>JASEVX010000006.1:65131951-65532198 GCA_031761405.1 Serripes groenlandicus
TAATAATTTATAACATATTTTCTCGTGCCTAGGCACACGCAGTCTATTTCTGTTTTAATATGAACCGCGTCAGGCGACTTGCGGCCTTATTGACACTCCGACGTGGAATCATTCTTCCGATTAATCGGAAGCCTCTTCATCAAACGACTTTTGAAAACCTTTTTTCACAAAAGGAGAAATTGCTCACTACAGATTTGTTGTATGTGAAAAAGGTTTAATATCTATTTAACATCTTGGCCAAAAGTGAATTAACTGTTGAGACTGTGCAGATGCATTAATATCCAACATCGCTAGACACGGCGCATGAGTGTTTAGCGCCGTGAAAGGTCGGCAATAAAAGATAGATGAAATGACATAAAGATTGGGATACATAATATGTTGATGTCTTTGGCAGGCAGGTGCTGTTTGTCCCTTTCCATTATATGTATATCAAATTGACGTGTCTACAGAAGACGGGTGTGAAAAATGTCTGTAAATGAAACATTGCTACCTAATCAAGTTGAAATATTGTTGAAAAAGGAGAAATTGCTCTTTTTGAGCAATTTCATCTTTTGTCACATTGTTTTCAATTGTCGTCTGCTGCAAATGCGTCAGAAAGCGTTTGTATGTAGACAAGGGTTAAAGCCGTGATAATGTTCTAGTAATGGTCATTTTCTTAAAATGCTGATATGTGTCACTCTCGGGTCCGTTTCCTGGTCATTATTATTTAAAAAAAAATCCAACATGTTTCAAAAGTCATCTGCTGCAGATGCTTGAACTACGTCTGCATTTAAGAAAGCCAAAGCCATATAAGATCGACTAAATAACATAGAGACTGGGTTACATTATGTACACTTGATAGATGGATGTAATTTATCCCTCACAACGAATTTGCAGCAGACGCTTATGCAAACATCTAGTCAAAAATATAGACACTCTGTATTTATAATAGTATAATGAGTTAAAAAACAATCTGACAAAGGGAGATATTGATCATTTATTGTTTTCAAAAATTGGCTGTTACAGAGGCGTCAGAGAGCGTCTGTGTGTGGGATAGGGTTACCGTTACCTTCATATAGTCGACAATTGACGTGTCTACAGCAGGCGTTATTATAAAACCTATGTACGGGAAAACAAAGAGATATTGCTCTAGATATACAAGTTCTCCTTAATCCATGATGGTTTCACGTCTGTATAAAATCACGTCTTTAATGCGTCCAGATACTAAAATATTTTGTATTATCTGTTTGAGAATCGTTCCACGATGCTTTCGTTTGGGGTTTTTCAATAAATATTTTTCAAAGTCCTTGTAACTTTCTACAACTATTAACTTATTTCTTGTTTGGGGACTGTTAATGCTTAACTAATTTTTCTTGCTTTCACATGACCTAGGCTTTGCCTATTATCATATTACATATTTATTATTATTTAGGTTAAGTGGTCATGTGCAATAAGAATCAAAGTATTTTGTTTTTTTGTTAAAATATAAGTTGAAATAATAATAAAGATATCTGCACTTCACCATAAAACGCACACCGGGTTGAGTTAACCCAAGGCCGAGTTGACTCGGCGGCGAGTTGGTTACAGGCCGAGTTGACCCGTAACCCATATTTCCAGGTGTTGTACATTTTTACCCAAAGCAGACAAGTAAAAGGCTAAACAGTTAAATCCTTCATATCTTTTCTAATCATGTGCAGTCGTCCAGAAAATAGAGTGGGCGGTTACGCTGGTCTGAGCGTTCAAACGTATCATTCGTATACATACAAACGTTCGTGATAAAATCCAGCTTTTCAAAAAACGTAATTTACTCTTTCAGGAATAGCTATATTGGTAAACAGAATTTAATTGGTACTCATAAATATTCGTGACGTTTCGTTTTAAATTTAGTTTATGAGACGAAAAGTGAGGTACAATGTCCAATTTAACACTGGTTGTACACATTTATCGTCATTAGATTAATACGTAAGACACGGAGCTGCCAATGCAGTGGTCATGGGTTCGAATCCTGAAAGGGTATGTCTTTCACTATTATGACCTTTTAATGATGATACTATTGTTGTGCCAATGTGGGATTCATCTCTTGTTTTATAGGTCCGTGAAGTTAGGTTGACGAGTGACGAATTGTTGAGTGCCGAACTGTGACTATTTTTTAGGTCCATGCCGTTGGGTTGACGAGTGACGAAATGACGAGTGACGAACTTCAAATTCTTTGTGAAGTGAGGTTGACAAGTGACGAATTGCTTTGAAGTGAGATTGACGAGCGACGAATTGACGAGTAAAGTAAGCTGGACGAAATGACGAGTGAAGTTAGCTAGACGAGCGACGAATTGAAGAGTGGAAAACTATTGCGCTTCATCAATTTCTTCAATTCGTCAACTTTTTTCTTGTATGATCAATTATACAGCTAAAGTAAGCTGATATTTTCTTAACATGTAGTATTCACCGTGCTTCCTGAAAATCAAACATTACTTGAGAGGACCTAACATAAGCTTTGAGCTTTCCGTCCAATCCATTTCTCCATTGAATATTTCTTGATGTTTCCTACTATGTAAAATATTTCAGAATTTAATATGTTTAAACTAAACTAGAAAAGCTTCGTCAATTCGTCAATTTAGTTGAAGAATTGATGCAAAAAATATGTTTCTTACAACTTTATTTCTGTCTTTTATATGATATCCGGTATTGAATGCAAATTAGGCCATATTTCAAATTTCATGGCCGTCAGTCATCCAGAAGAGATTCGTCAATTCGTAAAAAATTATATTCTAAAAACCTTATTTCTGTCTTTTAGATAATGTCTTTGCACATATTGAATGCAAATTAGGCCCTATTCTAAATTAAAAGAGCTTAGTCAACTTGTCTATTTGGTTGACAAATTGACGAAACAAATATATATTTTGAAAACTTTATTTCTGTCTTTTTGATATTGTATCTGGACGTATTGAATGCAAATTAGGCCATATTTCAAAGTTCATGGTCATCAGTCATTCAGAAGAGCTTCATCAAGTTCGCCAATTCGTCAACTCGTCAACTCGTCAATTTCGTTGACGAATTGACGAAAAAACTTGATTCCTGTCTATTAGATACTGTCTTTAGACGTATTGAATGCAAATTATGCCAACTTGTATCGCCATCAGTCATTCAGAAGAGCTTCGTCAAGTTAGTCAACTTGTCAATTTGGTGACGAATTGACGAAACAAAACCTTTTTAAAATGGTGAACAGACATGTAAAGCAAACCACGCATGAAAAAATGAGCCCTGATGTTTTTCAAGAAATAAAGCACAACGAAATATACGTTGACAAATATCACAGCATATTCTTCTTAAGTTGCATCTCTTCAATAACAGGATTATGCATGGGGAAGTGTATTCTGTGGCGCGTCCACGCATGGAAGTACCTAAAATACACACGTACTGGTGGACAGTCCCCAAATGCATATCTTAGATGTAAATGAGCCTTGATGTTTGTCAACGTATAAAACGCACCAAAAGAAATGTTGACCAACATCACAGCACATTCTTTTTCAGTTCAATAAATACACAGGTTCTGGTTGATGGCTTTCTGTATTTAAAAAAAGGATTCTGGGTCGCGTCCACGCACGAAATTAACACATATACACTCATACTGCTAAGCGGATCACACATGAATATATTTTATGAAAATCGGCCCTGAAGTTTGACAACGTTTATAACTATCATTAGTACAGTAAAAACTGATGTTTTCAAAAAAATAAAAGCCGAGAAATGAACACATTCGGATATTAGGTGTCCCTGGATATTTGTAATACTATTTTGGCATTACACACACTGACTGACAATTTCTCTTAAGTGTTTGCTACGAACTAATAATTTTATAGCACTTGATGCATCATGATACATAGTTCGGCGCGTTTTGGCAACAATGAACAGACACAAAACGGTCGAACTTCCTTTCAACGACCCTAAAAACTATCCTTTTCCTAGAACTTTGTTCAGGGAGTTTGCCAATAGTTAGATACGAGTGCATATATGCAGTTCAACCATATTTTTGCAATAAATTGAAAGTATCGGGAATAAAACCTTTTTGTCGAGTACATTGACTTGTTGTAGGAAAGCTGTTTTGCGTTTGTCAATTTCTCATTGTATGTTGTACTAACCTATGAAACTAAATACCACATCTGCAAGTGTTCTAGAGTGTAAATGCTGTGATTTGTTGCCACAAAGCTTTGCAACGTTCTTGATATCTGAAGAAGACATAGAATGCCATAGCTCACATCCGTACAGTGTAGACGAAATTTGTATTATTTTCATTAGTGAATCCATTGTAATAGGGTTGACATTTCCAATGTTGTTTAATGCTAGTAAAGAGAACTTAGAGGCCCACCCTTTGCTGACGCGATTTCTTATTGTATGCGAGTTAGTTAAATGGTCGATAAATATTGTACCAACAGGAGTCACTGTTTTGCATCTATCTATGGTAGAGTTTCCGAATCTAACCGACGTAATATTACTATGGTCTTTACCAAATATAATTAATTTACACTTGTCTGTATTGAAACTATATCCCCAGTCATTTTCATATTTATTTGCAATAGTTAATTGATGCTCGAGGCTTGTCAAGATTGGACAAAGACACACAAGATCGTCTGTTAGTGTCGGATTACCACAAGTTATTGTGCCAACAGTTAAACCGTAGGTTGATTCAAGTCTGTTTATTAAGTATTACTGTGCTTTAAACTAGTAACGAATTGTCATTTCAAGGAACATCTTCCCTCAGGTTATATATATAGATGTGTTGTAAACTCGTTTAAATGTAACTTAATATTTTCACAATGTATAACCATGAGTTACACCAGGATACGCTACGTTGCTTTAATAAAACACGATTCTGTTTGTTATAGTATGATAATATTCAAGAGGCCCTATGGGTCTGGATCGCTTACCTGATTCCATGAAGAAAACAGATATAAGACGCATGGATTGTTCCAGTCTAAGTTAAAATAAATGTGGAGTTATGGTCTGAACACAGAAAATGAAACGTGTTAAGGACTATGTGCATCACATTTAGTCCATGAATATATTTGATACAAAGATGTACAAGTCCGTGAAGTTTGGCAAAGAGAACACCTCCATTTGAACAAATATAAATCTTAATTTAATACCAATACTTAAAGACTAAATTTGGATGGAATACAATCAGCAAGCACAATTACAGATGGAGGTTGCGGCATAGATTAAACTCGCTGAGTTATATAGCTCTTCTGATAACTAGTGTTATATTTTACTAATAATATAATGAAATGAGCATTCCAAAATATAATAAATAAGGGATTGCTTCTCCAGTTTCTATTCAAATTCTTCATCACTGAAGTTAGCTTTAATCATATGACTCAGACTTACGAGAACATTATATTAGTTCCTGCATATAAAAAGAGCTGAGATATTGAACTGCAAAGAACAATTGAATTTTGTTCAATGGTTAATAAAGATATTTAATAAGACAGTGAAACAATGAGGGAATTAATGGATAGTGGCGAAGTACAGGCTTATTTAAAAATGTTTGTATTAGTGTTATGTATCCCTAGGGAGTGCTCCTAAGAAAGGAGGAATATACCGTCCGATACAAAATACAAGACACAAGATACAAGGTGACCATGATATTTAAATAAAGGCCTCATTTGCGCTCAATACGTCCAGAGACATTATCTAAAAGACGGAAATAAAGTTTTGAGAAATTATTTTTTTCGTCAATTCGTCAACAAAATTGACGAGTTGACGAATTGAGGAACTTGTCGAAGCTGTTCTGAATGGCTGATGGCAATGCAATTCGAAATTGTACATACTTTGCATTCAATACGTCCAGATACATTATCTAAAAGACAGAAATAAAGTTTTCCGATTGTTTTCGTCAATTCGTCAACCAAATTGACGAATTGACGAAGCTCTTCTGAACGACATACATTATCTAAAAGACAGAAATAAAGTTTTTAGAAAATTATTTTTTCGTCAATTCGTGAAACAATTGACGAGTTGACGAAGCTCTTTTGAGTGATTGATGGCCATGCAATTGGGAATTGGACCTACTTTGCATTCAATAAGTCTAGTGACATTATCTAATTTTTTTTCGTCAATTAGTCAACAAAAAAGACGAACTTGACGAAGCTTTTCTGAATGACTTGTGGCCATTACATTTGAAATTGTGCCTAGTTTGTATTCAATACGTCCAGATACATTATCTTAAATACAGAAATTAAGTTTTTAGAAAAAAATGTGTTTCGTCAAATCGTGTACTAAATTGACGAGTTGACGAACTTGACGAAGCTCTTCTAGTTTAGTTTAAACATATTAAATTCTCATATATTTTACATAGTAGGAAACATAAAGAAATATTCAATGGAGAAATGGATTGGACTGAAAGCTCAGAGCTTAGTTTAGGTCCTCTCCAATAAAGATTGATTTTCACGAAGCACGGTGAATATTTTACATGTTCAGAAAATATCAGCTTACTTTAGCTGTATAATTGATCATACTAGAACAAAATTGACGAAGTTGATGAAGCAGCAACAGTTTGTCACTCGTCAATTTGTCGCTTGTCAAGCTAACTTCACAGCAGTTAGACACTTGTCAATTCGTCGCACGTCAAGCTAACTTCACAGCAGTTCGTCACTCGTCACTCGTCAACCTAACTTCAAAAAGAATTTGAAGTTCGTCACTCGTCAACTGCACGGACCTAAAAATGGTCACAGTTCGTCACTCGTCAATTCGTCAACCTTACTTCACGGACCTCTTTTTTATCATCAAAGTCAGGGTATTCAAATTAATAAAATGTGTTTTATATATCCGAATTACCCGTATAAAATAAAAGATCTTCGCCTGTTTGATACGTTGCTTTTTTAGGGCAAGATTACATATATTTTTAGGGCAAGATTACATATATTTTTAGGGCAATATTACATATATGTTTAGGGCAAGATGACATGTATTTTTAGGGCAAGATTACATATAAAGTGATCAAAATGAGGCAGAAAGGAATCTTTCGATTGACTAAATACAATTGTCTGAATAGAAACAGAGATGGTTGAATAACTATTAGATAACAATTCAATAAAGGATGCAAAAAAGAAAAACAAAAGTTCTCCCAGCATAAGAATCAAACACATAAAGAGTTAACGTTGATTTCAGAACGTCTTTGTTCTTATCAACTAAGCTATCAGAAGCTTGGTGTTTTAACTACTTACGTTAACGTATTCCTTAATGAGAATAATTATATTAGTTTATATTATTTAGGTACCGAGAACACAGCCGAGTTTTAACGAAGACATGCGAAGATTAATGAGCGACAGGTATAACCTATTTACTAATACCAGAATTATTGACAGAACATCGTTGACCCGGATATCGCTAAATAAACACCATATCAACATGCACACCATTTAAGTCTGGTGTCAGTTTATAGCAAGCTCCGCCCTTATAAGAAGTTAGGTCTAAGACAAGCGCTAACGTAAGTTAGACCATTGCACTCGAAAATATACCGCCTCGGTGGTGTAGGGGTAGAGCGTCCGTATCGCGTGTGGGAGGTCGCGTGTTCGACCCCTATCCGGGTCAAACCAAATACTTTAAAAATGGTAGTAATGTCTGCCCTCCTTGGCGCTCAGAGTCGCAGGGTTAGCAATACGAATGACTGGTTGTTGTAAGAACAAATGAAGCAGTAGTACTGGAAACATACCGTGATATAACTGAAAAAGTGTTGGAAGTGGCGTAAAACAACATACAATATATCAAGCACTGCAAAATAGATACTTATGTTCTAAATTCTAACATGTGTTTCTAAATATAGCTTACTTCCGAAGGTGTTCGAACATTTCACGATCTCACCGCATTTACATATTTTAGAATTTTAGAATGCATATATGTCTTCCGCGTCCGGTTATGGCAACATAACATCTAATTCGCTCTCGGCGAAAAAATAATATTAATGTAAATGACAGTTGAATTGGGCAATTGCATACTGTGAAGGGAAGTCAAGAAGTATGGAAAAAACAAAAAACACGTGAAGCTTGAAAAAGTTATTTTGTAGACAAGCTGATGATTTTCAAATCACTCTGATACGTTGTTGTAATAGTTTATACTAAACGTGAGACAAAGGGACACTTTACTGTAATGGTCAGAGTGAATTGTAACAGAGTGATCAGTGTTCACTTTTAAGGCGTAACGCTAAATCAATAATCAAGTATATTGGTCAAACTTGTTAAGGCTATGAGCACCAGCCCTATCAACTTAACTCCAAAGGTACCACCAGGTTCTAAACAGAGGACGCTGTCATCTCCAGCAGACCAGCTCGAGCTTAAATAATCCAAGCCAGTGGTTGATTTAAGTATTACTGAAGAGACAACAATGAGGGATAAAGCAGACAATACTACTACTATGAATGTAACTTTGACTCAGGATCAGATAAATCAGATGACACTGGTATTGAAAGATACATTTGAGCAACAAATGGCTAGCATGGTGTCCAATATTGTTGATAGTGTTCTTGGTGGACTAAAATAACGAATACACACCCTAGAAGAGGAGAATATAACTCTCAATTGTAAAGTGGAAGCCCTCGAGTCTAAGGCTGACTCTGTCTGTCTGGAACACCGGAGGAAAAGGGTGAATGTCGTAAACACTGCGTCTGCAATTGAAGACAATTTAGCCCTCGAGGAAATCAACCGCACACATCAAGTAGGAATACCACAACCTTCAAGCACAAAACTCAGAGACATTATAATACAATTCGCCAGTTTTCGTGCATGACAGAAAGGGATGACGAATAAGTCCAAGCTTTAACAATTGAAACATAAAACAGTATTTATTAATGAGGATGTAACATTTTGCGCTACAAGGTGTTTCATCTGGCAAGGATCCTTGTGAAAGATAAAAAGCTAGAAGGAGCATGGACTACAGATAGGATTATACTGGTAAATACCAGAATGATCTCGATCTGCTTGTTGCACATTTATACTGACTCGTTTTTAGCAAGGGGCTCGTTAGAGCTAATTCCTATAGTAGGCGAAATCCGAAGACACTCATCGTTTTGAGACAGGAATCTAGACTTGTGTTTTTACAATATCGGCATTGAATTGCTTCACATCTGTATTTCTGTATCAGCTCTCCATTTCTGAACACCATCTCGAATTCAGAGAGATGTCTTGGTAGTTGCAAATCGTATATAATGTCAATGAAAGTGGATGATCTGTGGAATGTCTTTTTTAAATGAATGAACTGTTGCCAGCTTATACCCATGTTGTACCTTTCGAACAGCCAAATACTTCTTGTCTAAAAATCAAAATGCGGTAACTTGTTTGCATATCATCCGGAAAATGGATTTGATTACACATCACTTATCCACAAGAAAGAACTCGAAAGAAAGTTAATGTTAAAATATATGAATTATATGATTCAAAAATATAATGTATTTCTACGCTGTCAACATGACTTGATCACGAGCGACATATATGGACAAATTAAAGCAGTATGTGCAAACTTTCTCCATATGTCATTCACACACTAAACACATTAAAGCAATATGTGCATACATTCCGCAGGTGTAATTATGATCGCGATTTCAAAATTGAGGTTTAATTGATGACTTATACTTTGAAAGGGGAGAGTGCTGTGTATATTGTCTTAACTAATTAACTCGTAGATAAAAGTGTATCCACTCAAAGCAACGCCTCTTAGCTAGTGTATCGTATTTCTATATAACCCATATATTTCATGTTAATCTTTGGAGTATTAAATATTCTGCTAAGCTATATGGTTGTTCCTTCATTCAATGTTGTACACATACACAACCAATTGGCGACGAAGGTGGGATTTTGTACCGCTATAAATGACAATGATTATGTTAATTGGGGTCACCGTGGACATTGGGACTTAATGAGTAATGCCTTCACAATCGGGACAAATTAAAGGAGTATGTATATACTTTCATCAGGTGTATTATGATTGCGATTTCAAAATTGAATTTGAATTGATGACTTAACATTTGAAGGAGGGGGAGGGTTGTGAATATTGTCTGAACAAATGAAATCATGAATGAAAGTGAATCCACTCAAACCCACGCCTCTTAGTGTACATTATGTAACATATTTATATATAAGCCATGCATTTGATGTTAATCTTTGTTGTATCAAATATTCTACTTATCAATACAGCTACATGTTCCTTCATTTAATGTTGTACACATACACAACACGGTCCTTATGTTTATAATTTCAAAATGCATTCGTATCGTGGTGCAAAATCGCCAGGACGGTATACATGGTGCATCATAAAAAACACTACAGAGTACCACTGACCGATCTATAAGTACCTTCGGATCAACAACTTCTACAACCTGCTTAATGAATGTTCACACTTATTGAGAGTTTGAAAGAATAAAAAGCACGGCATGTATTTGTTCACCTATGTTATGTAAACATAATGTGTTCAGTTGTTTTGAGGCAGCTGTGACTCGAAAATTCCGTATAAAGACATACCAGATTGACACTAAAATTAGGATTATTTTGTATTAACATAGTTTACTGTCAAATAATCTCCAGTCACGGAACATTCATTATTGTTCTTTTATAACACAGTATAAATATTCTTTTGTTTATAAAATGAATCATGTTAATTTTAAAAGTATTATATGAATTATTTTAAACAATGTAAAACAAATATGCCACCATTTTTTTGTTTTTAGTAACCAGAACATGTAGATACAGATTGTTTATTTTTTGCTTTGATATTTTTATTAAAATTTTCGATATAGTTTGCATTGTTATGCAGCGTTCTTTTGATTTTGATACAGCATGCATTATGATAAATATGAATATGTAAACTATGCAACGACCTCTGTGAAATACCGCCAGTCAAATAAAAGTGTTTGCGATACAATAATGTGCATTCAACTCAAATAGTATTCAATTAACGGACATAACAAGGTCTTCTTGTGAAGTGTATGTGATTAAAAAGAAGTAATTGGTAAATCCTTGTTCTAATGTATTCCGTCATCTGAAGTTAGCCCCTTGCTGGCAGCACTTTGAGTGCTTCGATTTATATACAGTATACACAGAGTGGCTCCCGATTTCAGTTATAACTTTTAATTCTTAAGTCTTATATCGTTACGTGTAAACCGGTTTCAAACGACGTCCTACTGTAGACTCCACCTTATTGAAAACACATTTAATGTGTCTGTATAACAAAATAAATCAATAAATTGTGATTTATAGGGAGCAGGATTATATTGAGGATAAAGTGCTTATCATAATTGTACGATATGCCTTCGATATGATAGTTTCTGCTATATTTCAATACAGTCAAGGCTGAATGCATGAAGACGAAATATAGTTTCCCATTTAACAAGTTGCATGCACTTCATGCACAAGACACTTATTTTGACTTTTCCATCTTAATTTAAAAAAACACTTACTTAGAATCAATAAACAAATATGTATGATTTAAAAAGAACTTAGATGAAAATGTATGATTTATATGATATGAAAATGATACGCTTCTCCTTTAACAGAATTGTTTTTACATGCCTCATGTTACAAATAATTCGAAAGTATGTGTCTTATCTTTAACAGTGCTGTGACTGATTGGACGGCACGAATTGCGGTTTTGTCTGAGCCAGTACTGGTCTATATATATGTTAAACCATTTACTGTTGTATTTTGCAACAACTGATGATGTAAACTGTTATATGTGTATCCTTGTCTAAATGCACATGTACAAATTTGTGTGTACAAAACCGTTTGTATATACAGTGTAGTTTGTTGTGTATTAATTATACATATACCTTTCACACTAGAAACGTGTTTGTCTGAATGTAGCAAATTTAGGGTAGTTTGTTACATTTGATGTTATTGTTGTATATTGTATTATGCAGATAATACTGTGTTTATAAACTACCTAGGAGCATTTTCGATCGGATTAGAATATGTTCATACGACTTTTCTTGTCCTATTCATAATACTCTAAGACAGAGCATCAATCTGTACAATACACTTCTATATTGATTCCGTCTTATCAAGTACCTATTTAACTAACATGTATATTTGAATTCATTTTGATGTCATTATTCTTTTCTAAAACTATATGCATCTATTTTGTTTAATATCTCTCTTTTTTGATTAATTTTTAAACTTTTTGCCTATTTTATACATTGTGGATTTAAGCAATTTGTGGCTGATTTGGTCATGACGTCATGCGTTATGTGAGCTGGGTTTTTATGTTGAGAAGCGTCAATTGTTGAGAGCAATTTAAACAGTATCTGTGCGCCAGGCATTTTGTAAAGATTTTCTATCCACCGTAGGCTGTGATGTTGATGCTTGGCCCGCGGCTATTGCCCTGTTTCATGCATGTGCACATGGCTGCAGCATAATTGGATACTTAACGGTTAATCCTTAACAGGAGTTGTTCAGATTTTGACATTTTTATATTTGCTAATAGTATCTCTTAACATATACTGTTTTACCCAGGTCTTTAGATGGATGTATGTTTTGCTATTAATATATCTTTTTGGGATGTATTTAACATTAGTCTTGAACGAGCTTTCTAATTTATCATGTTCTAATTTAATTGTTGTTTGGGATCTTAATAAAAATTTACTTAACCCAACTGAACGTCATTTGAATCATATTATTTCACTTAACAACCTTAGTAATGTTATTAAAACCCCTACTCGTATTTCTAACAATTCAGCATCATTACTTGATCCAATATTAGCTTCGAAATCGATTCGTGTAACAAACTCTGATACACTAGACGTAACAAACAATATAAGTGAACATAAAGCTACTCTAGTACTAATTGATTTTGACAATATACTTATTTTTTGTACAGAACGTAAAGTATGGCTTTATAAATGAGCTAATCTTGTTGATCTTAACCGATTAATTGACAATCAAAACTGGGATTCCATTGATACATTCAACATAAATGAAAGTTGTTATCGTTTTAACACGATAATATTGAATCTTAATTATGTCACAATGTATTCCCTCTAAAACATATCTAAAAACCTCTTTAGTATTTTTAGACTATTTGCGGAGGATACCTCTGTTGCTTTTTTGCTTAATTCTACTCCTAAACCTAATTTGTTTTTTAATGATATTTCAATTAAATTTGCTTTTTTTAGCAATGGTAAATGGCGGTATCATATAAATCAAAAAAAAGCTTGACGTCCAAAGTCCTTGGCATGATGAGAGAGGTTAAGTTTAAAATGTGCCGCGATTCTTTAAATCAAATATATATATCCTTCTTGCGACTTATTCTTGAATATGCTTCTGTAGTTTAGGACAACTGTACTACCGCTGAAAAAGACTCTCTTTAAACAAACCAAATTGAGGCTTCCCGAATAGAAACGGGTTTAACACGATCTTCTTCACTTTTGAACATTTATAATGAATGAAATAGAATGGTTAATATTAAATGACAGACGCCAATATCAAATAACGTACACAATTGTAAACGGTCTAACACCAAATTATTTAGCCGATATATTTCCTTCTTCCGTAGCTGAGAGAACAGATTACTCATTACGTAATGCTCATGATATAGCTATAGTTGCTCATCGTACTGAAATATTTGTGAACTAATTCATACTCATGCTGTGTCACTATGGACTAACCTGCCTTTCGAATTGAAGACTTTACAATCTCTTCCTATGTTTAAGTCCAGATTCCTCCAGTTGTTTCCGGTCTCAACTGTTCCAAAAGTTTATTCTTTTGGTGAACGCACATTTGCAATAATTCACGCAACTCCGAAACAAGTACAGTGACCTTAAATCTCATGTATACGCTAATCATCTATCAAATAGTGACATTTGTAGTTGTGGAAATGATATTGAAGATGTGGAGCAATTTTTCTTCATATGTAATAAAAATAACCAACACAGAGTAAATTTATTTCGTAAACCTAACAAGTATCATCCGCTAGCTATTCATTTATTAATATATGGATCAAAACCTTTATTACCACGAAAATTCGAATATTTCTATAGGA
Source organism: Serripes groenlandicus (assembly GCA_031761405.1). Lineage (NCBI taxonomy): Eukaryota > Metazoa > Mollusca > Bivalvia > Cardiida > Cardiidae > Serripes > Serripes groenlandicus. The sequence goes on from JASEVX010000006.1 coordinate 65,145,944, forward strand.
GTGCAAATATTTATTAAAGAAACAGAAAGATTTTAAATATATGTATTAATTGCTGGCTTAACCTGTCAAAAGGTGACTCTACCCGACCTTGGAGTTCTAGCTGACATATATATCAATTAATTTTCCTTTTTTCTTTTTTTCATTCTATATATGCTATATATCATTTGATAGTGATTAGTGTAACTTTCACAATGATATTCCAAAAATAGCAAGTTCATAAATATATAAATGTCAACACTATTATTGATTACATATATTTGAACTTTTATCTTCAGAATTTGTTTCTATTTGTAAATATCTGTGTGTTGTTTTTTGTTTTTGTTCTTCTTTCATTTATTCACTAATAAATCATTTTGAGCATTTTCGTGTAAAAAATTTCAAAACTGGAACGGAATGAATGTCTTCAAAAACAAAAAAAAGCTAAAACATATACAGTTATTGTAACATAGAAGACATTAAAAATGTGTAATTTAAATTTTAGGGAATGGCCTAAGTTAAGAAACTTGTGACCAGACCTTTTTGCCTTTATATAATTTGATAAACTATATATAAATGTGTATGTTTGTCAATATTACATGTTATTTTGGTAATAAAATATGTTTAAATTAAACTAGAATGCAGTCGAGAGAATAATGAAGTCATGAGTCTACAGTCAATAAATCTTCACAATACTATTTTAACTCAAATCGATATATTTATCCAATACACCATTCCAAAATTGTGTAAAGTTGATTGGAGTACGGCATATAAATGAAATCAAATAAAAACATTGATCTATTGCAGTTCAATGGCGATTAAACACTTTTTCAGTTATATCACGGCGGCAAGCTAACCTAACCATATATATCATTGCTTGCCCGAACCAGTAATCCATATAAAATTTTACTCAGACAACAGGCAACCATAACTAACGACAGCTACATGTATGTTGATACCCCTCGTCGTTACAGAGCTATCACTTTGTTTGACACCCGGCCTCGGTGGTGTACTGTAAGAGCATGCGATTTGGGTGCGGGACATTGAGGGTTCGAACCCCGCTCGGCTCATAACAAAGGCCGTGACATAACATAAAATTGTTGAAAGCGGCGTAAAACACAAAACAAAGCCAACAAAACACAAACAAACACAGTATTTATATCTAGTACACACATTCAATTATTTAAGTATATTAACTTAAATGTAATCACCAGGGTGATTCGTGCCAAATGAAACGGTTTATTGACCAGTAGTACTGGTAACTTAGAAACGCTTGACATTACTGAAAAGTGTTAACAGCGGCGTAAAACACAATGCAAGCACAACAAAACGAAATCAAATACAGTATTTATATCTAAAACACACATACTAACATTTAAGTAAATAACCTTACATGTTATCACCAGGGTGATTCGTGCCAAATGAAAGGGTTTATTGACCAGTGGTACTGGTAACTTATAAACGCCGTGACATAACTAAAAATTGTTGAAAGCGGCGTAAAACACAATACAATCCCAACAAAACAAAACCAAACACAGTATTTATATCTAGTACACACATTCTAATATTTAAGTATATTTACTTACATGTTTTCACCTGGATGTTCCGTCACCTATGAAATATAATTTATATTTTGACTGGCTGTGCATGACAACGAGAATATGAATAACCGGTTTTGTTAGGGCACGATTTGGTCTATATATGACGGTAACACTTTTCGATGGGTGCATTATTTCTTGCATATTGCATGAAAATATAGACACTAAAATATCGAATATTGATTGAGGTGTTTTAACATATGCCTTGGCAGAGACTGTTACGTAATGAAAGATGAATTTCTATTCTTGCTAATATGTTTAGTTTACGATAACTTTCGGGCTTTACATTTTCAAGAATAGTGGAATACGAGGACCATAATCGCCCGAATTGCTATACTTGCTATCAGAAGGTGTTGATAATATTTTTTTTTGTTTTTTTTTGTTTTTTGTTTCATGATTTTGTCGCCATCGAAATCGATGTTGTGTCAGCGATATGATACAATAACTAGACTGGAAAAGCCTACAAACTAGACCCAAAGAAGCCAGACTCATCATGCTTTATAATATAGCAAACGTCATGGGTGCATTAAGAAAAGACAAATACCTTCAAAAACTAAGAAGAAAATCAAGAAATATATAACAGCATAGCTACCAATAACAGATTGCCACAGATAACTGCAGGAAATGGAAATTCTTTGTAAATTGCATCAGAGACTGGAACACACTACCAACATTCAAATCTCAAATGACTGCCCGCTCAAACTATTAAATATCCGTTCATGTATTATCCTCTTTTAAACCATGCGAAAAACATGACAGTATACTCAATATGGTGAATGTGGGCAATGCACGGAAGAAGAGGAACTAGAATTAACGACGGACCGACGGACACAAGGATAGACGCCATGGAAATCGCCATCCTATCAGTCCCTCTGGCCATTGCAGAGTCTAACTAACAAGAGGGCCAAGATCGCCATAAATCGATCACCTGATTTACAGTATAGTAGCAAATGATAATGATTATAAAGGTGAAAGTGTGATCAAGAGTGGGAACGAACTGCAAATAAGACAACTTATCAGGAAAGGACATTTGAAATAATGCATTGAATCTTTGAACAATTTCAAAGAGGACAACCACGGGAAGTTTAGTTAATAGTGTTTCATTGGTTTAGGAGGAGATGTCGTTTGAAGCTAAACTTTCATTTTACCACTTTCCTAATGCCGCCTGGCATATATCGTTTTCCACCGATTAATATAGCTTGAATAAATTGTGTACAGTGTCACTACGGGAGCATTTCTGCTGAATTATTTTGAAACCAGATGAAAGCTTTAAATTAGAATGGAATTTTAAAGTTTTGTAATTTTTCCCCTTTTCTGATGCCGTCTGGCGGCCATGTTGTTCGAACAATCAAAATGGCTTGAATAAGTTTTGTACAGGGTCTCTCAATGAACATTTCTTACACATTATCTTGGAATCACACAAGCGGATTCAAAGGAGAATAATTTTAAAGATTGACAGTTTTCCCCCCTTTCCGATTCCGCAACAACTTAAGTTCTCCATACAATCTAAATCTTTGAACACTTTTGAAAGAGTACCACAAAAGGATTATTCCAGTGACGTTTGGTTGAAATTGGTCAATTTGTTTAAGAGGAGATGTTGTTTAAGGTAAAAGTTAACGACGACGGACAGAGACTGATCAGAATAGACCACCTTAAGACTTGACATATTGAGCAAGTGTTGGCCTACATAAAATCATGTAAAATATCTGATAAAGTACATCATTGGAGCAGATTAATTGAACTAGATTACATTTATGTATGTTTTATGTGGTGAAGGAAATATAAGAATAATGGGCTGGATTTATACATCACTGAATAACTTGTATGATCGATAAATCGTAAACGTTGCTTGTGGTATCTCATCGTTAAAATTGTTGGCCATTTATTCGAATATCAAGTTTAATAGTTCCATCGGCGCACTGCTTCGAGTGCGAAAAACCAGGGTTCGATCATACCAAAGAAGTCGCACTTGTGTCGCTTAGATCTATATATATATATATATGCAGTGACTATATATACAGCTTGATTTCAAAATAAAACATTGTGGAAAAATGAGGATTGCTTATTTTGTTTTTGCACAATCTATAACATTTAGTATGTCTTCAAAGCACACATCGTGTACAATGTGTCTGTATTAAAATTAAAAAAAAACACACATTATTGGCATTTAACCTTAAAGGTTCTCCAACTATACCATAGTTTTATTGATGTTGGGATTTACCGTTATCATGGCCAGTTCACCTACCGTGTTTTCCTGAATTTTTCGTAACAGTACTTCACACAACATCATTTCAAGGCAACTGGATATCTTCCCACATAAGCCATTTTAAGCTTTAAACATTTCATCGGACACCGTAAAAATGGCGGTGTTTAAAACATCTGAGAGCAAGATATAAACTTATACCTCTAATAGAGTGTTGTAAACATATGAAAATATGACAAAAAGAATTATGAAACATGTTACAGGCAATGTCGATATGATACAGGTATGTTTCATGTATCACTTCACACAAATTGGATGTAACACAAATTCGTGCAACATACGTAAACTTCTTTAATTATCTACGTCTCACCACACTTGATAACACAAGCTTAAAACATGAATAGCAAGCCCTGTTGCACATTGCTCAGTGCATCCTTTACGTGTTCATACTTTCATTTCTCTACGTTAGAGTAAAGTATCCTTGGGTTTATTTGATGACCCAGAGGTCATGGATAGTTATGCCGGTGTCGTGAAATAACTGAATTAAGTGAAAACGTCGTTAAACCCCAATATAAAGAAACCGACTTTAACGCCGAAACAACCCAGAACAACCTATGAGGTATATACAGATAAAAAAGGGGATGTGTCAATACATAATTAGGAAGCCCGTCGTGTAATGTCGGGCCTTGATGCGTCTGCGTAGATTGCAGACTTGTGCGAGTCGTATATACGCTTTAATTATACCACATCGGAGAGTTATTAAAAGCACTAATCGCCAGTAGACACGGCTTTTAACCATTTCCCACCTGCAGACGCATTTTGACGCAAAAGCAGCAGACGACGATTGAAAACATTGTGACCAAAGGTGAAATTGCTCATGATGAGCAATTTCACCTTTGGCAACAATGGTTAGCCTTTTTCTTTTTAAACAATTAAGCTATCTTTCATGGAGATTTTTCATGTTTTTGTCACCATGTTTTTAAAGTCGTCCGCTGCATGTGGGAAAAGATTAACTAAATTGATTGATTTAGTGCAGTTTCAATTTATTCCAGTTATATCATGGCGGCCACTTCACCGAACGTGTTTTTCCTGGATGTTGCAGTAGAGTACCACACGACCTTCTCAGACAACTTTTTATCTTCACACATTGACAATTTAGCTTATTGGTGGTAGACAAATGACGCTAAATAATCCATTTGACTTTTATCAATCATCGTAAAAAATGGAGGGCCGAGAGCCGAGCTTCAAATCGACGACCCCTTGATAGCAAGTCCTCGTCATTACCGACACAACTATTTCGGCTCGGACGACTCATATTTAGACCTCATTAAGCATATATCTAATGCACGAATGTTAGTCAACCTTACAAATTATGTTCATCGCTTTACTTATGTTTATCAGTAAAACATCGTCGATAATGTATGTCAGGATTAATTTCTGTTGTCAGTTTTCATCGATTTGAGTGCAGTCTAATACTAAATCTACAGCTTTCGCTCCCCAGGTATTAAATGTAAGTAAAGAATATTTTCCATCAACAAGCGAACACTTATTCAAAACCAATGGGGCGATGCGGTTTACATTATTCATTCAGTTGGATACTAATGGATTATCCCTTTCCCTCATATAGACGCTTTCTGACGCCTCTGTAGCAGACAGCTTTTTGAAAACATGGCGACGAAAGAAGAAATTTATCAAAAAGAGCAATTTCTCCTTTTGTCACCATGTTTTCAACTCTTTTTAATTATTGTACTTTCACTAAAAGGGAGTTTCTACCAGATTTTCAAAAAGTCGTCTTATCAATAGTCGCAAGGCTTGTAATTGATTGAACCAAGAATTAAACGTATGACATGTTTTAATCTAACTAACATTAGACGTAGATTTCTGACATGTTTTAATCTACAATGTAACTAACATTATACGTAAATGTCTGACATGTTTTAATCTAACTAACATCAGACGTAAATTTTTGACATGTTTTAATGTAACTAACATCAGACGTAAATTTCTGACATGTTTTAATCTAACTAACATCAGACGTAAATTTCTGACATGTTTGAATCTAACTAACATTAGAGGTACATTTCTGACATGTTTTAATCTAACTAACATAAGACGTAAATGTCTGACATGTTTTAATCTAACTAACATAAGACGTAAATGTCTGACATGTTTTAATCTAACTAACATCAGACGTAAATGTCTGACATGTTTTAATCTAACTAACATTACACGTAAATGTCTGACATGTTATAATCTAACTAACATTAGACGTAGATGTCTGACATGTTTTAATCTAACCAACATTAGACGTAAATGTCTGACATGTTTTAATCTAACCAACATAAGACGTAAATGTCTGACATGTTTTAATCTAACTAACGTTTGACGTAAATTTCTGACATGTTTGAATCTAACTAATATTAGACGTAAATTTCTGACATGTTTGAATCTAACTAACATTAGACGTAAATTTCTGACATGTTTGAATCTAACTAACATTAGACGTACATTTCTGACATGTTTGAATCTAACTAACATTAGACGTAGATGTCTGACATGTTTGAATCTAACTAACATTAGACGTACATGTCTGACATGTGTGAATCTAACTAACATTAGACGTAGATGTCTGACATGTTTGAATCCAACTAACATTACACGTAAATGTCTGACATGTTTTAATCTAACTAACATAAGACGTAAATTTCTGACATGTTTGAATCTAACTAATATTAGACGTAAATTTCTGACATGTTTGAATCTAACTAACATTAGACGTAAATTTCTGACATGTTTGAATCTAACTAACATTAGACGTACATTTCTGACATGTTTGAATCTAACTAACATTAGACGTAGATGTCTGACATGTTTGAATCTAACTAACATTAGACGTACATGTCTGACATGTGTGAATCTAACTAACATTAGACGTAGATGTCTGACATGTTTGAATCCAACTAACATTACACGTAAATGTCTGACATGTTTTAATCTAACTAACATAAGACGTAGATGTCTGACATGTTTGAATCTAACTAACATAATACGTAAATGTCTGACATGTTTGAATCTAACTAACATTAGACGTAAATGTCTGACCTGTTTTAATCCAACTAACATAAGACGTAAACGTCTGACATGTTTTAATCTAACTAACATTACACGTAAATGTCTGACATGTTTTAATCTAACTAACATTACACGTAAATGTCTGACATGTTTTAATCTAACTAACATTAGACGTACATTTCTGACATGTTTTAATCTAACTTACATAAGACGTAAATGTCTGACATGTTTTAATCTAACTAAAATTAGATGTAAATGTCTGACATGTTTGAATCTAACTAACATCAGACGTAAATGTCTGACGTGTTTTAAACTAACTAACATAAGATGTAAATGTCTGACATGTCTGAATCTAACTAACATTAGACGTAAATTTCTGACATGTTTTAATCTAACTAACAGTATACGTAAATTTCTGACATGTTTGAAGCTAACTAACATTAGACGTAGATGCCTGACATGTTTTAATCTAACTAACATTAGACGTAAATTTCTGACATGTTTGAATCTAACTAACATTAGACGTAGATGTCTGACATGTTTTAATCTAACTAACATTAGACGTAAATTTCTGACCCCGTCATGACACAGGTGAGATTTCTTTTCTTCAGTTCAGTGAGAAAACTGCCCATTGCCATGCCGTGGTTAAAACATGTCCTCTCTCATATGATCTGAATAGTTTGTTTGTGTGTGTTTTGTACTGCTTTAAATGGGTATTTTACCAGTACGTCTGGTCTATTTCTATATCCTGACATCAGCGAATCAGTCATCATGCTTACCTTAAAACTCTGAGAGCTATTGCTACCATTTTAAAGTGTTTGGTATGACCATACCAGGAATCGAACCGCGTCTTGAGGCGATGACATACCAAGGCTAACACATCCCCCTATCATATGACATGAATAGTTTTTTACTATTAAATTGGGAATTGAGTATTTTTTGGCCCCGTTGGATACGAAACAACCTAAACGTCAATAGGTTATGTGTGAAAAATACATTTCTGCACATTCAAGCTAAAACTACTTTTTATTATTTTCTTGAATCTTTCTAAGACCAATTCGCGAACAGTGTGAAACCAGATCAGGTATAATTACTGAAACAAGTTGAAAACATTGTGGCAAAAGGAGAAATTACTAATTTTGACCAATTTCTTTTTTTGTTATAATGTTTTCAAAATGTGTTTGCTGCAGATGTGTCGTAAAGCGTATGTATGTGGGAAAGGTTTAATTTACATAGGCAAGTGGGCCTAATTTTGATATAAAAGTTAGAACGCTGCATACTCTAGTTTGCGAAATTAAGACGCTTTCAGAATATAAATTTAAAATTCTGAAGTAGGACTTTGAAACTATGACCAAACGGAAGGTTTAACTTTATGGCTAGGGACGTTCCAGTGCATTGCAAAAGGAGACATTATTCATCATAACCCATTCTAATTTCCGAAAATGATTTTACAAGTTTTATATTTCATTTTTTTCAAAGGAGAAATATTCTAAATGGATCAAAGTTCGGTAATATGTATATGTAAATGTACCGGGTTATATGTTTGCAACCTAGATCATTTTAATTCAACCAATTATCGGTAATTTGTATGACAGATCAGTGACCATGAAATAGGTTTATGTAAATGTATCTGGTTATACGTTTTCAACCTAGATATGCTGTTAATTCATCCTGACACCAGCGAATTAGTCGTTTTACTTACAATTCAATATAATTGCTTTTGAACATTTCCATACCACGAATCTTTTTACAGTTTCATTATACAAGAATTTGGAATACCGTATGTGTGTACTTATGGAAGCTCTTTTACGTGTTTAACCAAAGGGCTTCGATAGAACATATAATCGTTACATGATTGACGGTCAAATTATTCCAGAGTAGGATCAGCATGTGGATAGGTTAGCGCTTCTCCGATGACGAAATAGAAACAGCAACAATGAGGTTGGTAAAGTGACCAGACAAAAACTCAGATTAAACGTCTTATCAATGCCTTAATTTCACATTTGATGAGTAATTCTAGGCGTACACCTGTATCAATCGGCACAGATTATCAGACACGAAGAGTACAGTTCGAAGATTAACACATGTATTATGTTTTCATCTATTTTACCAAGCATGTATGTAATTACTTCGTGTCTTGGTAGACATGGGAGCATAGCACAGACATCAGAACATAATGAGTTTGTTTCGGCTTAGAACTAGGTCCATAGTCTATCTCTATCCGTAAGGGGATATTCGAATGATATATCTTTTTTTTCCTAATGACGCCTGCTTCCGGTTGATTTGGTGGTCGCTTACAGCATAGATTAACCGAACTTTTCATGCGGAACCATGCACATGGGTATGACTTCGCAACTGTCCAAATGCTTGACTGGCAGAGGTGAACGCGACAATATTAAAATGAACTTAAGTCCGCTGAAGCATCCGTTCGGGTAATTCAGGTCGCTTTCTCGCATGCATTTACAGCTCGCGAGCATTTGTTTAGGGCGTAAAGTATTTCTTAAAAATTGTTAGGTACTTTGAAAGGTCGTATTCTTTAAGTAAATGATAAATGTCAGAGAAAAACCGAGATTTTTAGTATTACAGATGGAGTACAGTACTGGAATAACTTCAACATATTGCAGAGTTCCTTCGGGGGAAAACGGCAACGCGTACCAATGAAAAATAGTTTCTGACGATTAATATACGCATGTAGTGAAGTGGCTGAAACAAGATTTAAAACCAATGTCCGGCCAGGTCGTGAATGGAAGGCACTAAGATCGTTTTATTCAAAAGTGGTGTGCTACTTCCAATGTGTATGGCTCATTTCTGACAAGTCATTGCCCAGCTCACAGCCAAACAGAGCGCGCGGTCTATAAAGTTTCATTGCTGTGCTCGGGTTTGGACCTACGCTTTCGTGTTAATCGTCTTGATCGCGCATGCGCCGTATTGTACCGTCAGCTCTCGGATATTTCCGTAGCAGTTCGTCACTAGACTGGTTCTCGTTCGAGTTTGTATGCGAGTAGTTTTTTTATAGTTAATATGTGAATTAAAAAACCATAGTTTAACGTGTACCGGCGTTAAGCCATCGCGGGTCACCCATCCAGGCACTAACCGCGATGAACATTGCTTAGCGAAAAAGTAAACCACTCTACCAACGTCGCTATAAAAGCCAGCTTCCAAAGCAAGGCTGTAGAAGTGATATTTATACCCGTTCCCGTTACATTTTTCCCTCTTTTCTCTTGACTTCGACCCGAAGTCACACAACTGAACACAAGCAGTATACCAGAGATGGTCTATGTAACATCACTGGGCACCACCGATTTTGCGATTTTAAGAATATATGTCGCAGACAAATGTTTACAATAATTTTAGGAGCTCGAGGTCAACGCATTTGGAAAAGGTATTTTTGTTTTCGTTTTACCTATTTAGCTAAAAAACTATTGTCATCATATATATGGGCAAATCCATGAGAAAACTGGTGATAGTGACAACTTCTTCGATTTTGGGATTTTCACATTTTCATATAGTCCAATCTGTCTTGTTTTGTTTGATATATATGTGGTTTCGTATTAGGAATATTAACGTCGTAATGGACGTCAAAGAAAGACATGTGTTACTTATCGTTGAAATGACGTCGAAGTTATTTTGATAATACAATCAAACAATTTCGTCATTTACAGCAACGTTATTATTAATTTTATCAAAAAGGTTTGAGTACATTTTAAGTCATTCAACGTATAACTTCACCTGTAAAGCAGTACTACATTAAATAGTGGTGCCTTTTAAATAGTTAAAAACAGTCGGAAATCATAAAAGAGTAATTACAAAAGAGCAAAAAACATCGTGGAAAGAGCAAAACATCATAAAAGTGATGTTTGCTATTCCCAGAATAACACTTCTCCAGCAGCAGACGACTTTGAAAACATTCAGTCAATAATATAGAAGATCTTTACAAATGCAGGAACAATTATTGAATAAAGTTGTAAACATTGTGGCCAAAGGAGAAATTTCTCATTATGTTTTCAAATGTCGTCTTCTGCAGGGGCGTCAGACAGCGGCTATATGTGGGAATGGTTACGGTAGTCTCTACTCGTTCATAATGAATCAAGTGTTGAAGAATGTATTGTAAAGATTATATGAAGAATGGACTCAAATACGGTTTGATCGAAATTAATATTACTTTCAAGCATCCACGGGTAAGCAGGTTCCATTTTCATCTATAGTCAATGAAAACGATATCATTGTAGAAATTATTATGACAATGATAAGATTATTCTATGAACTGTAAACTATTTACGGTTCATAGAATTATCTTATCAGTGTCATATTAGTTGACAAGTGAAATATTGAACCCATAACAAACAAAGCGAAATATGTTTCATTTCTTTTAATTAAAAGGCCCTCTTTCACAACGTAAGATTGATAATATCATTATAAAGGATGACTGTGTCTTATTATGACCCTTAATTTGTCATCTGAATGATGGTATAGAAGCAAATGTGTAACTGATTGTATCAGGGGGAAATTTGTTTATTTCAGCTCTTTTCTGATGCCACCTAGCGACTACCTTTTGCAACCATTCAATATGTCTGAAACAAATTATGGAGGTCAAGTTTCTGCTTAACGATTTCCTTAATAAATTCGGCATCTTATGCCTCTATAGGACGTAGGAAACGTTTGCGACTAAAGGAACAATAATTGCTCATTATGAGCTATGTATACTTTTGCCACAATGCCCGATCAATACTTTCATTTATAGATATGATATCTCTTTGCCAAGTTGTTTTCAAAGTCGTATGTAGCAGATTTGTTGTATGTGGGTAAGAGTTAATCATCTTGATATCGATAATAAACAAGTGGATAAAGATAGTCTTAAATCGACCACATTGTAATTTTTTAGGTGGATTTGGAGAAGATGTTATTTAAAGTTCAATTGAACCCTTTTCTGATGCCACCAGATTGTTATTTCTTTCTGCCAATCTATATAGCTTCTACCATGACTGCCATGAGTTACAACAGATCAAGATCGCTTGAATAATTGAACGGATTAGGAGTAGATGTAAATTGAAGCTTTGAGTTAATTTAACCTCATATCTGATGCTGAAAAATTGCTTAGTCCTTCAGACAATCAAAATGGCTTCTACCAACTGTGTACCGCCTTGGTGGTTAAGTGGTAGAGCGTCCGTTTCGAGTGCAGGAAGACGAGAGATAGATCCCCGGTCGAGTAATACTAAAGACTTTAACATGGAAGTAATGGCTGCCTTTCTTGGCGTTAGGGGATGCGGAGTAAACACATATTGACTGATTAGTGTCGGGATAAATAAACCAGTAGTACTTGTATCTTATCCAGGAAACATGTGATATAGCTGAAACCATAGTGGCCCTGGATCGTTCATCAAATAGTCAATGACAACAACTCTTTCGAACTTGGCCTAGATATCATTACGAGACAATCCCTCTGACAAAATACTGCTTCCAGATTGTTAACAAAATTTTCCTTCAGTTTGGCCTAATGCCTAGTTTTTTTTATCAGACATGACCAACATTCAAATCTTACAATCTTCAAAACACCAATTCAAGTTGAAAATGGGACCTCCTCCAGTGTTTATAAGAAATTCCTTCAATTTGACATTGCAACTAAGATTTATTTCCGAAATGACCCATATTCGAACCCACCCAAGATATCATCAAGACATACCTTCTGGCAAAGTTTGAAGCTGCTGAAGAACATAATAGAATATCTGCAGCAGTGTTAACAAGATATTTCTCAAAATTGGCCTAGTGACCTAGTTTTCGACGTGTTATATTCAAACTCAGCTTAGATATCATCAAGCCATTTTTCTGACAAAGTTTCATTATTTTTAAGTTAAAAATGCGGTCTCCATAATGTTAACAAGATTTTCCTTCAATTTAATCTAGTGACCTAGTTTTTGACCTGACATGACCAATATTTGAACTTGGCCTAGAAATAAGCAAGATAAAACAACATAATAAGTTTCATGAAGATTAGATGATAATAGTGAGTTTTAATCAGCAAATTATTGACGACAGAAGACAAATGACGGAAAGAAAAGGCGATCACAAAAACTCACCATGAGAACTGTTTGCTCAGATGAGCTATAAATGTTGAAAGCATCATAAAACACCAAACAATCCATCATTACTATACTAGTTGTGCAAAGGGGAGCTAAGGGATAATGTCTACGTCTTTAATTTGAAAGCAGACAGGCAATTAAAGTCTTTCATTAGAATGACATTATATCATTTTGCCCCTTTCTTGAACCCACATGGCTGCCATGTTTTCAACCAATCAATATGGCGTGACAGTTTTTTAGAGGATCACACGAAGATCGTTTCTGCATAATTATATTGGAATTTGGCAAGCGGATTCAGAGGAGAAGAATTTAAAAGTTTTGCAATATTCTCCCCTTTCTGATCCCTGGCAACCAAAGTTCTATATTGAACTTAAGTCATTGAACAAATTTTGATGAGGGTCACCAAGATAATATTCATGTGACGTTTGATTTATTAACCCTTTCCCTCATATAGACGCTTTCTGATGCCTCTGCAGCAGACAGCTTTTTGAAAACATGTCAACAAAAGAAGAAATTGTTCAAAACGAGCAATTTCTCCTTTTGTCACCATGTTTTACACTCTATTCAAGTGTTGTACTTTCATTTAAAGGGAGTTTCCAATTGATTTCGGGAATGTTTTCAAAGTCGTCTGCTGCAGATTTGTTGTATGTAGGAAAGAGTTAAAATTGCACAACCAGTTCCACAGAAGAAGATTTGATGTACAATGGACAGTGAGTGATAACAATAGATTACAATGAGCCTTCGGATTGAATTTGATCTAAAAACATTCAGGATCAAATCTTAACTTTAATGGTTATATATATTGTATGTATTCTTACATTCTCACATACAAGGAATTTGATTCAGATTACTTTGAAATTGTCAAAGTCTGGAGGAAAGCTGTATAAATCTTAATGTAAGATAGTACAATTCTGAGATAATATGCAAATCTTAAAGGGAAAATTAGAAATTAATCATCATGAGAAAGTTCTGTTTTTTCCCTCTCTATGTGTTTACATGTTGCCTGCTTCTGAAACATCAGTAGTAGTAGTATGTAAGTGGTAAAGGGATAACACGTTTTTACATGTAGATGCTTTCTGAAGCCTCTGCAGCAGACACATTTTGAAAACAGTGTGACAAAAAGAAATATTGCTCATAATGAGTTATTTCCCCTTTTGCCAACAGGTTTTTAACTATATTCAAAAATAAAACTTTTGAATATAGAAATTTTCCAAAATGTTGTCTAAATGTTTTCAAAGTGGTCTGCTGCATATTTGTTGCATGTTGGAAAGGGTTAAGAAAACTGAAATTACTCTAAAATGTATGTACCTGTATAATTTAAAACTAAAGAAATATTTTGTTTTCTTATTGTCAGTTAGGACTACTTTTCTGTTTTCAATTCTTTATTTGATGTGGATGACTGTAAAACATACTGAGAGAAAACTGAAATTGCTTTTATTGAACAATTTATTCTTTTCTTTTAGTGGATGTTTCTGTATCTCATAATGCAATTGTCTACTTTCTATAATACTCATATATTTCCCACATTCAACATATCTGCAGCAACCATTTGATAACATTTTGGAAAGAAATACTGAAAAACTCAATTAAATGTTCTCCATTTGCACTTATGTTTTCAAAAGAGTTCTTTTCACAAATTACATTATACTATCATTTGTCATGATATTAAATGTTTGTGCCCAAAAGCTCTATGTACTTGTAAGCAAGTATTAATGTTTAAACTTGTCCCACATGCAGATGACTTTTAACTTTAACACTTTCCTTCATATAGAGGCTTACTCATGCCTCTGTAGCAGACGGCTATTTGAAAACATAGTGACAAAAGAAGAAATTGCTCAAAACAAGCAATTTCTCCTTTTGCTACAATGTTTTCAATTATAGAGATTTCCAATTTTTTGACAAAATATGTTCAAACTCGTCTGCAGAATTGTCGTATGAGGGAAAGTGTTAAATAACATTGACATGATTGTTGTAAAATTCGAAAATCTGGACGAGTAATTTCTCTTTTTGTGACAATGTTTTCGATTGTATACAATAATAATATGACAATTAATAGATCTATGTTGTACAGGCTTTTCAAATATGTCTGCTGTAGTCTGATTTATCTGTGAAAATGCTATATTATGCTACATTTGTTTTAGAATTTACATTATTTTCAGTTTATTTGCTTCATGTGTGAAATGATAACAGCTATTTTGGGATTTATTTCATATGAGTCAATGAATAAAAAAAAAAGCACTTTCAGTTTCAGTGTTAATCAAAATCATCTTATCTAAAACGTCCTCTTCAATCATTAATTCTCTGAAGTTGCCTAATACTGCTGTCCACAATAAGATTTTAAGTATTTATTATTCTCCATGAGCAAATGTCAAGTTCTGTTTTCAGATTGCTTAAGTTTCTTAGTCACAAATTTGCCTGCTCCACATGAATATGCTCAGCATCCTATCAGATCCATCAAGGTTCTATTGTCTCTGCTTTTCAAATTCATGAAATCTTGAATGTTAAGCTTATTCACCCTTACTAAGTTAGCACAAAAGTCAAAATTCACCGGCTATAGTAAACCCATTCTCAGCCATGCTTTTATCACCTAGCAAAAACTAATTTAGAAATTTCGGAATTCTTAGTTGTGTGTTTATAATTGGTCACTGTGCAATTTAGCCTGTGTAGGCCAGGTTTGGCTTTAGAATCTCAGTCCAAGTAGGGAATTAAGACGTCTTCATCTTTTTCTGTATTGACTTTTACAGTGACATTGCATTCATCTGGCCATCATACAAGAGATCTCCTTGCTGTAGTTGTCTCCTGTACATTATACACCGACAGTAACACATATTAGGGACAGGAAATGGGTTTTTCTTGCTTGGTCGACCGCAAATAAAGTGGACTGAATATACCTGAAATATAAATAAAAAACATAGCTAAAAACAAATATTTGTCATTTTGGCACAAGTATAACGAGTTTCCTGTGTAATTACAACATTTCGAATCATATCTTAGATAATCAGAAAATATTAACATCTACCCATTGAAATACCACACTCATGTGATAACATCATGGACCTTGATGGATTTTGATACATAAAGATTGTGACATTCATGAACATGTTGAATGAGAGAAATGTTTGATTTACCCATCTTATATTCAATTGTTGAAAATGAGTTCAAATGTAAATAGATATAGTGCTATATATATAGACAATTTAAAAAAAAAAACTTTAAGATAACACGGGACACCCTCTCTATCTCAATAGCAATACACCGGTATTTACACCGATTTTGTTGACTGGAACAACCAGTTTAATAATAGCTTTTAATAGCACATGATCTAGTGTTCGGTTAGTTAGTTTAATACGAATATAGCCATGGTCTTTGTCTACAAATACTTTTCATTTGGTTTTTGCTTCTTAATGTACTGCTGTAGACTCGTGCGATAGCTATAAGTTTAGCTATTTTGAACAATTGGCTACACCCAGCTGAATCCAGATAACTACCGCCTGTCACGGACGTTGACAATGTACTTTCTCTATGTTTTAATACGCGTCTGGTGCATGCACCTTGATAATTAACTAAGGCTTTAACAGTTTCCCTTATGTATACGCGATTTCTCCATATGTCACAATGATTTCAACTCTATTCAATATTCATAAGTTATCATTTAGAGATTTGTTTTACCTTTCGGACTTGACAACTTCAAAGTCATCTGCTGCAGATTTATTGTATGAGGGAAAGGGTAAATTATAAACAAAATAAACCACAGGCTCGGTATGCAGTGTGAGCATTGATCATATTTGCATGTATCTGAAAAATCTAAAGGCTTTATCGGATATTTCAACTTTAAAGCAGTACGAACCAGTATTAATGCTTTCTTATTTGTTGTTGATCTATGTGCACAGTTTATATGTCTCAGATCTATGTTTATACAAATGGATCAAATTAAAAAAAGGGACGCAACTATGGTAAACTATAACAAATCGGATTCGCTACACTGTATATTTGCCACAGTACCACGATTTAATTAAAATGTATCCCACTCTTTGTGTCTATATCTTATTGCATAATTCCAAACAGGATTGTACATGTAGTGCAACATAAACCTGATATTTGAATTATAACATATCATACCATTGTGAACAGGCCCCCTTCTGCCATAAACATATACGTAACAACTTTTTATTTCCTAGGCTTGTGTATAATTATGTTGTACGAAATTGCAGTGGTGCGAATTCACCGAATTTACGAAATATTTTTAAAAATGTCTAAGAAAGCTCATTTTCATCTATGGCCTTCTTTGTTTAACCAACCAATTACTCCAATTACTGTAAAATCGGATATTTTAACAAAGAAGGTCATGGATGAATATGAGAATGTGTATGAAAATGTGTCATTTCGAAGAATTTTTGGTCATTCAGGACTGAAGATTTTTGCGAAGACTGCCAACATCTCTACAATAGAATGTTAGGCCTACTTACCAACACTTTAGAAGATATATTGGAGTTTTTGTTTTTTAAATATTTCACCAGATACGTCTGTAGTCTTCACTTTTCGGGATATAGTGAAATTTACGGCTTCAAACGCCAATTTTGTCGTTGTGTCTGTAAAGCGCTTTGTATACTCTAAATGGCGTGCGTCTGTACGGTACAGACACGTTCCATATTCGGCTATTTTGACGAACGAGAACAAAATATTTCATTATCAGTTACACGCATTATTCGCTTTTTCTTTAAAATATTTGTTCACACGAAATTACGCAGTTCTTTTATTTCCTTAATTATCGATTTAGAATTAAAAATGATAGACTAGACAACAATAATTTTCAATCTGTGTTTTACGTCTGACAGACCGTGTTTTAAACATAACCAAAATGGCGGCCCCATGGATTTTGCCAGTTTCATTTCAGAAAGGTTCATGGGTTATTGAAAAAAAAAAAAACATTCACACATGTTACCTATGTTACGTAATATGAATATAGGTGGGACCTATTGCGGGCAAACAAATGGATTGGTTTACCACAAACATAATTACCAATGATTTAACTATCTAAAACATTTAATAGAGTATTTTCTATTAAAGATGAAATTAAGTATGATTGGAAGAGGCAGTTTGCCAACATTTTACCTGTAATAGATATAATGCTGCCCAGCTCTAGCCACGGGGTGGCCACCTCTTTAAGAACCATATTTTGAATTTTGAAAAATGATCTAAATGGTCCAAAAGAATGACCGTTGAACTAAATGAAAATGAAACAAACAAAAAACTTAAGAATTAATTTTGGTATTTATTTTGATGTATACAACACAGCTGTAACCACTGGAGTTAGCTGATAATACATTTACCCTTTCCTACATACAATCATCTGCTGCAGACAAATTTGCAAAAATTTATATAGGCAACTTTGTGGAAAATCTCTTTAAATTGGGTATGAATGTTGAATCAAGTTGAACGCATTGAGGCAAAAGGAGGAGTTGCCATAAGCAATTTCTCGTCTAGTCACAATGTTTCCACAATTTGTCTGCAGTGGTGATAAAAAGTGTGTGAATATATGGGAAAGGGCTGGGGCTTGTAATTTTCTGTCTGTGTGGGTATGGGCTACATAATAAAACTAGTTTTGAAGCTAAACTACCACCCTGTAGTTTAGTAGCTGACATGCCACACAACAAGAACAGAAAAATAATTTACTTTTATGCATGCATTTGATATACTGAGTCTGTAGTGTAGGGGAGAGTTTATAAACATTTACCAAACATTCAAGAAGAAAATGGTGTAGTTAAACTTACGTACAATACATATTCACTTATGTAAACATAGACATGTAGTAATGAGGCTGGCCAGTTCCTGCCTTCATTTTGCAAGCCATGATTATTAGTGGAGTTATTAATATTAAAGGTGATATCTGACAGTCCAACACAAGAATTTGTCTCCCCATCCACGTCACCAGGGTCAACTTGATCAGAAGCAGGACCATTGTCAGGGTCACATTTATAATCACTTGTTTCTACTGTATCAATAACCAAATGTTCATTTTCAGGTAGAGCATTTACACGAGATTTGCAGATAATAATATCAGCATATGTAGGATTACATAATTTTAGCCACTCAAGTGGTTTTAATACTTTTGATCTTTGGACATTGAATTCTTTAGAAGTGTCGTTTGAGCCCTTTTTGCGAATTCTTATGATTTTAACTTCACTTGGAAGCCTTGGAAGTATCTTAGCTGGTTCATTCACATTTTGTGGAAATGTTACGCAATGACCATTTGCAGCAATACCTCCATGCTTTAGTAAATGAATGTTGATGACTGGGGCTAATCTTGCTATTTATTGTTGCTCTACAAGAATAAGATCAAAAAGTTCATCAGGTGCTGGTTTAGGATCCACATTATTTTGGGCTGAGAACATTTTTACACTTGATTTGTCAGATTTGCAACGTAGACATAAATTGTAATTAGACATTTTCATTTCAAGCCTTCGCTCATTACAAACATGACAGCAATTAAATTTATAAGACATTTGCTCAAGTTCAAATGCTCTTATGCAATCCATTGCCTCGTTGTATTGACTGTCGTTAGAAGGCGGTGCAAGTGGTGGTAAATCAGCAACATTTATGTTTAGTTTCTTTCCACAATGTTTTCATTAACAACTATATTTGCAGTTGTATCAGTTGATAGTTTCTTTCTCATTTTTTCATGTGTAACCTTTTGCCTTTTTTTATGACAATCATCATTTTTGGAAGAAATGCTTATATCAGACTCAATGTTATTGTGCTCATTCAACCCTGTTAACACTGTGAAGTGAGAATTTTGAAGTAATAGATTTATAATTCCACTTGCATTATCTGTTATATATGTTTGCTCAGTGTAGCGTGGCATAAAACGTTTAAATTCTTCACTGTAAGTGATTCCGTGCAGCCAAATGTTGATGTTCATCGTTAAGAGGAAACAAGCAGCCTGGATTTCTAGTGCAGTAGCATATCCATTTCTGTTAATCATATGTTCCCAGTACAAGTTTACAGAGTTTATGCTAATATCATGATGCAGTGACACTGCATTGGCCCACAGGTCCCAGTTGTTAAGAATGTAGTTACATATTAATAGTCTGTAATAATGAGTTTGCTCAAAATCACCATTTATTGATAAACTAAGTGAATGAAAAAAACAGTTTCCATCTCCAGGGACAATTAGTGATTTCATTTATATTTCATTAATGGTAACAGTATATATGTACCAGTATATTTCCTTAAATAAAATAATGCATGTTGTTTTTTTACACTTTTCTTAACCTTGCATTCCTTAAAAGAGGTCTGGACATCATTTGATTTTGTACTTTTCAGGACTTCACGATTCTTCCTAGATTTTTGAAAATTGACTTTTGTCTGTCTTTTTCTTTGGACATTTCCATTTTTCTTCAAAGCATTAAATTTCTTTTTATCTTTTTTTTAATTTTGATCTTTTAGACCTTTCTGATTTTGTTGTTTTGGGCTTTGAGGAGGAGTGATTATCATTAGCATTAAAAGAAGCTGGTGGTGTTTTTATTGAACAATATGGATGATCAAAGGAAACAGGGTTCTGACAAATATTGTTACTTTGTAACCTTGGATTCAGACTGTAACAATGTTCATTCAAAATAACACCTACCATTTTGACATATTTTTTATTTATTTATAGATAACATGATAGAGTATAATGTTTAGTTCAAGAATTAAATGATTTTAAATATGTTGTTAGTAAAATTATCAGCTAACTTCCAGTTTCTATGATTAAAATCCCTATTTCAACTAAATGTTGTTTTTTGTCTCAATAGGAAATATCTTTTACTCCAATCATGATTAAAAAAAATAAACACACTAACAAAATAGAAATTAAAAATAACCAAAAATTAAAACATAAATTTGAGTTTAAGAACAGATTCAATATAATAAATCGACTAAATAATAAATAAGCACTCTGAATTATTAATAATGTGTCTACTTACTTGTAAATAAACAACGCTGACTTAAACTGCCAAGTTTCCAAAAGGTGACGCCGACATAGTGAAACCTTTGCAGACGAAAGATAGGTTAACCGAATGAACTGGTCCTCTGCTTTGTGTAATTTAACAATTTTGTAATTCAGGGTACCAGACATGTTTTTTTGTTTATCAACATCCGGAAAGTCAAAAAACCCATACGAGTTTTTATTTGGACTCATTTTAAATATAGACGACGAGTGTTATTACACGCAAATTATCACACATAAAATAATTTGTGCTCGTTCCTTTATCGTGTACGTATTATCATATTTAATTATTTCCTCTAGATTTTATTTTTTTTTCCGATATTTTCTTTTCATCCAATGAAAACGTACGAGTATCGTGACTGCATACATGCATCGAAAAGTTCGCTCTGGACACAATTTTTGGAAAGACGGTATAGCAAATTTTTGCAAAGTTCATACACATTACCTATTGACGGGAAACATCGCCGGCATCGCCGTCGATTTGTTTACCCGTATTAACTTTTAAAAACACAAAATAATAAGTTTATATGTTTTGTTGGACCCTTTCTCTCTCACATCCCTCCTTTTATCATTATGTTTCAAAATTCATCGGATATTGAGATGTTAAAAAGCATCTACATGTGAGAAAGGTAAAATATTGTTCACATGTAGATGCTTTTTGTCACCTCTACATGCTATATATTTATGAATACATTGAGACAAAGGGAGAAATTGCTAAAAACGAATTTTCAAATCGTTTCAATAATGTTACTTTCTTTTAAATACAGATGAAATATGGGCCGTCCCGTGAGAATACCAACATTGTGGACTCTGCGTAAAGTATCGACCCGGATCAGCCTAAGAATGAAATGCAGGCTTACCCAGATAGACACTTTTCGCCTCCTGTGAATTTTCTGTTTAAGTAATCATTAATCTATACCTTTATCCCCGGAGGCGGAATATGTCGTCCCGGATCAGTCTGCGCGGACTGCGGAGGCTGATCTGGGACGATATATTACGCAAAGGCCATAATGTTGTTTTTATCAATTATTATTCTTTTAGGATTAAGGGAATAATATTTTTATACAAATTTAAATCATATGATATAGATACATACTATAAGTTTACTCTGAAGTGTTTGTTTGAAATATGTAAATATATTTAAGGGATTAATATCGTTTTTTGGTGCTTAAAACATGTTTTTTATATATAAATGTATATAACTTATTGAATATATTGTTTCAATCCGTTTCTCATATAGAACAAATCTACAGCAGACTTCTAAAACATTTAGTTAAAACAAAGAAAAATCTTTTTAATAAGTTTTAAACATTAAGGGTCAAAACCGTTTACAGGGACTGTGCAGAACCGAGAACCTATCGTGTTCTCTTCAGTCTTATTCATTGTCGTTCATTTAAAATATTACGCGTGTAGGCAATTTTCCTTCATTTATTTGACTGAACGGTGAGGCAGGCGCAAATCATTTTTTTTTAATTTGATGGAAATTATTTCATCTGTCGGTAAAACATTGGTGTAATGGGGCTTTTTATAATCCTATGTTACTGTCAAACATGCAATGTATCTTTGTGTGTTATTAGCTTGATATTACATATTGGCCGATGCAATGATGGAAATAAATGAAAATAAAATTGTTGAAAATATTTGAAAACATTGTGGTTTGGAGAAACTGTTCGTTTTGACAAGTGTAGACTAAGATTTTCCCGCACATACAACACACATGAGCCAGGTGTATACTGTTTGTCCGAAGTTTAACAAAGGGTTCTTTTACCTGTACACCTGGATGCGGATTAAATTGTATGGATTTGCAAGCTGATCTGTTTCTTTAACGCTCGCAATTGCATGAAAGTTTGTTTTCGTTAAGCAACGCTCAGTTATACATCTATAATTAAATAATAATTACACAAAACAATGTGTTTTGTATCCATAATTTAAACCGATTCACACTGTTTTATTTCAAAGACTATTGTTTTTCTATGACTACAAGTTCAAAATCTTATTGGAGGCTATACATTATTCAATTTACTTTTCGCAGATGCAGATAAACATTTTTCAAACAGTCTTGTTATAACACCATAACAGCGTTAAAATATATTCAGTTTTTATTTAAACTGAAAGGTGATGGCAATAAATAGGTACCCAAATTTAACATATAATCAAAACCAAGAACGAATGAACGAAAAGCGTATGTGTCAATGGTAGAAACCATTTCAAATCAACCTCAGAAACTCATTTTTTCGGCAATAGCTGTTGAACCTCAGTTTTGACCTAGATGTTAAACAAATATTCTAGATTGTAGACCAATCAAATGTTGTATTTAATGAATAATGTCGAAGAAATAAAGGAAATGAACCGTTTTGATTGGTTCATAGTTGTGTTGGAGATCCTACGAGAGGCACTAATAAGGTGAAGTTTTAAAATGAATTGTTCTGCATACTAACCTTTATTTTTTTTTCTTAAGAAATAGATTTCAGTGAAAAAAATCAGTGAAAACGTATGAAATGTAATATTTAAGAGCAAAATATTAATTATTTTTGAAACATTCAGTTATTTATCGTCAATTGAAACTTATACACCTCTTGGGAGCCTCGCGTAATCTCCAATCATGTGACGTATTTTCTGCCTTGAATGCGCATGTTCCATTTCTTTGTGTCGCCGTTTATCTTTTTTAAAGATATGTCTTGTTTACTCTAAAGCATAAATGGACCATTGAAAGAGGGAATTCACAAACTATGAAAAAACAAAATAGTTAAAATGAATATTGATATAGATCTACATATATATCTGTTTACTATTCTTACACGCTCGTGTTTGTTGAATGTTTTGAATTATTAATAAATTATTCCAATAAATGGGGCAGATTAACCGGCTTTTAACAGTATGTCGATCTTCATTTCATCCGCCGATGAACATAGTCTTTATTAACCAAATCAAACTCTGTGTAAACTTCAGCGTACACACACACAAATGACGTTAAACTTTGAGTGATTATTACGCCATTCTTATGCTTTGTCACTTAGTACGTATCACCGGTTTTCTCATGGAGCGGCCCATTTATATCATATACTTAAAAGCGGGTTTCGTATTTCGTATTTCTTTAGCCATAAACTGCTGATTCCCGAGCTAACATCGAACTGCTGCATCTTGCAGCAACTCTTGCATAATTATTATAATAGGCAGTTATTTTCAAAGAAATTAAAAAATGTTTATGCCACCTAAATCTAAGTTTTGCGGCTTGAGTCCGGGAAATTTTGTGCGCTCGCGCATCATCTTTGACTACTAAAACATGTACGTGTAAGTAGTCCCTGGCATCACACAGGTCTCCAAAAGACAAAAACTGAAACACATCACATTTTAGGTTTTACAGTGTCACATGTTTAAAGCGACTGAAATCCAGATGGCACGAAAAAAAAAAAAAAAAAAAAAAGCCTCGAATTCGCCCTAAATGTTATTCTTTATGTTATCCAAGTAAAACCAGGGTAGAAAATGTATCGTTTTTTATCAATAAAGTGAACTTGAGTCGTTTTCAATTGTCCCGATTAAGGGGTTTCCTATTTAAAAATACCACGGAATCCTTCAGACGGGCACCTTGCAACGATCACGTGATATAACTATATAACGGTTCACTCTGACAGGCGTGTACAGTTATACACAATTTACACGTTTGGCGGAGACGAACGACAGTAATCATAGAGATTTGTTTGTGATTGCATGAGCTCCTCGTGATTTTGCATAAAACCTTCATGGTATAAAAATGTTTCATTTAATGCTGCGTCCTATCGGTCATGTGACGACTCTTCAATTCACGTGACGACTTTTCAAGTCACGTGATGAATGAGATTAAAAGCATCGAAAGCTATTTATAAACTTACCCCGTTACTGACAGGGTAGAATTTGCGATGGAAAAATATGTCAGTTATCATATTTTAATGCCCCAGATACAAAAATAACACTTATTTTCTTAAAATTGGAAATTTTATTTTTTTATGACAGTTGGGTATCTGGAGTTCAGTCGCTTTAAAGTGGCATTTCTATCCAGAGGGAAGAAATTCATGTAAAACAAGTTCAAATCGACTTTTCTAAAAATAAGAAGGCTGAATGGGTTTGGGATTAACCCCAAACATATTACACAAGAGCACACACTCACGAATTATACCGGACCCGTTCATGTACATCATAACGGTTAGAATCGTAAACACAAAACACAACTACATTAAACCTATTTAAAGGTTGGCTGTCATATACAAACCGTGGTGAGATACAATATACATAACTGTTATAAAAACACGCTCAGTTCAATGAGTAAATTCAATGTATACACAATAAGTATGTTTATCTAGTGCTTTTAAAAGTTTTCTGTGACATACCTGAAATCACATTAAGTTACACAATAAGTAAATGTTTATTGTTTGGTGTTAAACACCGCTTTCAACATTATATTTATGTTATATCACGGAGTTTCCTGCGTAAGGTACCAGTCTTACTGGTCCATTTATCCTGACATCAGCCAGTCAGTCGTAATGCTAACCCTGCAACCTTCAGCGCCACGGAAGGCTGCCATTACGACCATTTTTAATGTAGAATGACCCGGCCAGGGATCAAACCTGTGACCTCCCGCTCCCGAGGTGGACGCTCTACCACAGCACCTTCGAGGCGGTCAAGTAAATCTTTAACGCGTGCTAAACACTAATTATACTGGTTATTGGATGATTTCCGGTATGTCACAAGAAATAAACATTCTTTTATTTCATAATAATGAAGATCCTGATCCTGTACTTATGCAGTATGATCAGGGTCTTCACTATTAGGATATAAGAGAATGTTAGTTTTCTGTGACATACCTGAAATCATCTATATCCCATAAACAGCATAATTGTATAATGCTTTAACCCGTACATAAACACACTGATTGTGTATATGTGCTTCAATGAACTATTGAGTTATTTTTTATAAAAGTTAACTTGTGTACATTTATCCCACTAATGTTTGTATTGGACACCAACCTTTAAAGAGGTATACTTTAGTTGTGATTCGTTCTAGTTATTTCTTGCAATTCCTTAATCGGTACCTACCTAGCAAGGAAAAACTTTTTTATATAAATAATTAAAATATGTGAGCTTTCTCATACCACAGTCTAATTAGAATCAAGCATCACCTCATAAAGGTTTATAAGGGAACACAATTGTTATTTCACTAATATTTGTTATGAATTTATATAGAAATGCATTTAAAGAAATTACCAAAACGCCATGTGTATGCATGGTTAAAAGGCCATTAAACAATCAAAGAAAAAGTTTAAATAGCTTGAAAATCGTCTTTTGTTATGGAAAAATTGTAAAAGTGGCTATAACCTAATGGCTGAATACCCCAATGAGCCTGAATTCCACTCCAGTCACCCATTTAATCTTTTTTCAAGCAATTGCACTGTATCCCGACCCGCAAAGCACCCTAGCATGCTTTAATATTTGCAGCTGACACAAAATTGACTTTTATTTTACAAGAAATAATTTCCATCTTTGTTTCCATGTAAATCGACCAGTTTCAGTCCTCAAATCTTAAAAAAATCTAAAGAAAATGGTGGTTGCAAGAAATATATCACCAGGCGATGTTTTTTCTTTTTTACGGACTATTTGGCTTAAGATCAGTATGACCGCGGATGTTTTGACCTAAAGTATTTTGACCACTCATTTCACATAGATTTCCCGTGCTTTTAATTTTACGACATTTCAGAATTCAGTCCTTTCCAAAACGAATATTGGTCTTTTTCATAGAGTTCGTCGATATACAGAAGTTCGTTTTGTTCGGGTGCATGTAGAGCGTCGCGCAGGAATCTTCTAGTATTGTGTTTAATATTAAAACCCCCCAAAAAAATCCTTTTGTACAACGTTGTAAACTCTTCTAACATTATGGGAATGTTTTCTGTTAGGTAGTTGTGCCTATTATAGGTCATGTTATATAATGGGAATGTTAAATTATGGGAATGTTTTCCGTTCGGTATTTGTGCTGATTAATGGTCATGTTACATAACTTGAATGTTTTCTGTTCGGATTTTAATCGATAATCGGTCATGTTAAATTATGGGAATGTTTTCCGTTCGGTTTTTGTACCGCTTATCGGTCATGTTGCATTATTGGAATGCTTTCTTTCTGGTATTTATGCCGATTATCTGTCATATTACATAATTGGAATGTTTACTCTTCGGTTGTGTTTTACCGATTATCGGTCATGTTACACTATATGATTGTTTCCTTATGTATTTTGTATCGATTTGTACATTATTGTACATTATTGTTTGGAATGTTTTATGTTCGGGTTTTTTCAAGGAGTATTGGTCATATTGCATTATGGGACTGTTTTCTGATCGGTATTTGTGCTGATTATCGGTCATGTTACATTATAGGAATGTTTTCTGTTATGTAGTTGTGCCAATTATCGGTCATGTTATACTATGGGAATGATTTCCTTTCAGTATTTGTACAGATTATCGATATTGCTGCATTATGGGAATGTTGTCTGTTCAAGCTTTTTACCGATTATCGGTCATGTTACTCAATTGGAATGTTTTCCTTTGATTTTGTACCGCACAACGGCAATGTAACATTATAGGAATGTGTTCCGTTCGGTATTTGTACATATTATAGGTCATGTTACATTATGGGAATGATTTCCTTTCTATATTTGTTCAGATTAATGTTCATGTTACATAATGAGAATGTTTTCTTTCTGGTCATGTACATTATGGGAATATTTTACGTTCGGTATTTGTACAGATTATAGGTCATGTTAAATTATAGGAATATTTTCCATTCTGTATTTGTGCCGAGGATTGGTCATGTAACATTATGGGTATCTTTTTCATTCGGTATTTGTGCCGATTATCTGTCATGTAACATAATTGAATTTTTTTCTGTTGTATATTTGTACAGATTATCGGGCATGTTACACTATGAGAATGTTTTCCGTTCGTTGTTTTTTTACCGATTATTGGTCATGTTATATTAAGGAAATGCTGTCTGTTTGGAATTTGTACCAACTATCAGTCATGTAACATTATTGGAATGATTTCTTTTTGGAATTTGTACCGACTATCGGCCATGTTACATTATGAGAATGTTGTCTGTTTGGAATTTGTACCAACTATCAGTCATGTTACATTATGGGAATGTTGTTCTTTTAGAATTTGTAGCTATTATCGGTCATGTTACTCGATCGGAATGTTTTACTTAACAAGTTTACCGCACACCAGCATAGTAACATTTAGGGAATGTTTTCTGTTCGGTATTGTGCCGATTATCGGTCATGTAACAATATTGGAATGTATTCTGTTCTTTTTTTCATTTACCAATAATCGGTCATGTTACTTTATGGGAATTTGTCGTTCGGTATTTGTACCGATTATCTGTTATGTTACATAATGGGAATGTTTTCCGTTTTCAGATATTGTACCGATTATCTGTTGTGTTATATTATTGGAATGTTTCCCGTTCGGTATCTGTACCGATTATTGGTCATGTTACATGATTGGAATGTTTTCTGTTTGGTATGTGTACCGCTTATTGATCATGTTACATTATGGGAATGATTTCTGTTCGGTATGTGTACGGCTTATTGATCATGTTACATTATGGGAAGGATTTCTGATCGGTAGTTGTAGCGCTTATTGATCATGTTACATTATGGGAAGGATTTCTGTTCGGTATTTGTACCGCTTATTGGTCATGTTACATTATTGGAATGTTTTTTGTTCAGTAGTTGTACCGATTATTGGTCATGTTACACTATGGGAATTTTTTCAGTTCGGTATTTGTACCGATTATTGGTCATGTTACATTATGGGAATTTTTTCGCTTCGGTATTTGTACCGCATATTGGTCATCTAACATTATTGAAATGTTTTCTGTTCGGTTTTCTTACAGCTTAGCTGTCATATTACACTATGGGAACGTTTCTTTGTCTTTATTTTTCTGGATACCTTTTGCCCTCTTACGCTATCATTACTCTTCCATACACAGATGCTTTATGCATCCCCTGCATGAGACGACTTAGGAAAAACATTGTAACGAAAGGAGAAATTGCTTAAATCGGACAATTTTTCTTCAACATCATTTAGAGACGACAGTTTACAATATTGGTCTAGTTATGTTCAAAGTCGTCTGCTGATTTCTTTTCCATGTGAAAAACGGTAAACGATTTTGACGCAAATGCAACATACCTTTTTATTTTTTAATAAATATTTCTCATGTTATTATCAAAGGTAATTGGCAGTGTAATGCGAGGACTGAGTACATGGTCAATTACTGTTCATAACAGCATAAGAAACATGCCAATGAGTTTGTTCTAAAACTAAATCTATAGAAGATGAATATAAATGTGTGGATTCGTCAGCCAAGTAAAACTAAAAATATGTTCTTCTGTATTTCTATTATCATCCATCTTTCTTTAGCCTTATTCCTCTTAACTGTTGAATTCCTGTAAATGGTAGAACTAGCCTTCGATGTTGACGCGTTCAACGACATATAAATTCCTTTTTGCCAATAATAAATAAATACGCCTGCCAAAAATAAAGAAACATAAGCGTATAATACACTCGGCAATGCTCGTAAAGATCTTCGGAAATAATCGGTTGCATTATAAACATTTCTGAAACGTACGGAAAGGCAAGACTTATGGTCGGTAGATCTGAACAACCGATTTTGACATGCATAGGTTCGGGTTATGTATTTAAGTTACAACTGATATGCATCTTTTCACAATATGAGCCGTTCCACCAAGAACAGCCTGCGCAGTCCGTGCCGACACTTTCCGTCCCAGGGGGATAGAGGTATAGAGTAATGATTCCTGAAACAGGTAATCCACAGAAGGCGAAAATTGTCTGTTCCGGGTAAGCCTGCGCGCCATGCTTAGTCTGATCCGGGTCGATGCTTTACGCAGAGTCCACACTATTGGTTTTCTCGTGGAACGGCTCTTATCTGTTTGTTTGGTTTTTACGTCATTTCAATATTGTTTCCGTTATATTGTTACGTGCCACCCGTCTGGCTTGTCTGTTGGTAGGGTTGATAGGGTTAAGCCACTCGGTGGAACGAAATAAAACGAGTGGCAAAGATCGACGTTTCAGTTTTCCTTCTAATTCTGGTTAATAACGTTGAAAAGGGAGGACAAAGGGGGGTAACTGTGCACGTATCATTCCAATGCCGGACCGTAGTTACTTCCCTTGTATTAAACCCTTTCCCATCAATTATTTGAACAGCAAGATCAAGGTAGAACAAAAAATCGCACTATTAAAAGACCGATCAGAACTTCAAAATTTACAAACCTTATATAAAAACAACACAATTTTGTATACCAATTTAAACAGTCCGACCCTTATTAAATCGCAAACTTTTTCTCTTTTTCTACATGTCATCTTTCTCCTTCTCCACCCCTCATCATTATCATGATCTCCTCCTTCTAATGTCTTCTTTGTAACATATACAACATTGCAAGAGAATTGAAATGCATGAAACATAACATTTTTACGAAATGGAAGACATATATTTGAAAGATTTAATTGTTGTTTGTATTGTAATGTGTACTTAAGTATATCTTGTGTGAAATAACGAAAAAATAAAAAAGATTTAATTTCTATTAGAACCCTAATTAATCCCATTAATGGAGTGGCAATATCCCTTTCTCCAATCCTGTATCCATTCTTATACGAGTGAAAACATTATGGGGATGGCGAATATTTTCCTTTGATCACATAGATTTTTAGTTTAAGAGTAAAATTGATAGTGTGACAAAAATGCAGGAGCGTTCCATTTGATATTGTCCCCAATCCGATTATTCCAGTTAGATCTGCTGTATTTTTAGTTATATATTTTTAATACCTTTAATACATTTTTTATCTACTGTCTTGTTTCTTATTGAATGGCTTATTTGTGTCAACGCGATCTGTGGATCGTTAGAATTGAACAGATGCATCACAAATGTTTTGCTGAATATGTGACAATGAGAATAGAACAATGATAACTAGGATTGGTATACGGGCATGTGCAGGCTTATTTTGATCTACAACATTTGATATATATGTTAAACGAGCACTAAGAAGATTTTTTTAATAAAGTAGCATGTAGTTAAATTGTATCCATCCATCTGATTGAGCGACTTCTTAATACAACATGCCATTTTAGCACATCAAATAACGGAGAAAAGGTAATTTATGTAATAATGCAAAATGCGAAAGTCAAACACGCTTTTGAAAAGGAATTAAAATAAAATGTGGTAAATGTCAGTAAAAAAGGGTAAATATTTATAAAAGATTATTCAAAGGTATCTGTCTATTCTTTATCTCACTGTACAGTGTATTTACAGTTAAAAGGCTTGATTAAATCATTCATAAGAATGCATTTTAGCAACGGGATTGTTAAAACAGAATGCTATAGTTGGTGAATTCCGCAGACACTCGACGAAATCTAGACTAAAATCAGTACCTCAAGTTAAAGTATTATTACAATATTGACATTGATTTACCCTAAATCTCTCTTTCTATAGTAGCTCTCCAGTAGTGAACACCATTTTTGGTCCAGAGAGATGTCTTGATTGTTGTATTGTATATAATGTCAAAGAAAATACATGTACATGCATCTGTGGAATATTTCTCTTTAAATAGATGGACTGTTCACACTTTTCCAATATTAAACCGCCAAAAATTCCTTATGTAGTAACTTGTAGTGATATAAACCGGAAAATGGATTAGATCTGACATTACTAAGGCAATAGACAGAAGTCCAAAGAAAGTTGCTGTTAAAATGTAGGTCTAGACAAATGCATTACTATCACTCGTGAACTGCATGAGTAATGCTTGATAACTGTGAACTGATTGGAAGCAGCTTTTCGATTCCGACTTATTTTATTTGTTTACATATAATCAAGTCCCAGTTATAACATATATGCCAAAAGAGAACCAAAATATTGACCGAAGTCCAAGGAAAGTTGCTGTTAAAATGTAGGTCTTACATAATTCAAAATAAAAAAAATATATGTCTACGCTATCAACAGACAAATGCATTACTATCACTCGTGAACTGCATGAGTAATGCTTGATAACTGTGAACTGAGTGGAAGCAGCTTTTTGATTCCGACTTATTTTATTTTTTTACATATAATCAAGTCCCAGTTATAAAATATATGCCAAAAGAGAACCAAAATATTGAAATATTAATAGAAAAATAGTAGATTTTTAATAAATATGTAAGGCCAATTAATTACATATGCTTGTTTAGTCAATGTGTCTTAATTTAAAATATCCATTCAAATAGACTATATGTATTTGACGCTTTCAGAGGTGCAAAATCGCACGGAAGGTAAAATCATCTATAAAAATTTCGCGTTTGAAGTAAGTTACTGGTTGGTAATTTGTAATCATATCTGGTTGTCACGCGGGAGAACATTTTTTTGCGAAAACTCCGTCAATGCGGCTATTTATTTTTCTTAGAAATATACTTCAACATTATTTCTTTTATTTCTTGTAAGATATTCATCTTTTTGTATATTTTGATATTTTTCTTTCTCTTTTCCATTTGAAAAGGGAATGCAATACCAGTCGATATTGCACGTATTGATAGTGCATTGAGATCATTTGTACGTGCTGCTAAGAACGGAACCATTTCCATACAGTTGCGTAACAGAGCGCTCCCATTTAAACTCTGATGAGTTTAGAGACCAGCTTACACTATTAGGTACATCGATATATGTACAAAATCCTAATCTGGTCTTTTCATAGCCCTGTTCACGTTTCTAAACTGTAGTTACATACGCAGTGTTTAGCGTAATAATGCGACGTGTATTTCAATGACATCGGTATTTGTAGACTGTACACATTGTGCCATGTATGTTATAGGCCTAGTTGTTTTTGATAGTCGTTAGAGATATATATAAGTTTATCCCAATTACACGTGAGTACAACAATCAAGTGGGATTTAATAAGTGCTAGAATAAATGTGCAAATGATGTTTTTAAAGATAGGTCTTCTGATTATTTGTTGTCATTTTCCGATGCGAAGTTTATCAACGCATTATAGAAGATGTGTGTTCGCTTTACTGAACATACTGTGAGGTCAAAAGGGGTATCTAAATCGTAATAAAGAACACCAATATCCAGGCGTAACTTCTTAATGAAATACACTGTTAGAAAAAGCGTTATACATCATTTTGTCGACGATGTGGAACACACTTGGGAACAACAATGGCGCCTTGCTTGCAGCACACGATGTGACTATTTACCTAGATGTATCTTGTGACAAAAATAATATAATTAAAGCTCCACTAGCTTAGCATAACGCATATTTATATTTATGTGATCCCATTACGGAGAACAAAAAAGACCCCAAATCACCAGTCGCGACTCATGCAACATAGCTTTCAATCACAATTGATTTTATTACTTTTCTTAGCCAAATAGGGCTTTAGTGTCCCCGTAGTATAGAAGCGAGTTACGCTCGAGTGCCAGTATCTGATTTAAAACGGAGATTGGTGAAATATTGTTTATTTGAATTGGCTAAAAAATAAGTAATAGAATGTGAATTTCTATAAACATCCGAGAACTTGATGACATTTAGCAAGTTGTTTGACCGATGTTAAGTATTCATCTATACCATATAATTCAAACACAGAAAACGTGCAGTCCATTTCGTAGTATACAATACATGTATTTGAATTATGTTTTGATTTTTTTTTGTAGGAAGTAAGCATAATAGTACAATATTTTGTAAGAGGAAAATGGCCCCTTAAAGAGATTCCAAATGCCACTAGCATCATCAGACCTTACTTGGACACGTGTATAGATCAAAGAGCTTCGAGAATGATTTGTATAAAGAATACACGAAAGACGGAAAGGAGATTGAATTTATTGCTTGGCCTGTACTTTATCTGCATAAAGAGGGTCCTGAGTTATGTAAAGGTATAGCATAATGGCGCTATACGAAGAATAAATAACCAAAGATGAAACTACACATCTCGGATAGCGTTGGATGTGCGTTGAGTTCTGAAGAATATCTCTAAAATTATCGAACGGTGATAAACAAAACTATTGTTTTTGTCATCTAATCCTTAATGTACATATTTTCAATACAAACACGGATATTCGATTGGATGTTCGAGTGGTTATGGTACACGACACACAACTGAAGTTCAAGAATGTTTTCTTCAGCATTGGTTCGATTCCAAATTTTTATTATTATTTTCTTTTTTTCCTTTTTAATTATTTGTTATTGTTTTCTTATAGTGTTTACTATTTGATGATATATTGTTATAGTTTTATTTCTTTAATTTTTATATACATGTACCTTTCTTTTAAGCAAAGGGGTCTTTAGAGCCAATTGCTGCTATGGTAGGCGATTCAGACAATACTCATCGAAATATAGATTGGAATCAGACCCTTATGCTAATTTCTTATTACAATATCGTCAATTAATTATTTCAAATATCTCTTTCTCCTGTAGCTCTCCATAACTGAACACCATTTCGGGTTCAGAGAGATGTCTTGATATTCATAGATTGTACATACTGTCAACAAAAGCACATGCGTCTGTGATATACTTAAAAACATGAATGGACTGGTTCCAAAGTACCCATCCTTACCATACCGTTCCGATAATAAGTCCGTCACTAAAAAGTAAAATGCGGCAAGTATAGTGCTTTCAACCCCAATACTATTCAAAATAAGGACATAACATAGTGTTGTTGTGAAGTGTATTTGATTTACATCTTGTGATCTATAAATCCGTAATCTGCAGTAAGCCCATCCTATCAGTGCTTTGATTTATTATCGCGTCCATGTCTTACCCATTTTATGCAATATCAGCTTTGGTCAAGTATAAGCGTTCCATAGGGAACTTGTGAGGAGTGTAGATCCATATCGAATTGATTTCTGAAGACATCAACATATACTTATATACATAATTAACAAAGATGTTAACTTAAATGTTTATAACATTTTTAAATATATGATGTTTCTGAATCATGAACACAGCTCTTCCAGACAGTTGCCAACGAAACATAAATTTGGCAAGCCAGTTTATTTTTTACTTGCAATGGCGATATAAGATACGGAGCGCTGCCTCATTGAAAAAACTATTGTGGAAATATTTTATTGTGGAATGTTATTCCATTATTGTAGCAAAACTTGATAAAGCTCGTTAACGTTTCTATGCCATGGACTACACGCGTTCACGCACATTTCAAGATTGTCCTAGGCATACTCTATGAGTAACATAGACGGCCGATGAAGTGTTTGAACGGCGTGGTTGTATTAACTGGTTTACAAGGAAGCGAGTTGTTAAACGGGCAGTATGGATAGACGCATTGTCATGCTGTAAAATAAATGATTACGATGCAAAAGGAGTAGTGCAATTGGGTGTTAAACAGTATCAATATAACATTGATATTGCCCTGGAGAATAACAGGCCTTTTTATCAAATACCAAATAATTTAATTCACCCAGGACGCATGCGTATGTGACATTATTTGAAATGGCTGCCCACCCTGGCTCTCAGGGCTGCTTGGTTTGGATAACGACTGACTGGCTTGTGTCCGGATAAACGGACCACTAGTAATGGTATATTACCTAGGAAACGCCGTGATATAAATGAAAAGATGTTGAAAGCGGAGTAAAACACAAAACAATCCATCAATACATCCTCCGCATCAACGATAACGCTTATGCACACATAGTTCTCATACTTTCTCTCCGTTTTTCATGCTATTTTACATTTAAGACCTTAACAATTTGAACATTGAACTTCGACTCGTTTCTGAATAAAAACAGCTCTCCACTGTTGGCGAGTCAACGTAAAAATGCATCTGTTCACCATGGATGGATGGTTTGGTCGTCTGAGAAAAATGGTACGGACTTCATTTAAACGACATAAGATTATTTAATGGAAGTGTGAGTCTAACTTGTGGTGTGAATAATGGAACGATATTTACCCCGTGGAAATCAATGAGTGCCAAGCTAAATTTGATACTATATCGGTAGACTGTTTAGTGAGTCCATAAGCCTTTAAATCAAAAACGGAGCTTCCACATTCCTAACAATACTACCAAGTACCTGCAGCTACACATTACAAATACCAAGGATTAACACCTGACACAAAAGCGATGAAGAGAAAATGTTAACATGCAACCTTCAAAAGCTTTAAATCTTGTTTTGCTTTTAAATAGTTCTAATTACAAACATTGTTGCAGACGACACAAAATTGACCAATCATTGTTTTGACTCTGAAGGTGTTTTATACATTTTCTTTGCCTCAGAGATCTGTTTTTTGTTGTAAATTTACAGCTTATGATACAACATGACATTATTATAGCAAATACTAGAACAATTAGGCAATTCATTTCAAAGAAATTTTAATTTTCCTATGCGACCCAATTCTAGGTTGTGCGTGAAGTTGTGTGAGCTCGCGCATCATACAGGTCTCCGAGAAAAGAAACCAGAAACACATTTTTTATTTTTAGGTTTAACTGTGTCACATGTTAGACGGAATTACCAAACTGTATGTGTATGCATGTTTTGGTCCATTAAACAATAAAAGAATAATTAAATGGATGGAAAAACATCTTTGTTTATGGAAAAAATGTGTATGCATGTTTTGGTCCATTAAACAATAAAAGAAGAATTAAATAGATGGAAAAACATATTTGTTTATGAGAAAATGTAGAAGTGGCGATTACCTAATGGCTGAATCACAGGGACTTGCTCCTCTAAAAATAGATATGACCCTAACTATGCATATATATTAACAAGGGTGGACACACTTTTCTGGGTCGCCTCGCTTCAACTCATAGTTTTCAAAATATTCGAACAAATATATGAATTTGAATTGCGGAATCAATCAATAATGCTTTTCTCTATTGCTTTTCTAGAATTGCGTTTAATATTAAAAACAAAAACGTTCTCCTTTAGTCACAATGTTTTAAACTTTTTTCTTCAAAAATCATAACTTCATTTACAAACGTTTTACAATTTTGGTCTAGATATTTTCAAAGTTGTCTGCTGACTTTTTCTTATATGGAACATACCAATGTGGCTGAAAAATGTAATTCATGTGTAAATTCCATTTTGCTTGTCCCCATTTCCTTCACTGGTAATTGTCTGCCACACCATTAAATAACATCCTTTTGGATTTAACGCACACAAGCAATGTTACACAATTTGAATGTTTTCGTTTAAGGTATTTCTACCGCTTAAAGTGCATGTTACATTATTGGAATGTTTTCGTTTTGGATTATTTTTACCGCTTTTTGGTCATGCTATACAATGTTTTCTTTTCGGTATTTATACCGTTTATTGGTCAAGTTACAGTATGGATTTTACCGCTTAGCGGTCATGTTACACTATACTGACTATAGGTATGTTCTCTGTTCGTTATGTTTACCTGTAAGCGGTCATCTTACACGATGGGAATGTTTTCGGTATTTGTACCGCTTATCTGTCACGTTGCCTTATGGGAAAGTTTTCCTTTCGGTTTGAGTACCCATCATCGGAAAGTTTCCCGTTCGGTTTTAGTACCGATTATCGGTCATGTTACATTATGGGAATGTTGTCTGTTCGGAATTTGTACCAATTATTGGTCATGTTACATTATGGGAATGTTGTCTGTTCGGAATTTGTACCAAGTATTGGTCATGTTGCATTATGGGAATGTTGTCTGTTCGGAATTTGTACCAAGTATTGGATATTGTTACTCAATGTAATGATTTTAACCGCCCACCGGCAATGTTACACTATTGGAATGTTTTCTTTGTATTTGTACTGATTATTGGACATATAACATTATGGGAATGTTTTTCGTTCGTTATTTGTTCCGATTATCGGTCATGTTTCATAAATGCAAATTTGTTCCGCTCCTGTTTTTGTAATGATTATTGGCAATGTTAAATTATGGGAATGTTTTCCGTTCCTGTTTTTGTACCGATTATTGGTCATGTTACATTATTGGGATTCGCTAGGTAATCCCTTATTGTTAGGCTTTTCCGTATGTCTGTGTGTGTGTCCAGATATTTGTAAAGTGACGCTCCAAAGCCCAAACTATCCTATGAAACTTTGTGAACAGGTGCCATAGGGGCTCAGGGTGTGCGCGTTTGAGTTTCGTTGCTAAGGACCCACCCGTTGCTATACAGCTAGCAAACAACTTTTAAAAACCCAAACCATTTTTCTATCTTCTCCTACAATTTTGAATATGGAGAGCTGATACTTCGGTTATAGATATTTCGAGATATTTCGAAAAAAACGTATCCGTTACGATTTTTGATTTACGCCTTTGTTTCCAAATGGTAGCCTTTCAAAGATAGGTTATCTTTTTTTTACAGTCGTGTTTTACTTCAATGGACCATAGCGCTGCAGTAGACGTATTCGATAACGATTTTATTGCACCATCTGACAGAGCTATTCAAGAGCTACACGAAGTTTGATTACGTGATTAACCTCCGACCTCGGGTTTCCGAGCTAGAGCCGGAAGTTTGCAAAATATGTAAAGGCGAAAATAACCATGGCGAAACGGTTGGGTGTAGACAAATGCGTCTTGGCATGGTGATAAAACATGGTTGGTTGACTAGAGATTGTTTTTACAAGGTGCACACTTTTCACGAGTGTTTACCAAGTAACCACAATAGTGACCATATCACATTAGTTCTTCATATATATATATATATATATATATGCAAAGGCAAATCCCATGTCGCCTACCGGCTTGTGGGAATGTTTCCGTTCAGTTTCTGTACCGATTATTAGTCATGTTACATTATGGGAATGTTTTCAGTTCCTATGTTTGTACTGATTATCGGTCATGTTACATTTTTGGAATGTTTTCCGTTCCTGTTTTTGTACCAATGATTGGTCATGTTACATTGATTACCGGTCATATTACATTATGCGAATGTTTTCCCGTCAGTTTGTGTAACGAGTATCGGTCATGTTACATTATGGGAATGATTTTCGTTCGGTTTTTGTAACGAGTATCGGTCATGTTGCATTATGGAAATAGTGTCTCTTCGGAATTTGTACCAATAATTGGATCTTGTTACTCAATGGAATGTTTTCCGTTCCTGTTGTTGTACTGATTATCGGTCATGTTACATTATGGGAATGTTTCCGTTCAGGTTTTGGAACGATTATCGGTCATGTTACATTATGCGATTTTTTTTTGTACAGATTTTGTAACGATTATCGGTCATGTTACATTATGGGAATGTTTTCCGTTAAGTTTTTTTGTAACGATTATTGGTCATATTACATTATGGGAA
Organism: Serripes groenlandicus; assembly: GCA_031761405.1. NCBI lineage: Eukaryota > Metazoa > Mollusca > Bivalvia > Cardiida > Cardiidae > Serripes > Serripes groenlandicus. Next base: position 65,185,132 of record JASEVX010000006.1, read on the forward strand.
TGTTTTGCGTTCAGTTTTTGTAACGATTATCGGTCATGTAACATTATGAAAATGTTTTCCGTACAGTTATTGTTACGATTATCGGTCATGTTTCATTATGGAAATGTTTTCCGTTCTGTTTTTGTACCGATTATGAGGCATGTAACACTATGGGAATGTTTTCTGTTCCTGTTTTTGTACCGATTATCGGTCATGTTACACTATGGGAATGTTTTTCGTTCGATTTTCGTACCAATTATCGGTCACGTTACATTATGGGATTGTTTCCGGTCGGTTTTTGTTACCTTTATCGGTCATGTTACATTATGCGAATGTTTTCCGTTTAGTTTTTGTAACAATTATCGTCAATATTTTACAATTTCGGTCTAGATATTTTCAAACTCGTCTGCTGATTGATTTCTAATTAAAAAGGTTAACCATTTCGACGCATATGCAACATACTGTTGTGTGTTTTTTTAAATAAATATTTCTCACGTTATTGTCAAAAGTAATTGACAGTGTAACGCGAGGACTGACTAAAGTAGTCAACTTTACATGATCAATTACTGTTCACAATAGCAAAAGAAACATGCCAACGGGTTTGGTTTGAAACTAAATCTATCAAATGAATATAAATGTGTGGATTCGTCAGCCAGTAAAAATATAGAGATTAATTACCTGTATTCAGATGATATTAAAAATATGTCACGATAATGGGTGTTATTGGGTGAAAAACGAGTTCCTGAAAGACTAACCTTTATTGTTGACGTGTTCAACGACATACATAAATCTATCTTTGCCAATAACGAATAAATACGCCTGCCAACAATAAAGAAAGAGATTATACTGATAACTAGTGTATGATACACTCGACAATGCTCGTAAAGATCTTCGGAAGTAATCGTTTGCATTATAACCCTTCGTAAACGTACGGAAATGAACGACTTATGTTTAATATATCTGAACAACCGATTTTCACATGCAGGGTTATGTATTTAAGTTACAACTGATATTTATATTTTCACAACATGAGCCGTTCCACGAGAAAACCATCATTATGGACTCTGTGTGATGTGTCGAACCCAGTTCAGCCTGCGCAGTCTACACAGGCTAATCCGGGCCGAAACATTCCGTACCAGGGGAAAAGAGGTATAGAGTAATATTGTTTCCGTTATATCACGGCGACAGGTAACTTACTCATGATCCCTGGGTAAACAAACCAGAACTAGATTGGGATATGTGCATTCTACCATGATCGACGCGCCGCGACTGGATTCACAGTATCCGAAATGCTAATTACACTCGTAGATTGTGAAATAACAATGTAGTAGACATATGACACTGAATTATTGCGGTAAGGGTCGACCAAAGCAGGTTTCTCGTTTTCAAATAGAAGTGTTATATCACGGCGACAGGTTCCATATTCATGATCTCTGGGCAAACCAACCATAACTAGGCTGGGATAAGTGCATTCCACCATGATCGCCGCGCCGCGAACGAATGGATTCACAATATCTGAAATGCTAATTATACTCGCGTATTATGAAATAATTGTGAAGTAGCAATATGACACTGAATTATTGGTAAGGTAATCATTTTTATAAATTTCGGTAACAAGTTGTAGTGAATATTTCAAAACGTGACAATGTGTCAAAAATCGATTAGACAAGGGTCGATCCAAACTTATCTGTCGTATTCATATAACCAATTTTATATTGGGTTCACCTATATACTAGAACTCAAACTGAAAGAGGAAGTAATTTAAATGTGGTGATCAATTCTGTCTTCACGTACTTATAGAATAACTCGGTCCTGAAACTGAATATTTCAAATATAAACATGTGGGTGGATTTGTGAGTCAGATTTAACAGAGGTAAGCTAGCCCTACTTTGTTTATAGTGTCACCGTTCGTTTGTGAGGTAACTCTTTAACCCTTTCCATGGTACAACCTATATGCAGCAAACGACTTTTGAACACATTTAGACAAAACTATGGGGGAAAAAGTCTATAGATGAAAGAACAACTATTGAATAACGTGGAAAATATTGTGACAAAAGGAGAAATTACACATAATGAACAATTTCTCCTTTTTCCATAATGTTTTCAAAAGTTATCTTCTGCAAAAGCGCCAGAAAACGTATGTGTGTGGGAAAGGGTTAAACCGTTGATTTTCTGTCAATGATAAAACTACAAATTCAATTCAATTCAATTTCTTTAATCAAGTAATACGGTCTCTGGCCCACATACAAACATATAAATATAATGATTTAATACATGAAATAACTTGAAAAATGTATACATTTGGATACAAGTGTAAAAGGTAAGAGGTATTTCCTTATCGTTTTAAAATGATTACACTACCCTTTACTACTTGCGTGTTCATGACTATTTATGGACAAGTCTTTGTCAAGAAGGAACAAGTTCGCAAACAACGATCCATACATATATTTGACTTTGCTCATATACAGACGGATCTTAAGTCTATTATTTTCGCAAAACCTGTTCCAAGTGTGTAATAGTACACGCAATTGTTTCCCCTTTTCCACATACAACGATATGCAGCGGACGACTCAGAAAACATCTTAGCTAAACTATGAATACTCTCTATGTTATTGAATATATCTGAAAACAGTATAGAAAAAAGTATTAATAGGTTATTATGAGCGATGTTCTTTTGCCTTATTATTTCCAAAAGTCGTCTGTTGCAGAGGCGTAAAGATGCCTTTATATGTGGCTAAAAGTTAAAGCACGTATAGTTTAAGAGTAACACGTAAACCCTTTACTTCACACAGACGACATTTGAAACCTGCCATTAAACATGACTTTTGAAAGCTTTGCAATGAAAGGTGAAATTGCTCATAACGAGCAATTTCACCTTTTATTGCAATGTTTTCAACTCTTTATCAATACAAAGCTTTCAGTTTTCTAGATTGTTGAAATTGTTTGTCTGGTGATTTTAAAGCAGATAACCTTTGAAAAGTCATGTGAAGTAATGGGTTAAGAACAAATCTAAATGATCTCAAATCGTCATGTCAAACTTACCATCGAATTGATATACTGCTACTAAATCTATGTTACCATTTCCTCTATAAGCCATTTTAGAGGCGTCTTATCTATAAATGAAAGTAGAGTTATTCAATATAGTTGAAAACATCGAGGCAAAAGAAATTGCTCAGAGCAACATCACATTTTACACCATTGTTCAAATGTTGTCGCCACAGATTGGCCTATATACCTTATATGTGAGAAAGAGCTACATCACGTATAGTATAAGGAAAACCCTTTAAAAACAAAGTTCACTGTTCATATTCAGTCATCTAGGGTTTATATGTATACATGTATTGATATTTATTACACCTTATGCTATTTTAGATATATATTACCATTAAAGAGCCGAATAACGAGAAAAACCAACAATGTGGACTCTGCTTTAAGTATCGACCCGGATCAACTTTAGCATGCCGCACAGGCTAACCGCCGGGCAGCCAATTATCGCCTCCTGTATATTTTCTGTTTCTTGAATCATTACTCTATACATCTTTTACCCTGAGAGGGAATGTGTCGGCCCGGGTTAGCATGCGCAGACTGCGCAGGATGATCTGGATCGATACATCACGCAGAGTCCACAGTGTTGGTTTTCTCGTTCAACGGCTCAATTCATCTTCACGCCATGTACGAGGCTTCTGATAGGTAATCAGTTGACAACAACCGTTGTGTTAAAAAAAATGGAAATAAACCTTTGCTACGGTATTAAAAACATTGTAGGAGACGTAGTGATAACTGATTTCGACACAGTCGTCTGCAGCGGAGCCGTTAAACCTCGTCTTTATAAAGGAAAGGAAAACCTCTTAATTGCTACACGAAAAGTACAGACCTTTTAGAATAATAAAAACATTGTTTATGTACATAGTACTAGAGAATATAAGTACTAGAGAATATAATTAAATGGCTAAACCTAATTCTGAGATAGTCGTAAAGGGTTGGCTTTGTGCACCACTCGATTGTATGGGCTGAATAATATTACAATAAGTTTTGTTATGTGTTGTATATTCAAAAAAGTCCCATTCATATTGGCAGATGTGAAAGACGAATTAACATTGATGAAAATGAATGCACTTGTATATCATAACAAATTGCATTGGTCAACACATATCAAGATCAGGTGAGGCTTATTGTGGTGAGTGATACAAATAAACAAGAAGGCTATGCCGGCCATCCATCACTCACCTGATTAATACGATGTCATACCAATCATAATTTGTTTTTACCGATCAACATGGCTTGAAGTAATCTCGAAGAAGATCACCCAAGGAACATTTCTACTAAAGTACTTGGAAATTGGTCAGATACTTTCGGAGAAGAAGACTTTTTAAAGTTGTCTTTTTTTGACAAATAAGGCAAAACAGCCCCACTCCTGGTGAACACGGTTTTCTTTCCAATCAACAGGACTTGGGGGAATCAGTTAGAATGTCACCTAAGGAACATTTCTACAAACAAAATTGGAAATCGGCCCTGTACTTTCGGAGAAAAATATTTTTAAAGTTTTCACTAAAGCCAAAGCAGACACAACAGCCCCGCCTCCTGATGGCCATGTTTTCCGACCAATCAACATGCCTTGTAGGAATATGATCAAGTGTCACCGAAGAAACATTTCTACAAATTAATTTGGAAATCGGACAGATACTGTTGGAGGAAAATATTTTTATCCATATAAGACAAAACAGCCCTAGCGTACATATTTTTTCGACAAATCAATATTGCTTAGCATAGAGGGTCACCCAAGTAGCATTTATATTTGAAAATTGGCCGACCAGTTTTGGAGGAGAACATTTTTTTTTTTTTTTTTTTTTTCGGTTAGCATGGCAACAAGAAATTTGCAGGTATAAACAAAATGAGAAACTTTTGGTGAGGAAATTTAGCGGATGCTTTCTTTAAATCTTAATCCCAATTGAACCGCTGGTTACAGAGGAGAATATGTTGACCGACGAAGGACGCTGGACAAAGGGCGATACAAATAAATCATATTGAGCATTTCGTGCTAAGGTGAGCTAAAATAAAATAACAATTTTTTCTGACGTTTCACTTTCATAAAATACAGATTATACAGATCAGACGGGAAGGTATGGGTCTTTTATTGTCTAAAGTGAGGAATAAACCACCCTCTAACAACGCCACAGAACAAGGGTAACATATGGCTTGTTTACCTTGCCTTTATATCTATATATTTGTATTCTAACATTTATGAATATGAATGAGTGGCGTCGATTTGGGGTCTTAGTTCAACTGCGTACAGTGAATACTCAGGCGAGTCTGTGAATCCGCACCGTCTCACCAGAGTCCTAATCGATCGCGTATATGTAATTTATACCCAAATGCACTATCTGACAATAATAGGCCCACCAGTTTTATGCCATTATAACTTTTTTAGACGATATCAAAGCTGAGAGTGATTTAGACACATACAAGATTATGAAATAAATTGAAGTTCCAATCAGATAACATACCTTCTGCCCTCCTTGGCGCCCAGGGATGTGGTGTTAAGATTACGCCTGACTCGCTGGTGTCAGGGTAAATGGACAAGTATCATTGATAACTTAGCCAAGAAACGCAGTGATATAAATGAACACTTCAAAGTAAATGCGTTAAACGCCATACAAATAAACATTTATGCATTTTGATGTAAACCGTTATCCAAAAGCCTCCAGTTGTGGGTTAATTTGACTAGATACATCCTCGTTACCCAGGCTATTCATACAATATATGATACCTCTGGGCAAATTGGCAGGCGAAACTTAAACCATGCACCACGATGTCCTCGGTAACTACACTGTAATTTTCGTATCGCATGAGGTTTATGTCATGCTGCCAATCAAGCGGCTGCATTTCACCTCATAAATTATTCATGAGTACGAGATTTTTACAGCCAATTTGCCCAGGGTATAATATATTTTATGAATAGCCTGGGTACCGAGGATGGACTAGATGGTGAACACGGATCCCTTAAATGTTAACATTACTTCAGGTAAAATAAAATGATTTATTCAAAGAAGACATTGCGTATTCTTAGTAAGCTGTTCTCTTTCCTTCTCCTCCTGTCCAATGAATTGCTGTTTTGTATGCTGATTACGCAACCAATTTAAGTTTACATAGAAATCTAGTCACTCTGACGTACCAGTAATGTGGCAGGAGCATATAGTTCACTGCGCAGGAAAAACACATTATCAAACACTTGTTTGCTGTTGACCATTGAATGCCGGCTCTTTAATTTGTATCTTCCGCATTACAGGGGTAAACAGGAATTGAAAGTGAAATGCACCGACAACAACGATAACAGCGGTCCCAATAAGCCAAAAACGTAAGTATTACTATGTCAACCTAGTGTACTTTTCTATAGCTGTAATTGTAGATACCTCTCTTATAACCTAATAAAACACCTAAGTTAATAATATTCAGCCCCGGTAGCGACGCGGGCTGTCCATCCAGAGTTCGTGAGTTCGAACCCTAGCTCGGTCAATATTCTTTTTAACGTTTGACAAAAATCATAGTGACAAGCGTCAGTCATCTTCTACCAATGAGTTATCAGTCTATTGGAAAAGCAGAAAGTTGCGTGGAAATACTGTTCTGTGGAACATGCCAGGAAATACATGAGTATGTATCTAGGCCGCCATGGAAATATTTAAATCCTGTTAAAACGGCATTTAACCAAAGTCAAGAATAATATTTTACCATTATTCCGACTATCCATTTTAAAGGGTTAAAACGTAGTTTTCAACTGTTAATTCGAGGACACGAACTACGCCGGGTTCCTTTTTAGGAGCTCAGACGGATGAAACATTATACAGCACAGTTTATAATATATGTCGAATCGTTTGCAAAAAAAACCTGCCGTGCTGTGTTATATGACTGTTGTCCATTGTGCATCAGACCGTCGATATTTCAAGTCGATTTAACATACCGCTAACATTTTATATAACATATAAATCAACGCATATAGTATTTAATCTGACTTTGTATTATTTCATTTATAAATCAGAAGCGAACCAACAGTCACAAGCGATGAGCCAACTTCAAATCTGATTCAAGTCCATGGAGTAGAATCGAAGTATGCATTTTTTTTATACCGATCATAAACACAACACTTCATAGTTTAAAACTCTACAATGTTTACCTAACAATATCTTTTTCGGCCATTTTGGTCGGCGAAAATGATAAGCACTAATAATCTTAAGTAAACACAACATTTTAAAATGGGAGCGTTAATAGAATGGTATTTGAAACATTTTAAAATAAATCATTGCAAAAGTGTACAAAATGACCAAATTGTTTTTATATTCTTATATTTTCAACACAATACCTCTCCTATAATATAATGTAAACCTCAATTTATGACACTTAAATAACTCACCTCATTGAGAGGATTCTTTTGAGTACCCACCACATAGGGTTTAGAGATCAACTAATGATTAAAGAACATGGACTACGCCGGGCCAATTATAAGAAGCTCTGACGGCTGAAACATTAAACGGCCTAGTTTATAATATATGTCAACTCTTCTGTAGAAAAACTGCCATGCTGTGTTATACTGCTGTTGTCAATTGTGCTTCTGTGCCAAATGATGTCAAAGCAAAGTGTCCTTTGGAGCTCAATGTACTCCACGCGGCTCAAATCCATATAATGTTGCCTCTTTACACGAACATCGATGTTCAGAAAAATGAAATTAATGGCAGTTACGATGGGGTAAGTATTCCGACTGATTTGCTGGTGTCAGGATAAATCGACCACTTATAACTTACACAGGAAATGCCGTGATATAACTGAATAAGACCTGCGTGAAACACCATACAAACAAACATGCATACATCAATATACTGAGTATACGCATATATACAATAACCATAACACATTTAAATGTTAAAAATTAGAAATATCAGCAATCTGTTCTCTTTCATACCCCTCCTGCACAATAAATTGTTCTGTTATATGATGAATAAGTAAACAAGGTGAGTTTTAGAAAGAAATCGGTTTCACCGACATACCAGTCAATTAACAGCAACAGTTCAATGTTCAGAAAGAACACATTATCACAAAAATGTTTGCTGTACAGCCATCAAAAGTCGATTTATTTATTGACATTTTTCGCATTACAGGGGTCAACAGGAGTTAGTAACAAATGTGTACGGCAACGTGAACAGCGATCCAAATGAGCCGAACACGTAGGTATTAACACGGTTGGTGAATCTGAACCTATCAGATATACGCATGTAGGGATATCATCGGCTTGATAACATTTTACACATTACTTAAGATTGAAGTCTGTACATGGGTTTATCTTATTAATTTGCATTAAAGGTATGAACTACAAAAGCAAATTCGAATCAATACATGTATACATTTATTGATTTTAAGGCCTCGAACCCAACATATTATAAAAGTCATGATTAATTATATTGTGTGACCACTTGTGTACGTCGTGGTGACTGAAATAAGTATAAAGGTCAAGATACAATGATAACAATATTCTTCATTGTCGTCTTTGATAAGATATACTAAGCGAATAAAGTCTTCTAAAGTTGTGCAATTATTATACAAACTGAATAGAAATTGCTCACGCTGAAGAGAGTAAGCTTGGAGACATATCCAACAATCTGTCTTCTCCGGTTTCACTCAATAACTTTTATCGATATTTCACCTAATCCATCGCCGGAGTTTCTTATCTTTCGGCAGTTTACGAAGATCACCGACGCAATTCGTAGGGGTCATAAATCATAAATCATCAGGGTAATTCAAACGGATTTAGCAGTTTTAATCTTGGTAGGTTAACGGTTTTATTATAGGGATATGCTATATTTAAAAAAGCATAGAAAATTTGTGTTTAACGTTTCAATATAAAATCAAGTTTAAAATTGATTTTTCATAAAAAAATAACCATTCATTTTAATTTAAAAAAAATCCGAAGCATGAATTTATAATAAAGTGTTTAATTAAAAAGTATAATCCGAGCAGTTTTACTTATTATTTACTGGTCATTAAAAAACAAAGAGATTCACTTAGGGCTGACTTCAACCACCAATATAAAACTGAAAGTCGCTATATATATATATATATATACAAAAAAAAAATGATAATGTAAGATTTTTAACTTCTCGGCTTAATATGCAAATTTTAGCTATTTTGTATACGAAGATCAGAACCCATACTTCATAAGTTCAAATTATATTTGGATTTGCTTTGAAAATAAAATCAATCCAACCTGTATCAAAATAAACAATACAGAAAATCCATTATTTAGAAATGATATTAATTATTTTCATGAAGCTGATAACAATAATAATAAATATTATGTCGTAACTTTTAATTTAACACAAGTACATCTATATTAAGTCACGCTGATAATAACAAATGGCAGAAAATGTCAATCCTGGTTTTTATGACCCAATTAACTTATAAAACGCCCGAGGCAGTGTCTATTAGAACATTACAGATTAACCTGAATACACACATTTGACACTTATAATAATACATTAAAATTGAGATGATGTTTTGAAAAACAGCATCAAAATTACAAAAACGGTATCCATTGAGAGTTGTCATAAACAGTATTAAAAAACAAAAGGGTTATCTTAATAACACAAAATGTGTTTCCTTAATTCTTTTCACATTTTATATAAAAATTACAAGAAGCTGGCATATTTTTATTGCAAAAAGGTAGCAATTAAAATGTTTTTATTTGTATATTATGAAAACAGTTTTTATAATATCAGGAATAGTGTATATCGCATTTCCGTTTGCACAGAAATATTGTCAACATACATTAACACTTTGTGAACAATAAAGTGTATTAATCTAAGATGATTTTAGTAAAGTTAATAACATTTGTGTAGATTACATGATTTTTTTTTGATTTTTTTTTTATTACGCATCAAATGTATGTATTTAACAGTTTTTGGTCAGTATTATTTCCATAACCAACATCGGATAATCAATCCTAGTGAGATTGACAACGTATCATGTATACTTTTTTTTCGCTTATACTCAAAATGAATTATTATTCCTATTCTTTTAACCCATTTAAATATGACAAATACATAATTGGCCTTAATTTACAGATAATATTTATGTCAACGGCGGGCTATTATTTAATAATATTCCTATTGTTATTGCGCGAGGATAAAGAATATTTGATTTAAATTTAACTCTTAATTCAATTCTTAATTATCCAGATATTTAAAACCTGCCCTGAAGGAGTAAGATTTTATTGCCCTGCAATAAAACATCGAAGTCATAAAACCAGTAGCGGTGAAATCCGATTAACTTCGTAAGTTTCCGCTACTGTTTGACGGACTCCACCGAACACAAAAAATACTTACATGTTGTTTGACAAAAGCATTAATTCCCCCGCCTAAATTTTTCTTAATTTCATAAAAAATGATATCCTTCTTTAAACAAATGAATATACTTTACGAATGTGAATGCGAACTTATAAAAAGTTTAAAGGAAAACAAGTTATAACTAATTAACCAACGAAATTTGATTGCAATTTCTGTGTAATTATCAAAAATCATATGTAATTCAATAGGAATATAGGGTCACCTAATGTTTATATAAATTCCCCCACCTAAATTTTATTTCTAATTAAAACAAATTACATATTTGAAATCGAGAGATTTTGTTCTTCCCAAATATGAATGCGAACTTAAAATATAATAAACATTAAGAAAGTTATGCCCACATTTGTTACACTGCCCTTCTTATTTCTATATAGCCGATTATCGATTTTTGACTGATCGGTAGAAGACAAATTGTTGCATATGAAAAATGCACATTCTCCTTTCAACAGAAATGTTTGTATTTCGAAAATGATATCAAAAGTCGTCTGCTTTATAGGCGTCAGAATGCGTATGCAAGTTGGAAAGGGTCAAGTGATACAATTGCTCAGGGTGAAACTCTTTTACATGCAGAATGAATTACTAACTGCGGTTGTAAACGGTGTTCAGGCAGAAATCGACAGGTTTTGATGACAAAATGTATTATAAAAGTATACCATGCGGTTGTTAATTCCTCAATTTAACCGTAACCAATAAATATCCTGAAACCCAGTCGAATGTTAAAGAGAATCATGTAGCACTGTCGAATGTAGAGAAAACAGAATCACTGTCAAATGTTATAGAGAATACTGAAATACTGTCGAATGTTATAGAGAATACTGAAACACTGCCAAATGGTATAGAGAATACTGTAACACTGTTGAATTTTATAGAGAATACTGTAACACTGTCAAATGTTATAGAGAATACTGAAACACTGCCAAATGGTAGAGAGAATGTTGTAGACCTGTCAAATGGTATAGATAATACTGTAGCGCTGTCAAATGTTATAGAGAATACTGAAACACTGTTAAATATTATAGAGAATACTGTAACACTGTCAAATGGTATAGATAATACTGTAGCGCTGTCAAATAGTATAGAGAATACTGAAACACTGTTAAATATTATAGAGAATACTGTAACACTGTCAAATGGTATAGATAATACTGTAGCGCTGTCAAATGGTATAGAACATACTGAAACACTGTTAAATATTATAGAGAATACTGTAACACTGTCAAATGTCGAATGTAACTGTTTATGTTGTTATAAAAGTTATAACTGTTCAATATTTAGAACAATCTAGTACACATGGAAATGTATGGATTTTTCGCACAGTAAATGCTTGTAACATTTTGCGTTTAAGGATATACCGGGCAGCCAATACCGTTTTGTAAAACACAGGAAGAATAATTTGATGAATTGAGATAAATTAAGTTTTAATTTATTTCTAACCATTTTTCGGTAAAATACTCGAACAATATTATCCGATTGTCTATAGATCAGTAGAAATTAACCTTTTTAACATAATATGAGCATAGCCTTGAAACGTTGTATTCTAAATGGTCGTCTATCTTACTTGAAGTAGCCAAGGAACTTGCCCGTGTGACATAACAACTGGAATATGGTAAGGCATTATGCTACTTGAGGATACTTTTCACTCTTCATTTTGTTTCGTTCCATTAAAAAACGGATTGCGGAAGCAGACATATACTGTTCACTGTTTACTGTATGTATTGTATCTTGAGGAGTGATTCTATATAAATGCACCTGGTCCATTATTTTAGTAAAGTAAATTTTAATGTATACGAATAAGTAATCCCTGAAAATTACAAACTCATATAAAAGTCATATAAGCTTTGTCTCAACCATTCTCTAAATGGATTGACGACATTATTACACATTTTATTCGCTTACAGGAATGATAAAGTTACGAAACAGTCAAACAACGATGAAACACACACACACAAGACGTCTGTCAGTAATTTCGATAATAGGTCGATTTTTGAATCAGCACACAGGTAACACAAAGTTAATGAATATTATAAGATGTTGTTGCGATCTTAAAAATGAAATGGGTTCACTTTAAACCAGAATGAGGCCGCTATGTAAAAGCTTACATATACATTTTAAACTCTGTAGAGATCGCAGTTTTTATTCGATCTATATGAAACTGTTTCAGAGTATTTATCTCAATCAAATTTTGATAAATTTCGTAACTTGGTTATATGGTCTGAACCGTAAGGTCACTCGGTCAAATTGTACACATTGTAAAAACTATAAAGGTCACATTTATTATTTAGATAAAAGCCATCTTATATGAGAATTTGTCTTTAATCAATCTTTGTTAAATTTGTAATTTAACTTAGCCACTTAAGTGTTGATTTTTCAGCCTTATGTGAACGTTTGACTCTATCAAATATGAATTAGTTCGAATCCCGGTCAAAAGGGGAAACAAATCACTTGATTCTAAGAACAGAGATCAACGCTAAAGAGCTGTCCATTTCATATTTCGTTCAACACATGGAAACAAAGTTAATCCGGGTACATGTCCTTAAAGCCTTGTGAACATTAAAAGGGAGCTTCATTTCGAAGCAATCTACATGAAATTTGTTAATTTGGTTATTCGAAAGTATAACATTGGAATATAAATTAATAGGTTGAGCATGTAAGGCAGATAAAAATGTTTACGTTATATTTCAGTCGTACAATGGACGAACAGACAAGACCACACTCATCACAATCAATGTATGTTCTGCTTACTCGAGATTTTATGCATTAATGCAGATTTGGATCTATTCTGTTCACAAAGCCAAATAGACATTATTTAAAATCAAAGCACTGACAGTGCTGACAGAAAGGGGTTTACTGTAGATTACATATTGACATGTAAATACCGACCCCGAAAGACTAAAAAAAATAACGCTTTACCATTGCACTTTGTTTTGTTTTGTCAATATAGCTAATGATATAAGAATTGAACGCATACCGATGTACTAAGATTTGACACAAACTACTTTGCTTATATATGCACATATGCCATCTTTGTAATTTCTGTTTAACACACCTACTGGTTTACAATGGATTTCAGTCGTTATTTGTTATGCAATTAACAAATAAACATGTCATATAAAATCAAATGAATGACTCTGCCTGACTTAGAGAGATTAATATTTACTTTTTGTGTTCTGTAATTTTGTATTTTGTTTTCGTATGTTATGTTATGTTAATATGTTTGTACGATGATGATCTGGATTTAAGATCAAATCAATAAACTTATGTTCTGTTCTGTTCCTAACAATGATAAATAAATTGAGAGTCCAATTATAATATCAAAACAGAAATAAATTCCTGTGTAATCTACATTTTCTACGGCTTGGTGTACTTAAATATTGTTAAAAACAACGTAAAACATCATGCAAACCAAACTAAACATTTTCTATCGGGGTTTTAAAAAGGAAATACGAAAAGTTAAGTGCAATGCTTTTGAATTTAATTTAAATCCCAACATTTTGAAGGAGTTGGTTGTCAACCACTGATGTGAGGAATTCATGATAAAGATTGAATGGATTTATAAATTGACTGTTTGGTTGAGTAATAGTGGGTAAGTCAAAGTAGGCCGCTTGACCATTGCGACTTCACACCGCTCCAAAAACCAGTTGTATTTAGTGTATATAGAACAGAACAGAACAGAACAGATTCTTTATTTACATCTGACTAAAACTAAATGTTCATCGTCATATACAGTGTATTTTAACATACATGCAACAATGACAATTGTTTAACATAGTCATGGACAAACACATTTAAATTTCAATTAGATTATAGATAAAGATGTTGTAGGCGGAAGTAACCATAATTCTTTAATGTTTTCAATTTGATATTGTTTTATAAATAAATATACTTTGCCGGTATCCTTTAATTTACAAAAACATAACAAAACACACAAAACACACGCGCACATCTAACAGAGCATGTCAGTAAGAGTATCCTTCGTAATTGAGCCGGGCACCCCCACTGACACACAAAGCAATTATACGCGTGCTTATTAACACATATACATACCATACACACGCGCACACAGAACAGAGCATGTCAGTGAGGATGTCCTTCGTATATATACACTCTTACTGAATTTCACGTGTCTTTTGGTTACTGTATTGATTGATTAACTAATTGATTGGTAGATTGACTAGTGGTGCAGTTAAGTCATAAAAGGTGGCTTTACCCCATGTTTAAGTATAAGTTACATTACATTAATTTCAGGTGTCTTTCGGGTACATGTCTTAAACGCCTTGTAAACATTAAAAGCGTCATTTCTAAGACAATCTACATGAAATGTATTAAATTCGTAATTCGAAAGTATAATTTTTTTATATGAATTAATAGGTTAGGCATGTACGGCAAATAACAATGCTTACGTTATATTCCAGTGATACAATGGACGGACCCCAGCCGACAAGCACACACTCTGCACATTCAAGGTATATTCTGCTTAAACGGCATTTAAAGCATTAATACAAAGCCAAATAAACATTATTTAAAAAAAAAACTTATAACTCAGATATGATGAGAATCAACAGTTACTTTATAACACGGACTCTAAATTGTCTTTCATAGTTAATGATCATAGTGTCGGACTTTTATAAATCAAATATGGTGTTATAGGCTAGAATAATTTCGTTTAGTTTACATTTGCATCAACACCAACCAAGTTTTTTATGTCTTAAATGTCCCATGTTTTGTTCTCTCGTGTTTTAAGCGATCGGAACGGAAAAGGTTTGGGAGAAAAAAGCTGTCAGTATCCTCTAAGAAAGAAATGGACCCAATGTAAATATGAGCGGCGCTCGGCGAAAACCAACTGTAAGACATGTGTGTCCAGTGTTGATCTAGATCAGTAAACATGTCCAAGCAGTCTGATCTTGCTCTGCACTGTACGTCAATAACACAGAGAAGGTTTTAAAATGCTTCTGTAATACATATGTTTTTTTAGATCAATGCAAGCCCCTTATCACTCGTTTCATAAGTACGATAGGGTTGGTTTTCATAGAGCACCGCTGAAATACTCCTCTGAAAAGTATTAACATTATTTAATAGTTGAGCGTACAAGATTTATAAATGTCATATTTTTAATCGTGAGGCAGACTGAGATATGTCAAAAATAAAATGTTACCATTTTTCCGACTATACATAACAAAGGGTTAAAACGTAGTTTTCAACTGATAATTCGAGGACACAAACTACGCCGGGTTCATATTTAGGAGCTCAGAAGGATGAAACCTTATACAGCACAGTTTATAATATATGTCGAATCGTTTGCCAAAAAAAAAATGCCGTGCTGTGTCATATGACTGTCGTCCATTATGCATCAGAATTTCGCCATTTCAAATCAATTAAACATACCGCCAACATTTGATATAACATATAAATCAACGCATACAGTATTTGATCTGACCTTGTATTATATCATTTATAAACCAGAAGCGACCAAACAGACACAAGCGATGAGCCAACTTCAAATCTGATTCAAGTCTATGGAGTAGAATCGAAGTATGTAACTTTTTTTTAAAACCGATCATAAAAACAATACATTATAGTTTTCAATTCTACAATGTTTACCTTTTCCTCGGCTATTTTGATCGACGAAAATGATAAGCACCAATAATCTTAAGTAAACAAAACATTTTAAAAATGGAGCTTTGATATAATTGTATTTGCGACATTTTAGAATAATAAAAGATCGATAAAATCATTGCAAAAGTGTACTAAATGACCAAATAAATTGTATATTCTTGTATTATTTTCAACACAATACTTCTCCTATAATATAATGAAAAAACTCAATTTATGGAACTCAAATATATCACCTCATTGAGAGGATTCTTTTGAGTACCCACCACATATGGTTGAGCGATCAACTAGTGATTCAAGGACATGAACTCCGTCGGGCCACTAATAAGGAGCTCTGACGGCTGAAACCTTAAACGGCCCAGTTTATAATATATGTCAACTCTTCTGTCGAAAAACTGCCGTGCTGTGTTATACGGCTGTCGTCAATTGTGCTGTTGTGTCAGTACACCTTTAAATGATGTCAAAGCGAAGTGTCCTTCGGATTTCAATTTACTACACTTCATCCATTTAATTATGCCTCTTTACACGAATCTCGATGTTCAGAAAAATGAAATGGATGAAAGTTACGATGGGGTAAGTTTTCCGACTGACTTGCTTGTGTCAGGATAAATGGACCATCAGTACTGATAACTTACACAGAAAACGCCGTGACATAACTGAATAATTTTATATTAGACCGGCGTCAAACACTATACACACAATCATGCATGCATAACTATACTGAGTATACGCATATATATACTAATCATACATCATTTAGATATTACGAATGGGAAATATCAGCAAGCTGTTCTCTTGCATACCCCTTCTGTACAATGAATTGTTCTTTAATATGGTGAATAAGCAAACAAGGTGAGTTTACACAGAAATCAGTCACATCGACATACAAGTCACGTGACAGCAATAGTTCAATGTTCAGAAAGCACACATTATCTAAAAATGTTTGCTGTACAGCAATCAAAAGTAAATTTATTTATTGACTTTTTTTCGCATTACAGGGGTCAACAGGATTTGGTAACAAATGTGTACGACAACGTGAAAAGCGATCCAAATGAGCCGAACACGTAGGTATTTTAACATGGTTTGTGAAGCTGAACCTTTCTCAGATACACATGTAGAGATGAAATCGGACTGATAACATTTTACCCATTAAATAAGATTGAAGTCGTATATGGATTTATCTTCTTAATTTGCATTATGGGCATGAACAACAAATGTAAAATCAACTCAATACATTTATACTTGTCAACAGGATTTTGTAACAAATGTGCACGCAAACGTGAACAGCGATCCAAATGAGCCGAAAACGTAGGTTTTAACACGGTTGCTGAATCTGAGCCTATCTAAGTTACACATGTAGGGATAAAATCGGCCTGATAACATTTAACCCATTAATTAATTAAGATTGAAGTATGTGCATTGTTATATCTTCTTAATTTGCATTAAAGCTTTGAACAGCGAGTAATACATTGACCCATTTATTGATAATAAGGCCTCAAGCCCAATATATCATACAATTCATGATTAATTATATTTTGTGACCATTTGTGTACGTCGTCCCCTAGGATAAAATATAAGAAGAGAATAAAAAACTTCTAAATATGTTCCATTATTATACAAACTGAAAATAAATTGCTCATGCTGACGAGAGTAAGTCTGTAGATGTAAAAATAGCATATTCTCCTTTCAACGAGAATGTTGGTATTTCGAAAATGATATCAAACGTCGTCTTCTTTATAGGCGTAAGAATGCGTATGCAAGTGGTCAAGTGATACAATTGCTCAGGGCGAAACTCTGTTACATACATAATGGATTATGAACTGCGGTTGTAAACGGTGTTTATGCAGTCGACAGGTTTTGATGACAAAATGTGTTATCAAAGTATACCATGCGCTTGTTAATTCCTCAATTTAACTAATAAGAATCCTGAATCCAAGTCGAATGTTAAGATAATCATGTAGCACTGTCGAATGTGATAGAGACTACTAGAATACTTAAGCAATGTCAAATGCTATAGATACTGCAACACTTTGAAATGTTATAGAGAATACTGTAACACTGTTAAATGTTATAGAGAATCATGTAACACTGTCAAATGTTATAGAGAATCATGTAGCACTGTCGAATGTTATAGAGAATACTAGAATACTTAAGCACTGTCGAGTGTTATAGAAAATACTAGAATACTTAAGTACTGTCGAATGTTATAGAGTATACTTTAACACAATCAAATGTAACACTGTCAAATGTTATAGAGTCAAATGGTATAGATACTACTTTAACACTGTCAAATGGTATAGAGAATACTGTAACACTGTCAAATGGTATAGAGAATACTGTAACACTGTCGAATGTTATAGAGAATACTGTAACACTGTCAAATGGTATAGAGAATTATGTAACACTGTTAAATGTTATAAAGAATACTGTAGCACTGTCAAATGTTATAGATAATTATGTAGAACTGTCAAATGGTAGAATAATTTAGCACTGTCGAATGTTACTGTTTTTGTTGTTATAAAAGTAATAACTTTTCAATATTAAGAACAATCTAGTAAATATGAAAATGTATGGATTTTTCGCACAGCAATTGCATGTAACCTTTTGTGTTTAAGGATATGCCGGCCAGCCAATACCATTTTTTAACACACAGGAAGAATATGTATGTGGAATTGAGATAAATTAAGTTTTAGTGCATTTCTAACTAATTTCCGGTAAAATACAATAATAACCGATTGTCTATAGGTCAGTAAAAATTAACCTTTTTAACAAAATATGATCATAGCCTTGAAACGTTGTATTCTTACTGCATGTTTATCTTACTTGAAGTGTCCAAGGAACTTGCTCGTGTGACATTAAAACTGAAATATAGTAAGGCAGTATGCGACTTGAGGACACTTTTCACCCTTCATTTTGTTTCGTTCCATTATAAAACGGATTCAAAAAGCAGACATATACTGCTCTTTGTATGTATTGTAATTTGAGGAGTGATTCTTGGTTTTTGATTTTCAAACCCAATCATATAGGCATATATAGCAATTATCAGATTAATATTGAACATGGCATTGTCATTGTTCACAAATGAATTGCAGTCTAAACTGGCCTTCTGATCACCTCTCGGTCGAGCCGCAATAGTGCAGCCGGTAACGACGAGGAATATCAACCAGTTCATCCGGTGGATGATTATAGTATCCCATGAAAACATTCCTTGATTACTTGTTCTTATTACTGTTTTCATTACTGTAAAGGAGGGACAAACAATTATTTTAACGAAACTACCATTAACAGCTGCAATCTAGCAGAAGATAATTATTGTTTTGATTACAATGTATTATGCACTTGGCCCATGATTTAAGTAAAGTAATTATCAATGTATACGGATAATAAATCCCCCCCAAAATTACTAACTTTTATAAAAGTCATATAAGCTTTGTATCAACCATTGTCTACAAGGATAGACGACATTATTACTAATTGTATTCACTTACAGGAATGATAAAGCTACGACACAGTCAAACAACGATGAAAAACACACATTTAAGACGTCTCTCAGTAATTTCGATAATTATTCAATGTTTAAATCACCACAAACGTAACACAAAATTAATGAATCTTTATAAGAGGTTGTTGCGATCTTGAAAATGAAATGGGCCAGATATTGACCAGAATGAGGCCGCTATTGTCAAATCTTACATATACATTGTAAACGCTCTAGAGATCGCAGTTTCCATTCGATCTACATGAAACGATTTCAGAGTATTTATCTCAATCAAATTGTGGTTATATGTGTAAGGTCACTCGGTCGAATTGTAAAGAAAAAAATACACATTGTGAAAACTATAAAGTTCACATTTATTTTTCAAATAAATACTATCTTATAAGAGGATTTGTCTTTAATTAATCTTTGTTAAGTTTGTAATTAAACTTGGCCACTAACGGTAAAAATGTAAGCACTATGTGAGAATTCTGGAAACCACAGCTTTATTAGATTCAAGATTCAAATTTCTTTATTTCGTAACGTAAACATACATGTTTCTTGTTACATCATAAGTGTATGTACATTTTAGATATCAACGTGACATAATTTCAGCAGTATGTTTAAGCTAGTAATAATAATAGTATAACATATATAGTCAAAATGATAATAATTCGATTCAAATCCTAGTGATAATAGTTAAGTATATTGATAATTGAGCCCTGCTGCGAATCTTCACAGCACAACTCAACCAATCAATAAACTGAAGCAACATTATATTTGGAGGGTGAACCAAACATCACGCATAAACAAATATATGTCTGGAACACTATTTCAAGTAACAACCAAAATTGTATTAGAATGAATGATGAATGAATGTATATTGTTTTATGGCGCATCGACAGCTAAGGTCATTTAGCGCGCAATTAAATTTAATTATTCATGATCCCTGGGTAAACAAACCAGTACTAGGCTAGAAAATGTGCCTTGCCAAGGGCACTCTACCACGGCCGTAGAGTTTTATTAGAACGTTTGACTCTATCAAAAATGATACTGTCCATTTCATATTTTGTTAAATGTTGTCAAATTAATTGTTGTTATCAAAACATGGGAACAAGGTTGATCTGGGTACATGTCTTGAAAGCCTTGTGAACATTAGAAGCTTCGTTTCAAAGAAAATCTACATGAAATTTATTAATTTGGTAATTCGAAAGTATAAAATAAAAATATAAATTATTGAGCATGTAAGGCAAATAAAAATGCTTGGGTTATATTTCAGTGAAACAATGGACGAACCCCAGCCGACAAGACCACACTCATCACAATCAGGGTATGTTCTGGTTACTCGGGATTTTAGGCATTAATTGATAATTAGGATATATTCTGTTCACAAAGCTAAATATACATTATTTAAAATCATAGCACTGACAGTGCTGCCAGCACGGGGCTAATTGCATATTACATTTGGACACGTAAATACCGACCCCGAAAGTCAAAAAAGAACATTTTACAATTGCACTTTGTTTTGACCGTATATTGAATCATATAAGAATTGAATGCACATCTGCTATGTTTGTAGTTCCTGTTTAGCACATCTACTGGTTTGCAATGGATTGTAATCGTTATTGTTTATGCAATTAACAAATCAACATGTCATATAAAAATGAAATGAATGTCGTTGACTAACAATGATAATTAAATAGAGATTCCAATTCTAATATCAAAGCAGAAATAAATTGCTATGTAATCTACATTACATTAATTTCAGGTGTCTTTCGGGTACATGCCTTAAAGCCTTGTGAACATTAAGCTTCATTTCTAAGACAATCTTCATGAAACTTGTTAACTTGGTAATTCGAAAGTATAAAATTGGAATACGAATTAATAGGTTGAGCGTGTAAGGCAAATAACAATGCTTACGTTATATTTCAGTGGTACTATGGACGAACCCGAGCCGACAAGACCACACTCAGCACAATCAAGGTATATTCTGCTTACTCGGGATTTTAGGCATTAATGCTGATTTGGATATATTCTGTTCACAAAGCCAAATATACATTATTTTAATAAAACACTTATATAATTCAGATATGACGATAATCAACAGTTAGTATATAACGTGGACTTTAAAGTGTCTTTCATAGTTAATGATCACATTTTCGGTGTTATAGGCTAGAATCAATTTGGTTTAGCGTACATTTACATCATCACCAACCAAGTTTCTTATGTCTTAAATGTCCCATGTTTTGTTCTCTCTTTTTTTAAGCGATCGGAAAGGGAAAAGGTTTGGGAGAAAAAAGATGTCAGTATACCCTAAGAAAGAAATGGAATCAATGTAAATATGAGCGGCGCTCTGCAATAGCCAACTGTTAGACCTTTGTGCCCAGTGTGTATCCAGATCAGAGAGCGTATTCAAGCAGTCTTATCTGGCTCTGCACTGTACGTCAATTACACAGAGAAGGTTTTAAAATGCTTCTGTAAAGAACATGTTGATTTAGATCCATGCATGCCATTTTCCATCCGTTTCATAAGTACGATAGGGTTGGTTTTCATAGAGCACCGCTAAAATACTCCTCTGTAGATTATTAACATTACTTAATACTTAAGCATACCTGAGAGATGTCGATTGTTTTTCTGTTCGATTGACAGTCGAGCGTGTAAACCACTAAACCAACGGGCTACTCATCTTAATGAACATGAGCTTCATAATTTGATTCACATTTATATGTGTTATCCAAAGTGAGATATTTATCATCACACCATGTCCGTAGCGAATATATATTTAAATCTCCCAACCGCTAACAAGTGAACATTTTTTATTCAAACATTATGGTGTGTTCTTGAGGTGGTTCCCAAATAGATAGCTATCAAACATACGACAAACGAGACAACTTTTTGTGACCATCTAACAAAACACCTGAACTGAAATTGCTTTGCTAATCATATCAACATGCCCAGTGCGAGTTCAACCATCTTATTATAATATTAGGTTCGATAGTTGAAAGTATTCTCCTCTGAAAGTCAGTTGAATCCTCGTGTTTGAAAGAAAGTATAAATCACACGTATAAATTACATTTGATCAAATTATATTTTCAAAATTGCAGAGATGAAAGACCGAAACCAAGGCAATTTTTAGCAGAGCAACAACCAAGGTAATCCGATATAAATTGTGGATCAAGAGAGAGAGAGAGAGGGATGGAGGGAGAGATGGATAGAGAGAAATAGAGAGAGAGAGGAGAGAGATAGAGAGAGAGAGAGAGAGAGAGAGAGAGAGAGAGGAGAGAGAGAGAGAGAGAGAGAGAGAGAGAGAGTAAAACAGAAAACAAGACACTACATTGGTTTAAAACGTGCCAACCGGTTTCGTTATTTCTACTCATCGGTTCGAATCCCATGATGAGTTTTTCGCAGAGCAACAACCAAGGTAATCCGATATAAATTGTGGATCAAGAGAGAGAGAGAGAGAGAGAGAGAGAGAGAGAAGAGAGAGAGAGAGAGAGAGAGAGAGAGAGAGAGAGAGGGATGGAGGGAGAGATGGATAGAGAGAGAGAGAGAGAGAGAGAGAGAGAGAGAGAGAGAGAGAGAGAGAGAGAGAGAGAGAGAGAGAGAGAGAGAGAGAGAGAGAGAGAGAGAGAGAGAGAGAGAGAGAGAGAGAGAGAGAGAGAGAGAGAGAGAGAGAGAGAGAGTAAAACAGAAAACAAGACACTTCAACGTGCCAACCGGTTTCGTTATTTCTACTCATCGGTTCGAATCCCATGATGAGTTTGTTTTGCTTATATGATTTGTCCAAACAAACCTTGCGAGTACTGGTTAAGTATCCACTTAGCAAACATCGAGCGTGATTAATATAAGGTGCAAATTTGTTTCGCAACCGATATCAATTTTACAAGATTAACCTAAATAACCTAATGAAACACCTGTGTATTCGTTCCAATAGTATTGCAGTAACACTACCCTCACCGGATAGAGTCACAGTTGGTCCTCCCGAAAATGAGTTGGAGCTTACAAGGTAAAGAATAGTTTTATTGATTACAAAGCGACATTAATACGACATTTGTGTGTCTGTTTGTTTCATTTCAACATTATTTCTCAGTTATATCATAGCGTTTCCTTCGTAAGTTACCAGTACTTTTGGTCCATTTAACCTGACACCAGCGAGTCAGTTCAGCAGATGTTTTCAAAGCTAACGATTCTGAGACATTTCATACAGAAAGCTTAGTACTATATCTTGTAATGGGATAGAAACCTAGAAGATATACCACAAATCATTAGTTTAAACTCTTCCATGACACATGCGATTGTATGAGGTCTATTTGAATTCTCGTCGAAATGGGAATTATTGCTCTAAACGAATTATAACCCCACACTCATGAGCGCCAAGGTGGAAAAGCCTTCAATACGTATGGGGTTTCACTGTTTAAAGTCATGTATATGCCAGTCCATGTATGAACCTATTAGTTGTTTACATTTCTGAAGAGAGTAGGTTATGGGCGGCTTATACATCTCGTCCGTCTCTTTCAAATTTACCCAAGTTGCGTAAGCTTTTAACACACATGTGTTAGTAATTATGTGAATATTGTAGATCTTGATCAAACTATTAGGATGCACAGACTGATCTAGAATACACTGTTTTCAAAAACTAAATTCTACTGTTTTCAATGGAATAGCTCATATAGATAGAATAGGGCAGACATACGCCGATTGTTTCAGCATGGATCAACTACTTGTCTAACTTTACACTTTGAATTACATAGCTAAGTAAGTCATTCGCTTTACAATATTTTAATCGAAATTGGACACAAACACGACAAAACATATTATTCTATAAAAACGTAATAACAATAGCAATCAGATATTCTTAACTCATTAATCTTTGATCGTAATTCTGAGATTGTCTGAAGACAAAGTCACGAAAGAGCACGTCAATATCAGATTTCCATAATGACAGCTCTGTAACAGTGCCAAATGTAGTATTTTCATTACTCTATACTGAGGTACGAATGCCACATGCATACGAGTGCGTCTGCGTCTGTCATCGTCACCGAGGTCTGTAAAAACTAAGCGAGCTGAAATGGAGCAAAAGAGAAAACTTACCTCAGATAAGGCGTAGTAGCTTATTAATGGATGAAAAGATAAGAATAAAAGAAAAATTGTATATGAGTTCCAACAATGACATACCTGACTATTTCACATTCCACTTTGTACCATCCAAACGGCACGCTCTACTTCATATCATTTAAAGTTGTTACGCATGCCAGTCACTAAATATTAAATGTTAGTTTTAGTAGGATTAAGACCGGTAGGTTTGCACATACCCAAACAATCACGAAATGCACTGACTATTGTGTGCAGAGAAAGCTGACGAAATGTTTTAACTTTCTGTTGTGGAATAATAAATATAGAGTTAGAAAGGTTGTTGAGTATATCTTCCAAAAGTTTGAGAATATATTAATTAATTGGTATGAGGTTATTTAAATCGTACACTTTGGTTTTCAAGATACGAGTCAAATGTAAGGACTTAACCAAGAATATTGTTCTAGCATAACAATAATGAACAAGGAACACATATGGACTAAGAACAATGTTAATGATTAAAACCTGACGTATTGTTTTCTTCGAATTTATGTTTACAGTATACATAGCCACTATAAGCAAGACCTTGCGAGCAAAGACAAAGAAATAGAACATCTCCTTGAAATGGTACAAAAAATGACATATAAAGAGGACGAAAAGTATGTCAGGTACGTATACGCCTGCTACGTCTAAGTATTTGGTAACAAGCTTAATACATCTGCGTACAGTGAAAACTGAAGTGCGACTGTATATCCTCACAGTCTCACCAGACTCTGCACTGTCCGTCTATTGAATTCATGTTATAGGTGAATCTTTAAACAAAGGACGAAGTGTTGGCCCTCTATTTTTACGATAATTACCGAGATGAATAAAGTCCAAATTAGCCAGAAAAAGCTCCTTGTCTATAACCCGGCCGGGTAGCTCAATTGGTAGCGTATCTGACTCGTGATCTGGAGGTCACGGGTTCGATACCCGGTTGCGGCGACATTCTTTCGGGCGATGTTTTCCATTGCCTCTCACCTGGTGTTGGAAAGCCAGGAAAACATGGGTAGGTGCACTGACCGCCGTGATATGACCAAAGCTGTTGAAAGCGGCGTTAAACTCCAAACAAACAAACAAAACTTCTTGTCTATAAACATAAATCATGGTAGACTCGCTTCCAAATATATGCAGCAGCGATTAGTTTTGTATACGTGTATGTTATGGTTAAAATAGTATGTTATAGGTATTTACACTTGCATTTAAGTCATACAAAGTACTTCGCTGAAATGACCCAAAGTATTCAAAAGAAGGTTTGTTTTCTGATCAATGAAAACGCGCAAAACGGTTTGCTAAATAAAAACACTGTCAAGCGCTATCAACACAGCACTGTGCCGTTTATTTATATTGGATGTCTCCCCTGTTAATACATAATTACATTGTAGGTGGCAATGTGAGTGGTTCACGCAATGCTCAATCTGAGACGACCTGTGAAAGGCAGTCATCAGATTTATGTAAGCGTTTGCTACTACAGCAAAGTTTAGGTTCTGTCGCTAAGTCAGTTGTCGTAAATAATACTGTTTTATCATTGTTCCGATATAGGCGTGAGTCGAATTATTTGGAAGAGCAACTAAGAGAAAAGGAAAGAGAAATCCATTGCTTAAAATCAAAACTACAGGCAGTTGAAATAGAAAAAGACAGCCTTCTTACAAGGTAAGAATGAAGAGGTTTGAAATATTGATATAACTATCTTATACTTAACACTTATCCACATACAACACTTTGGCAAGTAGAAACGTCTTCGGCGGGTGCATTAAAGTGTGTATGTACTGTGGGAATGGGTTAAGCAAAACTATTTGTTAATGAGCCGAACGAAAATCTAAGATACTTGCGACCACTGTTTATCCATATCAATCTTCCATTCCTTGCTGTTTAGTCTATTTCCGTACTCTTTACCAAAACAGAAAGGTTCAACCAACATTCTACAAACCCTTCTACGTTGGAATCAGATAGAATGACGCACTTCCATGTTTGTATCTACAATTTTCATGAATGTACCTGGTATTGAATTATATATTCTCATCATTATAGAAGTATTCAGATAATTTATATAATATTAATTTTATATCTTAACATGGTGGATTGGATCAACAGAGCCCTGAAACTAAGTGCGCTTATCAGTATGCACCAATGGGATGTTACAGATTCGATGATGATTGACATGATCGTTCACTAATACGTGTTATATATATATTATTTCGTTTATACTTTCGGGATCAATTGATTGCACCAGTTACCACCATTAGATATCACCGTAAAAAGCAAACAGTTGTTCTATTCTATAAATATCAATTCCAATTATGGATTTTGCAAATTGAAGTCATCTCCAATTCAAAACATCTAATGATACACTATTATTCAATTATTGCAGGTTGAGTGCAGCTGTGGGCGCTACTCTAATGATCAATAATCCAAACATTGCTGATCTGAGTGACAGTAATCGGCCTTCAAAACTTGCAGACAAGTTCAGCGAATTGTATGACAACGAGTGGACAGATGTCTATACAGCCCTGGAAGATGCATATAAACAAATATCTCCAAGTATTGGTGGTACAGAAACGGATGACTTCGAAAAGGAAATGGTTAACGGATTACTGAAAATGTTGACAGTTAGTGATTTCTTCCGACACTATCTTTGCACTATGCGTTCTAAAAGCCAAATGCTATCCGACCGGATATTTAATTACATATTGTTTCCAGAGAATACATGGTAAAGATATTACTACAAGTTTATTTTTTTGAAACCCTCGACGTTGAATTATTAAGCTTGAACATGCTGCATAATAATAACTTAATCAAGCACTACTTAAATTGTCCATGAGGCATTCAAACGTATGTACACACAGTAAGATGTAAAAGAACAAACCTTAGTATAGCATTCATGCATACATAGGAACATCTTCAATATAGTACACATTAATGTCAAAGAACACTAAAGCACTATAGTTAAGATATTTATGCAAAAACATAACTGCATACATTGCAAAAGATATTTAACAAAAGCACACAGAGTACGGGGTTTTTTTTCAACATTTGTCAGCTTATGTATTGGAAAGGTTTTTTTCGGCAATAGTGTATGATGTTGATAAGTATAATTTGTATTTAACTGGAAATGTATCTCCTGTACTTCTTAAATGATTGCTGAAAGCATCAAGTATATATTTAATTGTTGTAGAAGTTGTTTGATAGAGTTTGTGAACTGTTGTTGTTTAGTGCATTTAAACATCTTCAGACTATAATTGATGTTTTGTTTTGTTCAATAGCCTTGGTTGTAGTGATAATTCTTAGATATCTGTATCATATTTATTACATTGTTTCTCCACTTTTTGTAGTTCTTTTTTGTTAAAATGAGTCAAATATTTTCTATTTCATGAAACCTTTGTAAAGCGCACATATGAAGTATTTTTCGTTAACATGTTTGAAGTCAAAATGTTATTTCTAAGGGTTTCTTTTTCTTTTGAGCTTGTGGTGTGTGACGCGATAAACATACAGGATAATGATGACTACTTGCATATGGGGGCGGGGGGGGGGGGGGGGGGGGGGGGGGGGGGAAACCAGTACCTCAGTTAAATTGTCTGGTTTATTTGTCTAAATGTAATCAATAAGAGATTCGGATCACATTGTAACTCGAGTTACTTTTCTATTACTGTTCTAAGTTGTACATATTTAGAGTGCATTTTTATTTGTAAATCTATGTTGAAATCACCATTTATTAATACTCCTACACCATGATCTGAAAAACCTTGCGTATTGGTCGGGACTTCTTGAATTAGTTTATCTCCAAGAGTCAAAGGCATTGTAAAAGGATGTTCAAGTAAAACATCAGTAGGTACACATATACAATTTAAGTTTGTGCAAAGAATGTTTAGTAATTCACATTTCACACACCAGAGGGGTTTTCTAAGCTTGCACACTTCAGTTTGGTGATTTTCTTCACCACAGAAGCGACAGTATTCAAGCTGCTTTGAAGTGTTTAATATGTTCACTGCCAGATCCATTGTTGAAAGCACTGTTATATAATTATTTATTCGATAAATCAGGTGTTCCACAGAAAAGTCTCTTTTTGTAAATGAATTCGACAGTGTGATGACAGAAGTTTGTTATAATCATGATTGATGTTTATATATGAACGTCCACTGCTGAGATCATTGCCACAAAATTGGATAATTAAGTTCTTGTAAGTGCTTAAATCCTTGTTATCAAATATACGGTTAATTGTCTCATGTTCGCTCCCCTGTGAGTCCGTACATATGTGTGTTTCAATCCTCGTGTTTTAAATCTTTCAATCTAGAGGATCAAATAATAATGGTTTTGAGCTGAATTCGCGCTGAGTGTAGAGGTTAAAGGTGGCAGACACTTAACCCTTGTCTCCTCTGTCTGTTAACTGTGTTGCTGTTAGGATGCATATATATTATTTCCTGTGTGCCCGTCTCAATTTTAGTAATAAGGTGAAGGATAATAGTTATTGGTCCAGGACAAGAAATTATTTCCTTGATTTAGATAGTGTTTATTGTAAATTATATTGTTCGTGTAATGACTAGATCGGTTTCATTCTGTTTTAATGATGCATAGAGATGATATTGTTTCCATATTGTTTCCATAACTCTTTATTTTTATTTTTCAAGTTTTCTCTACAGTCTAGAATAACAGTTACACATATCTTATTTACTTTAACTTTAACTTTAACAAATGTAGGAAACTGCATTTGAATATCTTCTGTTGAGTATTTTGAGAAGCCAGACATTTTTTTAGCTGCTAGACATATCAAATATAGTATCCAGTATTGTCTGTGTTATTGAATTATATATAATATAGAATAGTGATTAATGTTTTTAAAAGAGTTCATTTATAGTCCTTTTAATATCAGAGTGAAATTTCACAGACACTGAGTTCCGATCATAATCCAACCTTTACTGTATTTTATTCCATTTGTCATACTTATAACCTTTTATAAGTCCAACATTTGTGGAGAGCACAGAATAGCATATCCTTGCAGCAGACGCCTAAGCAGAGCTCTTCATAAAATACATACGTTACGACACTTACATAAATCATTTATTTTCGTTCGTTTTCTGCAAAACGTATAGAAGTTATTTGTTCTATCATTTGTCTTAGTCTTGGTAAATACAGCATACCTCGTACCTGACACCAAGCCTATATGACAATGACAATATTATTAAGTTACACTTTATGTTAAATTGTATTAAGTAAATCCTTGTAAACGTTTTACTTGTAACAATATGTGGTTGGGCCACGTGAAACGAAAGTCGACCTAATGGGGTTGTTTTGGTGTTTTTTTTCGTACAAACTTATTCATAATATAACATTGTAGTATTCTGTTTCAGATGACATATGAATTCTGCTATAATAAGGCAAACTCAGAACTTCAACAATTGACAAATGTCTACAAAAACATTTATAATGTAAGTTTTTGATTAAGTTGAAATAAGGAGGTATTGTTAATTTAAGCATCAATTTTTAGTTTATCACAATGATTTCGAAATACTTCTGCTGTATAGTTGAATTAAATGATGCACTTATCTTCCCATTTATTGACTCTTCAAAAAGTAGAAGATAAATGCACCTGTCTTTTCCGCGAATTTATTCATTGTGTATAACTCTTGACTGTCACTATATCTTAACTCCTCTAATTTCTACTTGATAAGTGTTCAACAGGTGCATGATAACTTTCATCTACCAAATGTTTAAAATAATATTCAGTCAAACTTGACTGTCTTGGCCTTTAAGATAATCTAGTTATATATGGTAAAACAAATAAAATATCCAGTTCGTTGTTTTTTTCACAGAAATGAAATCGGGTTCTTGATTTATTAATTTATTCTATCTATTTTATAAACACTAATTGATGGTTACGAAAAACATACCGCTTTACATGTCAATGTGAATTACTTGCACTGAGTGTTTTAAGCTTATTTGGAATAAATATAGTAAAGTATAAGCATATTGGAAAAAGAATACATTTGTCTTGCTCAAGTTTTTTATTTATTTATTTTATTTATTGGGGTTTTATGCCGCTTTCAACATTATTTCAGTTATATCACGGTGACAGTTCACTTTTCATGATCCCTGGGTAAACAAAGCAGTACTATGCTAGAAAATGTGCCTTGCATGAGGGCACTCCACCATGATCGTAGTGCCGCGACTAGGGATCAAACCCGGGACATCCGGTTTCTAAATCCACGACGCAAACCACTCGACCACAGCGGATTCCTCAAGTTTTTTAAATATCAGTTGCTATAAAAGCAGAAGATGAAATGTTAAGTAATTTTAATCAACTGTTTTAATGCAAAGGACATCCTATTAACCTGCTATATTTGTTATATTTGTAAGAAAGAGATTTTTAATCTTATACACTCTACTATCTATATAATGAATGATCACTAAGATTATATAGACAGGACTCGAATATTGTATGGAAAATATTATGGAACATTTAAATAAATCTCAAACGGAAATACAACTGGCAAATGATATGAAAATTTAAACTAAATATGTTAACAAGTATTTTCAAATATAATTACTATAAACACTTAATCTAAATTGATACGTTCATGGAATGGGAACACTCTTAAAGCTTAACCATTATCTTTAAGAAATAGCATTTGAGCAAAGGGTTATAAGTCGAATTTTATAATGACTTTTTCAATTTCACTACTAATCGCAGTGTATTTGCAATTATTGAAACATTTGAAAGCAGATCACACATATTAATAAGTGTAACACTGCTTTTAATTCATGCCCTTTGAGCTTAACAAATAACGGAAAAAATAAGATATTTATTAATTTTAAAAAAAGATGCGAAAGTCAAATACGCTTTTGATAAAGGGATTAAACGAAATTGTGCAAAATGTCAGCAAAAATATATAATATTTTTAAAAGATTATTTATTGGTAACTCTCTATTGTTAAACTCACTATATAATGTACGGTGAATTCCCCGAGAGTAAATGTACCACCAAATTATAGCTCGATAAATGGAGATAAGCGCATTAATGAATTTATCCATAAGCTTAAGCCGTCGCTAGTAATGAAGAAGGATTGATAAAATAATTCATAAGAATGGTTTTTAGCAAGGGGTCCGTTAGAACAAATTGCTATAGTTGGCAAATGCCGCAGACACTCGACGAAATATAGACTAGAATCAATCTCTTAAGTTAAAGTTACACTATTGACATTGAATTACCTCAAATCTCACATTCTATAGTAGCTCTCCATAAAAGAACACCATTTTTGTCCAGAGAGATGTCTTCGTAGATTGTAAATAATGTCAATGAAAGTACATCTACATGTATCTGTGGAATATTTTTGATAAATGAATGGACTGTTTCCAGCCTAGTTCACAACTTACACATATTGAACCACCAAATACTCCTTATGCGGTAACTTTAAGGAATATAAACCGGGAAATGGATTCGATTTGACATCACATACAGAAGTTCGAAAAAGTTGCTGTTAGCACATATTATAGGAATTATATATTTAAAAATAAAAAACATATTTTATACGATATCAACAGACAAATTCATTACTATTATTCGTGAAGTGCATGGGTAATGCTTGAGTATCGTGAATCGAGTGAATGCAGATTTTCGATTCCGACTTAAACATATTCACTTTACAAATAATGACTTCCAAGTGATAAAATATATGCCAAAAGAGACCAAAAATATTGAAATAATAGTAAAAAATAATTCATTACATATGCTTGTTTAGTCAAGGTGTCTTAATTTCAAATATACTTTCAACTAGTCTATATCTTTTTCTAGAAATAAATTTCATCATTGTTGTTTTTATTTTTGTCAAATAATTTCATAAAATTAATGATACAATGGCCTTTTCAAATCTCTGCAATCCACAAATTCAGACAGTCTTAGGTGTAAAAGAAATCAAAAGAACTACATTTCGCAACCGCTTTGTGCAAAACCGCCAGTCAAAAAGAGTATTTGCACAAGACTCAATTCTGTGTATACAATAACGTGCGTAAAATTCAAATATCATTTATTATACGGCCATAACAAACTGCTATTGTGAAGTGTTTTTGATTATTGTTTGTGATCGGATAATTTCCTGTTCAAATCTTATCAGTGATCGGCAGCTTTTTACGTGCTTTGAATTGTCTTTGTGACAATTTGCCTTTTTTAGAATCATCCGTAGGGAAGTATGGAAATACTTTCAATTTCGTATCTTCTTATATACAGATTTTCTTGTTACCTGAATTATGTTTTAGGGAGAAATGAGTGATGAACTGGAAAAACAACTGAAAGACAAGAGAAAAGAGACATATAAAGCTAATACTGACAGAATAACACCGGTAATAATTTTAACAGTTCACTAATAACATAAGCGTTGGTAGTTGTAAGAACTCTTTACGACAGATGAGCCGCATCAAGTAATGTGGGGTCTTTAAAAAGGCATTGGCACGCATAGAAGACTCAGGCGAGAGCAGTCAATGACCGTCTACATGTGGTTTAGTCCTAGATGCATATTTTGACACAAATAATATAAACCAACTAACCTAGCTTTACGCAAATTTATCTTTATGTGATCCCGTTACGGAGAACCAACAAGACCCCAAATCGTCAGTCGCGACTCATGCAAAATAGCTAATTTAAAACGGGGAGTGGTGAAAACTTGTTTATTTGAGGTGGCTAAAACAAGTAACAAAATTTGAATTTCTTTAAACATCCGAGAACTTGATGAAATTTAGCAAGTTGTTTGACGGATGTTAAATATAAATGTATGCCATATAATCTAAACACAGTACTAGTAAATGACTTATGAAAACGTGCAGTTCATTACGTAGTATATAACACGTGTATTTGAATTATGTTTTGTAATTGATTTTGTAGGAAGTTAACGAAATAGTACAAGTTTTTGTGAGAAAAAAATGGCCCCTTAAAGAGATTCCAAATGCCACTAGCATCATCAGACCTTACCTGGACACATGTATATCACTGTCGTGGTTGATGGTCATACAGGACCCGCCTGTGTACATGGATTATAATGTCGACATATACTTGAAGAAGAAGAAAAGTTTCAAGAAGGATTTGTATAAGGAATACACGAAACACGGAAAGACGATTGCATTTATTGCTTGGCCTGTACTTTATCTACATAAAGGGGGTCCTGTTTTAAGTAAAGGTGTAGCACAAGGGCGCTGTAAGAATAACCAATCAAAGGAGAAAAAAGGAAAGGTTACACAAAACCCAGGAGCTTTAACTGAAAAGTCGAACTCTCAGGAATCAAACGTCGATATACCAGGAGCGGTGACACAGAGCCCAGGAACTATAGCTGTAAAACCATATTTTCAAGAACCAAATTACGATATGTCAGGCACGATCACACAAAACCCAGGGGACATAACTGTTGAGTCAGTCAATCAGGAGCAAAGAAACGATATTTCAGGCACGGTCACACACAATCAAGGGGACATAACTGTTGAGTCATGTATTCAAAAGCCAAGTAACGATATGTCAGGCACGGTCACACAAAACCCAGGGGACATAACTGATTAGTCATGTATTCAAAAGCCAAGTAACGATATTTTAGGCACGGTCAGACAAGACCAAGGAGATGAAGAGGTTGAGTCAGTTCATCAGGAAACAAATGACGACAAACTTGGATCTAGGTCGGATAGCGTCCCATATAAATCAGACATTACTTTGAATAAAAATACAGCATTAAGTACAGGTATAGAACACATGACAACACATCCGTTAAATGTAAATGTATAAATATGACAGCATTAAAACAAATGATACCATGTTTGTATCTTAAGATTGAAACACATTTTGACCATAGAACACATAGGGTACTATATATAAGTACATATATAGAGCCTTAACATATGACGTGCTTTGTGTAAATTTATAAAAATAACACAATCAATATTGATGGCCTGACATACGTTGTCTGTCAATGCGTCCAGTCGTCAAACCATCGTCAACGTTTTCTTAAAATGATATACCTTCCTAATATGTTGTTTAGGTTTTAATTCAATTGACAGGAAATATACTTGGATGGTCCACTTTCAAAGTTGTTCAAATAGTTATGATGCATTACATAACTAGATTACCGGCGCTTTATTCCTTTATAACTTTTATCCCAAAACTTTCATTATCTTCTGTTTTAAAAATATAACACAGATATGACAATAATTAAGCACACAATTTAATTGGATGACCCCCCTATTGAGTTTGTTGAAATTATTGCAATCTGTTTAAAAAGATGTCCGCCTGGGGACGGGACTGGTTTACTGTATGTGTATACATTAAAATCATTTGGCACAAATTTCTTTGAGTGATCCTCTGCCAAGACTCAAAATTATTCCAATTCATTGAAAATCATGACCGTCTGGAAGCGAGGCTTATCTTACGTATGTGTTTATAGTAAATGATTGTTTTGTCTGAAAGTAAATTCTCGATTTGAAAAAAAAGGGGAAGTATGTTCGTGACCCTCTACCAAGATTGTAGAATTGACGTGAAAAACATTAACTATTCGTGACGCTTTGTTCATATAATTAGAATTTCGAGGCAAAGGTGAAACATAGACGGTAAACTACAATATTCATTTCAAAACAGTTTGCACTCACATGTAGTGCACATAGCTTCCAAAACGTGGTAATGGGTTCAAATTCCAGAAACGGATTGCCTTTTTATCCATAAATGATACTTTTTAAAAGAAACAGAAATTATCGAATGAAAATAAGATAAAGAAAACCGATAGCACTTGAACCCACTGCGAGTTCTCTTCGAGTTCTGAACTTATTGTTCTTACGAAACACACGTTCAACCACGTTCGTTAACGTGTTTATCAGATTGAACGAGCAACCTGTTTGCTTATAACTTGATTTATGAATGGCTAATCGAAAATATCGAATGTTGATCAACCAAATACTTATAATTGTCATCAAATATATGCTATAAATATTATAACTATAAAAACAGATAGTCGATAGGAGATTGGAGTGGTTAGGGAACACAACACATTTCTACTGATCAAGAGTTTTTTTCAGCATTGCTTCAAATACGAGTTATTAACATGGCTTTTTTTCTTTTTTTATTTAACTGTAATCTTTCAATCTTTTGTTTACAATTTGATAATATATTCTGTATAGTGCTATTGTTTAGATCTTCTGAGCACGAAGTGCTAATGGTGAATTATTGTGATCGCCCTTGGTCTGGCGTCCGTCGTCGGTCGTGCGTCGACCGTCAACATCTTCTCCTCTGTAACAAATGGGTCAATGGGCATGCAACTTCACAAAAAGCATCCTCTCAATGTCCCCAACATAATTCCTACAATATTGGTATCCATACACAAATATGCTTTTCATGGCAACCGAACGAAAACAAAATTAAAGCTTTCTCCTTCCAGGGTCCGGGCTGTTTTGCCTTATATGGCTATAGGGAAAACCTTTTAAAATCTTCTTCTCTAAAAGTAAATGGCAGATTTGCAAAAATCATTTTGTAAATATGATCCTTGTGAGACCCTCTATCAGATATCTTCAAGCCATGCAATTTTGACGTATATGGCTATATTGAAAACTTTAAAAACATAATGTGCTCTGAAAGCATCCTGTCGATTTCCATACAATTATTCGGA
Organism: Serripes groenlandicus; assembly: GCA_031761405.1. Lineage (NCBI taxonomy): Eukaryota > Metazoa > Mollusca > Bivalvia > Cardiida > Cardiidae > Serripes > Serripes groenlandicus. The sequence continues at coordinate 65,221,314 of JASEVX010000006.1, forward strand.
ATAGATTGGTCAAAAACACGACCGCCAGCGGGCAGGGCTGTTTTGACTTATATGGCTATAGTGAAAACTTTAGAAATCTTCTTCTTTGAAAAAACCTGGCCGAGTTCATGATAATTTTGTAGAAATGTTCCTTGGGTAACATTCTAGCTGATACCTTGAAGCCATGTTGATTGGTCAACAATTGATAACCAAGTGTGCAGGGTTGTTTTGCCTTATATGGATAAAGTCAAATTTGTTTTCGTAGAAATGTTCCTAGTGTAACCCTGTATCAGATTTCTCCAGGCCATGTTGATTGGTTGAAAGACATATCCGTCAGGGGCTGGTATGCCTCATGAAGCTATAGTGAAAACTTCTTCTCCGAAAGTATCTTGCCAATTTCAAATAATTTGGTAGAAAAGTTCCTTGAGTGACTCTCTGAGAAATTTCTTCATGCCATGTTAATTGGGAAAAATTAGTTATTGTGGTTGGTATGACAAATCACATCGGCATTACTCAGGTGGGCGATCCAGGGCCATCGTGGCCCCTTGGTTTATTTTCTCTTACATGTATGTTTTCCTTTTATTATTATGTTAAAGTTTGGTCGAATGTGTGCTGTTTACTATTTTATAAATCAGCTGTGGTCAAACATAACCATTCCATAGGGAACTTGTAGCTGTGTAGATATATCGAATTTATTTTTGAAGAGGACAGCATCTTTCATAAATATCTAAAGAACACACAAGAACCTTACATATATATTATATTTCTGATTCTCACACTATTGACAATTTCTCTTCTATACATAAAGAGGGATTTGAGCGTGATATATCACACGGTATATCACTCTAAATTTCCAGAACTATTTTTGGCTGTTGAAATTCCCTCCCGCGTATTTTCATACAACGTTTCCTAGTGCGCATGCGTTAGCCACGCTGGGCTTGACATTATATGAATGAACCACGAGCTTTTGTTGTAAGCCGTTTGGAAAGTTGAATTATAACGGTGACGTAATTGTTTTAATTGACGTCATGCACGTGCATGACCAACATTTTATACTAGCATGCCATGGCACAGCATACTGTTCACCAGTCAAAAACTTTTGTGTTAGCATGAGACAGTAAAACATTGCCCATGATGAGTATATGACAATTTGAAAAAGGTATAATAAAATAAAATGTTCATAGACTGTTAATAAAACTGATTTCAACATGTTTTGTTAGTTAAAAAAATCAAATAGTTAAAAAACAAATACAATGGGCAGTAAAGGTGTGTATAAATTAATCACTCAGTCCATTCGGCCTTCGTGATTGATTACTACACACCTGAACTCGAAATCGTGATACAATAGCCGGTATATCACTCAAAATTAGATCTATTCCCTAAATATATGATGTTTCTAAATCACAAGCAGTCCAAAGTAAGGGAGCTATTAACCATTTCAAACTTGCAGAAGCATGTTGATGCATATACAACAGACTTTTTTTGAAAACATTGTAGCAAACGGAGAAATTACTCATAATGAGAATGTTCACCTTTTGCCTCAATGTTAAGTATTACAAGGGGGTTATAAGTCATGTCAACTGACTCGAGTTCGACGCTCGAAAGATTCGGTTATGCAAACAGTTATCTATTTTCAATAAAACTTGGTATGACAGGAATTAATTATTCCGGTAACCAATGTCTTAGACACGTTATATAATAGATAATGTGGACTCCAAAATGTTTAAAAAACGCTCGCTTCAGATAAAGTTTCGTCGAATATCTACCGTTGTTCTGAACCAATTCAAACAGATGATGCCATTCTGAGTTATATTCATTGTGTATCATTGACATAGGATTAAACCCAGTTTCATACCTAAGCATTTGCGAAAAGATATTTCGATTACCTAACTTAGTATGCAACTATGTTCCATTGTGATCGTAGAATCTTGTTATGTAAATAAATCTCAAACTTTCAAGTGTGTTGTTGTTTGATACATTTTACTTAGGTTTGACGTGTTTTTCAAACACGGTAATGTGTTCTCGAAATTTTGTAATGGAAACGAACAGTCGCATTTCCACCACAATCCAGGTTTGTTTTAAAAAACTAAATAGTTTTGAAAACATGAAGTCTGTCTATGGACTATATAAGTGGTGATTTTCTGTTGCAGAAAAAATGAATGCCAAGTTAAATATTATACTATATCGGAAGATTGTTTAGTAAATCAATAAGCATTTAAACCAGGCGTACACTGTAGGCATCTGTGAAGTCGCCCTCCACAGGTAAAGGAAGGATTCAACGAATCGCAAATACATCCATTCGTAAAAGAAAAGCACGAAAATGTTTACATGTACACTAAGTTGTGGAAAGAAAGTGTTGAATCAGAACGGTTACAACATAAAACCATATTTATTGGTAAAAGGACTTACGATCTACAGTATCAAGACTGAAAAAGAAGGTCAGTCCTGGCTTTATATATAAACAAGATGTTAGTTCTTTTGATGTAACTCGTATCGTAAGAACAAAAAAAATCAGTCCTTATAGAGTAGTTCGTCAGAACAAAACATTCAGTCCTGATAGTGTAGTTTTTAAGTACCAGAAGCTCAGTACAGATAGTGTAGTTTTTAAGTACACGAAGTTAGTCCAGAAAGTGTAGTTTTTAAGTACAAACATTTTAGTCCTGATAATGTAGTTTTTGAGCGAAGGGTCGCGAAGCGATCCGAAAGTTCATAGCATGCCTGCTTTCGAAAATTCAATTTAAAGCTGCAACCACACTCAACCGCGGAAGGATTTGAGATTACTTCATTTGATTGGCTTTCATTCGCATCGCACTACTTTCGACACGCCTTTTTGCCCGAGTCCGCCTTCCTCATGAATGAGTTCAAAAAGTAATTCCACCGTGGACTAGATTGTTATCAATATGTACAATGTCAAATACTTTTGATTTCATTCAATATTATCACACTGTAGACTAGTCACCCAGTCACTTTAAACAACGTTTTATAATATCATAATGTATATACACAGAAAACTGAAAAACTCAGAGGAACACGTTGAAATGGCAGGCTTCGAACGTTTTCATTAATGAAATGTCAGTGTTCACCCTTTACATGATAGAATACGACACAAATGAAGCGGGTGAATTTTGAAAACTTTTCTAGAAAATGTAACAATTACTCAAATTGACTTATTCCTCCCTTTTACACAATGTCTCAAACCTGTAGCATGACAATTAATTCAATATTCTAGATATCACACACTTTTCTACAGCTATCTTATACCATTTTCCGCCACTTTGTTCCAATTCGCCGGCCTCTAATTTCGGTTTAGAGAAAAAGGGTAAGTAAGTTGTAAACTATCAGATATCATAAACGGTTATGAGGTCATCTGTTACTATCTCGATTATATAACTGATTCTCGCTCAATAAGTTCAGAGAGCGGTCATACAGGGCATGAATAAATGGTCTCTTCCTTTATTCCTTTCCTCTGTGTTTTGAATTAAGGTTTAATTAATGTCTTTCAGATAAACATACACAAGGATAATATAATATTTTGCATAACCTTTTTTTGTATCAAAAGTAGCACTTTCAACAATTAGGGTAAGTCCATATATGTTGATGCAAATAAGATGTAAAATGTGTTACATTCATGTATACAGTCAAATTGTTTCAACAACAATACACTTATCCATGATAATACCAAGGTAGTGTTATTGCATTACTTACTGCGAATGGACAGATACTCAAATTATTCTTTAAGGTCATTTAGCGCATCTGCGTATTCCGATCAGGATCTGCTTTGCACACACAAATTAGTCATAGGAAGTTTAACCCTTTCCCTCATATAGACGCTTTCTGACGCATCTACAGCAGACGGCTTTTTGAAAACATAGTGACAAAAGGAGAAATTGCACAACACGTGCAATTTCTCCTTTTGACACTCTGTTTTCAACTTTTAGTCTTATGTTTTCCATTCAAATATAGAGATTTTCCATTTTTTGTAAAAAATATGTTCAAAGTCGTCTGCTACAGAATTGCCGTATGAGGGAAAGTGTTAAAGGATTTTCTTTTGTAACACAGTTACAGCGTCAACATCAATGAAGGTACTTCGCTCATTAGTGCTATCAGCGCTTTGATTAAGTGCAAGAAGCTCAGTCCAGATAGTGTAGTGTTTAGCTCACCTGAGCACGAAGTGCTCAAAGTGAGTTATTGTGATCGCCTTTTGTCCGGCGTCCGTAGTGCGTCGTCCGTCAACATCTTCCAGTAACCAGCGGGTCAATTGGGATGAAACTTCGCAGAAAGCATCCTCTCAATGACCTCACCAGAATTCTTTATTTTTTGGAGGGATCCATGCCAAATTCTGGTTTCCATGGCAACACAACGAAAACAATTTAAAATTCTTCTTCTCCAAAACTGGCTGACCAATTTTCATTTTTGTTGTAGAAATATTCCTTGGATGACCACCTATCAGATTCCTTGAAGCCATGTCGATTGGTCAAAAAACATGGCCGCCGGGGGGGGGGGGGGGGGGGGGGGGCGGGGCTATTTTGTCTTATATGGCTAAAGTTAAAACTTAATAAATTTTCTCCTCCGAAAGTGACCCACTATCAGATTCATTCAAGCCATGATGATTGGTTAAAAAACATGGCCGCCAGAAGGCGGCCTATTTTGCCTTACAGGCTATAGTGAAAAATTAAAAAATCTTCTCCAAAAGTATCTGGCCGATTTTCAGATTGTTTTGTAGAAATGTTCCTTAAGTCACACACCAACAGATTCCTTCAAGCCATGTTGATTGGTTGAAAACATAGCCGCCACAGGGCATGGCTATTTTGCCTTATATGGCTAAAGTTAAAACTTAAAAGATTTTCTCCTCCGAAAGTGTCAGGCCGATTTTCAAATAATTGTGTAGAAATGTTCCTAATGTGACCCTCTATTACATTCCTTCAAGCCACGTCGATTCGCCGAAAAACATAGCCGCAAAGGGGCGGGGCTTATATGGCTAAAGTGAAGAAAAAAATCAGGTGAACGATCCAGGGCCATCATGGCCCTCTTGTTTAGTACAAACATTATTTAGTCCAGATAGTGTAGCTCGTAAGAACAAGAAGTTCCAATTCGAATTGAACTCGTCGTATGATCGATTATAATGCTAGGCGTACATTTTTTTAAAACTCTTTGTTTTATCGAATTTGCATTTGACCATTTATTTTACAAACAAAATCATTCGGTGATCAAGATAAAAGAAACATTCTCCATTACACAGATTCGAACCCTTTACCATGTTATTAGCAGCTCCGGGTGCAATATACATATGTACGATGTCCTTTTAGAAGCTGTTTTAAATATGACATTGTATTTTACTGTCGATGTTGAACTTTGTCTGGGATATCTAAATAAAGAACAAAACATCACGAATATTAATGAAGTCAATGAAAACTCTACAATTTTGGTAAAGGGTCACTGTATGAACATTTATGCCAAATCATTTTAAATCGGCTCGGTACGTTATGACAACCCCTGGACTGACAGCCCGTGTCGCTATCGACTGAGCTACCGGAGTTTGGCTTTTTAATGGATTGGGATAATTTAGACAATCTTGGTAGATGGTAATTCAAGGATTTGTTTGGTTTTAACTTGATTATACAAAGAATCATTTCGACCATGTTTGGTAAAATGCTAAAGAGCGGTTTAGAAGGAGATGTCACATAAAGAAAAGTTGAGTAAGGACGGGCGACGGATATCAGGCCATCAAAATAGCTCACCATGAGCACGTTGTGCTCCGGAGGGCTAAAGGCACGGGATAAACAATTATAAACGCAAGGTAAGAAAGAATACTTGAAAATATAATTGTTACTTTCATAAATTTATACAAAATACGTTTTTCTTTCGTCATATGTCAGGTTATTGTATCTGTACTTGATACCTAATGCGTATTATGATCAAATTGTTATCATTCATTAAATGCTACAATGCCATTATGTGTCACATTTATATATTTACACTGAACGGATGTGTTGTCAGCTATTCGTGCGCTGTATCTGTAGCTAATGTTGTATGTCTGTCTATGCCTAATCTACGTTATCCGACATTGACGCAAAGTTGTGGTCAGTAGGTTCCTTAATGACTGAAGCAACACATGAATAACGAGTCATTTCGGTAGAACCGTTACAACAAAATCTACTGACATATCGACATTTCATTCTTGAACGACTGGTTTTGAAGATATAGCTTCTTCGTTTTGTGTGACCGTTCCTGGCCTACCGGAACTTGAATCCGTATTGATTGAATTTAAAGATATAGCTCCTAGGTTTTGTGTCTCCGGTTAAGACATATCGTCATTTTCGTATTGAATGACTGGTTTTGAAGATATAGCTCCTGGGTTCTGTGTCACCGCTCCTGGCATATCGACGTTTGATTCCTTAGTCGTCGACTTTACAGCTATTTGTGTGACCGTTCCTATTTTGTTCTTTGATCATTTAATATTACAGCGCCCTTGTGCTACACCTTTACATAACACAGGACCCCCCTTTATGTATATAAAGTACAGGCCAAGCAATAAATGCAATCCTCTCTCCGTTTGTCGTGTATTCCCTATACAAATCCTTCTTGAAACTCTTTTTCTTATTCAAGTATATGTCGACATTATAATCCATGTACACAGGCGGGTCCTGCATGACCATCAACCACGGCATATCTATACATTGGTCCAGATAAGGTCTGATGATGCTAGTGGCATTTGCAATCTCTTTAAGTGGCCATTTGTCTCACACAAAAGCTTGTACTTTTTCGTTAACTTCCTACAAAACCCAACTACAAAGCATAATTCAAATACACGTAGCATATACTACGTAATGCAGTGCACGTTTTCATAAGTCATTATTATGTTTAGATTATATGCTAAATTTCATATAAGTTATCGAATGTTTAAAGGAATCCACATTTTATAACTTATTTTAGCCATCTCGAATAAACGAGTTTTAATCGCACACCAGTTGAATGAGCCACTATCATACGCATATAACTCGCTTCTATAGGACGGGGACGCTGGAGCCCTATTTGCGTAACAAACAGTAATTAAAGCAATTGTAATTGAAAGATATATTATATGAGTCGCGACTGGCCATTTGGGATCTTGTTGGTTCACCATAACGGGTTTCGTAAAGATAAATTTGTGTTAAGCTAGATTAGTAGGGATAAAATTGTATTATTTGTGCCAAAAGATGCATCTAGGACTAAATGACATGTAGACGGAAGGCAGAATGATTTCGACTGGGTCTTCTTTACATGTCAATTAGTTTGTAAAAGACCAGAAATGGCTTTACGCGGCTCATGTATTGTAATGAGTGCATATAACATCCAAAGCTTATATAATTATAGAAATGTGTAAAGTCTTACCGGTTTTATTTTGTCAGTATTAGCTTTATATGACTCTTTTCTTTTGTATTTCATGTAATCCGCTAAATTACCTAATGTACTATAATCAGTCTTTGACGCGGATTTCGATCTTTAAGAATATAATGAAATAAACGCAAAGTCCAACATATAGTGGTTAATTTTATTTAAAAGTTGTTCAAAATAATACGGGTCAGATGAGACGGACATTAATATGTTTCCTCTCCTCAAAAGCGACTCTGGTCCGTTTTTAAATACTATCTACATATTCTTAACTCTCTTAATTGACCTAGCTTCACATTGGAGAGGTTAATATTGACCCCTCCCAAGACACAACTATGACCAATATTAATAAGGAAACCATCGAACATTTCCTATCTTCCAATATAATTTATTCACTAATTCATCGTAGTTTGAGCTGTAACGTTACATGTTCCTTTCCCTGTTAAAAAGAGTTTTGTCTTAGACTAAAACATCTCAAATAATTGATGTTTGCCTCCGTTTCCCTAAATCCACTTATTGACTACAATTCTTAAACAAATACAATATTCATTTCAATGTGCATGAGGGGTAAATAGACACATTTGGACTGAACAACAAACGTCCCAGTTGTATGCATACACAATACCACAGAAACTTCTTTGTTTGATTACTGTTCTCTAAGCATCTTTATTAATCTCTCCCAACGGCGGATTTTTGTGATTTATTATCTTCATATACCATTCATTGTTCAACGGGCAGTTTCTCTGTTTATGTCCGTAGTTACTACACCTAGTAAAGTTTGTCCGTAGCTAAAAGCAAACAATGGTTACATATTCAAAAACACACCTTCATCTTTCAACAAAATCATTCTTATACAATGGAAGACAACTTTAGGACTAAAGTCTGCCCGGCGCGCCGATCGGAATTGTCTCCCTTTGACCTACTTAGCTGTAACAGAGAACAATCGCAAATGTTCGGCTAAATAATGGCTAACTTAATTATATTCGACTGTATTTTGTTCTTAAGTCTTTTCCCCTTTATTTATCTGTAATATCTTTAGAAAAATATCAGGAGTTGTATGATCTGCAATCTAATATATCTTAATAGTTGATGATTAATTGATTAAGAGATGCGTAATGGTTGGCATATCGATTGAATTATTCCTAGACAAAGTTCATTACTTGATATACTTCAGGATAACAACCCTTGTCTTCCCACTGCACAAATGACTTTCTCTCTCTCTCTCTCTCTCTCTCTCTCTCTCTCTCTCTCTCTCTCTCTCTCTCTCTCTCTCTCTCTCTCTACTAGATCACATATACTTCTGCAGACTTATTTTCTCATATATTGCTGGTCAATTTTGTAGTTTACTTAACCTAGTGTTTACTTCACAATACCCTGCAAAAGTCACAACGATTGTGTGCATCAATATTATTGATCCTTGTATATATAAACTACAGTCGAATACGCGTTATTATCACTGATTGGATGACGTCATTTATTTGGCTTGCAGGGGGTCTCTATGCATGTGGAGTTTGAAGTGTCAAAATATCGACACACCTGGAAACTGACAGGACCTGTCAGCAGCATTATCGGACACATTTTGTCAAGGTAAATCATTTTGAATCGTACATTTTGTGTGGAAATGGGTCGAGAGTACATTTGAAGGAGTGGTAAATACGTAGTTATTGGCTAGGTTTAAAACGCGAGAAACCTGGCCTACTTTAGTATATATATATACGAGCTAACAATGCTGCTGTAACACTGAGGTAAACACTGACTACATGTCATTAGCGTCTCTAAGATTCTTTTTTATGTAATTACTCTTTACCAACTTTATCTTCAATAACTGTTTTTTTCATTTACAGACAGTTCTCATATTTCCGACTTAATGTTTTCAAAGTCGTCTGCTGCAGAATTGGTTGTAGTATACATGTATGTGAAAATGAGTTGACCCTTTTCCCATAACAGCAGCAGACGAATTTGAAAATATCTGTGGACAAAATGTAAACAAGTAAATCTTTATAAACTAAAAGATAATTATTTGAAATAATTGTGCGCATTGTGGCAAAAGGAGAAATTGCTCTGTATATATATATATATATAAGCAATTTCTACTTCTGCTGTGATGTTTTCAAACGTCATCTGCTACAAAAGTGTCAAAATGTATCTTCAAGTTGCAAGGGCTTAACCCTTTCCCGCATACATCAAATCTGCGGCAGGTGTCTTTGGAAACATGTGGACAAAAATAAAAAAAATACCTATAAATGAGGGTATATTAATTATTTATTGAATAAAGTTGTAAACATTGTGGCAAGAGGAGAAATTGCTTGTTTTGAGCAATTTCTTCTTTTGTCACAATCTTTTTAAAAGACGTCTGCTGCAGAGTCGTCAGAAAGCGTCTATATTTGGGAAGTGCTTTACAGTTATAATGAGTATCCATACAATTAGGGTTTCTACAGGAAATGTAGATTTTGACTTGAATGTATACACAGTAATACTAGTTTAATTAGTCAGTTGACATTTATGTGGAATAGTATACAGTGATAACTGGAAAATAAGGCTAATCTTAAACCTTTTTCCCCATATACAAAAACTCTGCAGCAGACAACTTTTAAAACTTTTATAAAACAAAAATATGGAATATAAATTTGAAAACATTGTAACAAATGGAGAACATGCTCATTATGAGCAATTTCTCTATTAGTCTCAATGTTTTTAAAAGACATTCTGCTGCAAGTGTGTCAAAGCACCTCTGCAGGTGGTAAAGGATAAAAACAACTTGATATTCTTGATATTCTGGAAAAAAAGTTGATTTCAGCAAATACAGAATAACTAATTTATAGTAATGTTGCAAAAGAATTTAAACATGTCAGAAATTGAGTAATCCTCTCTTCTTGTACTGTTTTAAATGTGCGCTTAATAACACCTAATAGGTCAAAAGAAGTCGAACTATATCAGAGTTGAATGCGCTTATTTGACTTTTGATTTTTTTTAAATTCCATTCTTAACCCTTTCCCTCATATAAACGCTTTCGGACGCCTCTGCAGCAGACGGCTTTTTGAAAACATAGTGACAAAAGAAGAAATTGCACAAAACGTGCAATTTCTCCTTTTGACACAATGTTTTCCACTTTTAGTCATAGGTTATCCATTCAATTATAGAGATTTTCCATTTTTTGACAAATTATGTTCAAAGTCGTCTGCTGCAGAATTGTCGTATGAGGGAAAGGGTTAATAGTGATATTCAGTAAACAATTGTAAATTATTATCAAACAGTGGTAATCAAGCTCAGACAGACTACCTTGGAAGGGATCAAGTTGTCCATCAGTCTGTCTTGTCTGTCTGTTTACACTAAATTTGACTTGGTGAGAATAATTGGTAGAATTCACATGTGTTCTTGTTAACCATTTACATTTAACCCTTTCCTTCATACAGTTTTTTGAAAACATTTCGACAAAAGAAGAAATTGCTCAAAACGAGCAATTTCTCCTTTTGCCACAATGTTTTCCACTTTTAGTCATTCTAAGGTTATCGGTTCAATTATAGAGATTTTCTATCTTTTGACAAAAATATGTTCAAATTCTTCTGCTGCAGAATTGTCGTACGAGGGAAAAGGTTAAACTGATATGTCTGGTCTGGACACATGAGGAAAGAACTATATATTGCAACTTCATAATTGCATAGAAGATTATAATTTCAACAGTTAAAATCATTGTGAGAAGAGGAGAAATGGAAAGGTTTAAGCATTTTCCCACATTGAGCCAATCAGCAGCAGAATACTTTGAACACATCAAGGTGAAAATATGAACAAGCTTAATATATGAAAGTTTAACTATTAATTATGGTTGAAATCATTGTGGCAAAAAGAAAAATTGCTCATTGTTTTCAAAAACTATTGTTGTGTGGAGTACTGGTGTGAGAAAACCAGGAAATGCATGAGTAGGTGAACTGGCCTCCGTGATATAACTGAGAAATTGTTAAAAACGGCGTTAAACCCCAATCAATCAATCAATCAATCAAAAGTCAGCTGCTGCAGAGGCGTCAGAAGACATTTGTATGTGGGAAATGGTTAAGGGTTACCAGTAAGTCTATCGATCTGTGTAAACATTCAGATGTATGTATTCTGTAGATTTCATAATTTCAAAAACCCAATTAAAGTAGGTGTGCTAGCAGTGATTGGAGAAAGTGAGTGTATCACCCTTTCCCAAATATGCAGCAAGCTAATTTGAAAACATCTAGGTAATAATTGTAAAATCTCTACATACAAAAGTATGACAATTGAATAGAGTTAATACCATAAAAATGTTGCAAAAGATAAAAATTCTCCTATATTGTCAAAATACTTTCAAAAGTCATCTGCTGCAAATGATTCAAAATATATATCTGCTTGTAGTGGGAAAAAAGAATAAGAGAATTCCTATGTTTGATATCTTTTATGGCCAATCTTGGACAAAAGAAGACAAGGGTTTTTAACCCTTTCCCTCATATAGATGCTTTCTGACGCCTCTGTAGCAGACAGCCTTTTGATTACATAGTGACAAAAGAAGAAATTTCTCAAAACAAGCAATTTCTCCTTTTGCCACAATGTTTTCCACTTATAGTCATAGGTTATAAATCCATTCAATTATAGAGATTTCTATTTTTTGACAAAACATGTTCAAAGTGGTCTGCTGCGAAATAGTCATATGAGGTAAAGGGTTAACAATTAGTCCAAGGTTCACTTATCATTCACAATCAAATATCATATAAAAAAGTTCAATGAATAAAACTTGTGATAGTTAATGTAAGGGGAATATTTTGTCTTCTGAACTCGTTATTCTTACTAAGAACCTAGAAGTTACAATTATTAGTTAATATTGTTTAACAATTCTTTTGAGTACCCAGAACATGGGTTTTTGTTTGGCATGAAGAGAGATATACCGGTATACCTCTAAAAGAACAAATTCACTTCCAGATAACTAATATAGCCTTTATATAGTACTGAACATATGGCAATATATCTCAAAACCTGGGTTTTTCCACTTTTTTAAATGACTCATTGTCTACAAAAAAGGTGATTAAAAGCCCCGCCCTTACCCTGCTCTTATATTGAACCTTTAAATTCTTTCCAACAAATCTGCAGTAGACAACTTTGAAATATTTTTGTTCAAAATATAGGAGAATCTATTATATCTATAAATGAATAAAATTAATTTGATAAAAGTGAAAACATTATGGCAGTTTCTCCTTTTGCCACAATTTGTTCAAAGCTAGGTTGTATGCTGCAAAGACGTCAGAAAGTGTCTGTATGTGGGAAGGAATTAATAACCTGTACAGAATTAAGTAACCCTCTACATAATCTGTTTAAGCCATATTCATTGATAATGGTTGTAAAATATTGCAACTGGTGATATAAAAGAAATTGAGGGTTAAATGACAAAACTTAGAAAGTGCTTGTTTCATTTCAAGATAATAGTGATTCCAACTGAAGTTTGCAGAAATCTTTCTCAGATGACTCTCTTCAGAAATTGTTATAGCCGTTTTGTCTGTTCACCAGGGGTTTCAAGTTATTCTCTTCTGAATTTGCTTGTTTTATTCCTAGATTATTATGCAGATATCATCATTTCTTTAGGTGACCTGGCTCTGCAAAAATTACCACACATTTGAGTGTCTCACATTTAAAATGTCCTATTCTCATATAATGCTGTTTTATTTAAAGTGTGTAGATTTTCTTCTTACAGTTTATATGTCCCACAAATAAAAAAATTCGATCAAAACCATGCAGACCTAAGACTCGCCAGCTTGTGTATATATATATACATAGAGCAAAGTTTTTTGGTCTGATTTAATGAGATTGAATCTTGATAAGATTTAGCTAAACATTAGCAATAACCCATTTGCTATTTTATCATCACTCAGATGATTAAGTTAGAGCAATCTTGGCCCTCGATCTTGTTTAAAACCGAATCTGAAATTATCATATCCGAAAAACAGTTGATTTATTATTATCAAAGTTTCACTCATAGCACAGCTGCCTGGAGTGCACCTATCCATTTGCTCTCTGACTTTCTCATATCAGCTCTCCACACATCAGACTTTCCAAGCAGGACTGCTTTAATATTCCACATATCTGAGTTTGAATAAAATAATGTCGCATTGTTTTTGGGATAGAGTTGAGTTAGAGCCATGTTTTCAGAATATCATTATGCTTCATTGATATCTTAAAATGAAAGAAGTTATAAACTGTTTCCTACATTCAGATGCCTTTTTATGCGGGGGATGCTGAATACCTCCGTATATTGTCATGCACATGCAGCTTTCATGCAGCTTTCAGGAAGTGTAAATTTGTAAATTTTTTGTGCTGCCCTCTGTTTTTTCAAAATGGACCATTTTTTCTTGATTGTCCAGGGATCAGTTAAATACGTTTCACAATAAGCTTAACAGTATGCACATTATACAAAGTAAATGTACACAATGTAAAGTTTTAATCCATGAAGTTGTATACATAATTTAGAAGTTTAAGTTAGACATAAAAAAAAATTAAGGATCTTAAATGTTTCTTTTAAATATAATGGAAAACGAGTAGCTTGAAAGCGGGTTGCTCAAAAACCTTTTGAGAAAATCCCTGCAATGAAAAATACGGCAATACGGCTGTCATGCATCGTCAACATTTTCCCTTGTTAACACTCTACAGGCTACATTTTGCATCGGATCTTCATGAAAGTTTATCAGAACATTCATTGCCATCAAATCCTGAACAAGTTCGAAACTGGGCCATTTGAGGTCAAAAAGTAGGTCACTAGGTCAAATTGAAGGAAAAGCTTGTTTAAACACTCTAGCGGCTGCAATTTTTGCTCCAGCAGTTTGAAATTGTGTCAGAATATTTGTATTAATAATTTCTAGGTCAAGTTCAAATATGGTGCATTTTTTACTATTAGACAGCTTGAAATTTGGTCAGAATGTTTATCTAAATGATATCTAGGCAGAGTTCGAATATGGGTCAAGATGGGTCAAAAACTAGGTCACTTGGCCAAATTGACTGGAAATCTTGTTAACACTTTGGAGTCCTTATTTTCAACTTGAGCATGTTGAAACTTTATCAGAATGTTTGTCTTGATAATATGTTGGTCAAGTTCAAACATGGGTCATGATGGGTCAAAATGTAGGTCACTAGGTCAAATTGAAGGCAAAGCTTGTTAACACTCTAGAGGCCTTAATTTATCTAGGTCAAGTTCGAATATTGGTCATAATGGGTGAGAAAATAGGTTACTAGGCCAAATTGAAGGAAAATCTTGTTAATACTGTAGAAGCCACATTTTATGCTAAGGCAGCTTGAAATTTTGTCAAAATGTTTATCTATATGATATAGATAGGCCAAGTTTGAATATGGGTATAGCCGGGTCAAAAAAAAGGTCACTAAGCCAAATTGAATAGAAATCTTGTTAACACTCTAGAGGCCTTATTTTTAACTTGAGCATGTTGAATGTTTGTCTTGATGATATTTAGGTCAGAAACTAGGTCTCTAGGTCAAATTGAAGGAAAATCTTGTTAACTCTGTAGAAGCATATCTTTTTTGGCTACCGCAGCTTGAAATTTGGTCATAATTCTATCTAAATGATATCTAGGTCAAGTTTGAATATGGGTTATTATATATATTGGGTTAAAAACTAGGTCACTAGGCCAAATTGAAGGAAAATCTTGTTAACACTCTTGATACTGCATTTTTAGCTTGAGCATGTTGAAACTTTATCAGAATATTTTTCTTGATGATATCTAGGTCAAGTTCTAACATGGGTCATGTTGGACTAAAAAGTAGGTCACTAGGTCAAATTGAAGGAAAATCTTGTTAACACTCTAGAGCCAACATCCCCCGCATTTTAGTACTTTCAGTACTTTGATTAGTTTTGATGTGGCTGCAGCCAGCAACTTAACTCTTTCCCTCATATAGACGCTTTCTGCCGCATCTGCAGCAGACAGCTTTTTGAAGACATACTGGCAAAAGAAGAAATTGCTCAAAACAAGCAATTTCTTCTTTGGCCACAATGTTTTCCATTTTGAGTCAGCTAGGTTATCGATTTAATTATAGAGATTTTCAATTTTTTGACAAAATATGTTCAAAGTCGTCTGCTGCAGAATTTTTTTATGAGGGAAAGGGTTAAGAAAGCATGATGGGAAAAGGAGAAATTGCTTATAGTTATATATAGTAATTCCCCTCCCCCAAAATTGTTTTTAATTCCTATTAATTCTTTGATGGTTTCCATGTTTTTCTTTAAATTAATGTTTTACTTTGTCTGCTGCAGATTTGTTGTAGGTGAGAATTTAAAGGGTTAAAATATATATACTATTTTATTAAAAGATTTAAACTTCTGAATTGGACTTGTTAGAAAAATATTTATCAATCATTTGAATTATAATTGCTTTTCTCTTTTAAATTTCCCACACTGCTTTTTAACCTCTCTTTCTTATACTTGTACACAACCTAGATCTTGAAAACATCTTGGCAATAGAATTAGAAATGTTTGAAAATGGAGGTATATTTAGTAAATAGGTTTGAAAACATACTTTTGTCACAATGTTTTCAAAACTTGCTTTTGACATGCTAGACTTCGAATTTTAACAGATTTTTATCCCCCTGTAGGTTACTAAGGTCTGTTACGGTAGACCAAAGCTTGTCCAATTGACAACTGGATAATACTATTTCTATAAGTACATGTACTCAAGCATGGCAGGGAGGCTGCGCGTGTCCTGTTGATGACCCTTATTGATGTTGAGGTTATCCGTTCAAAGGTCAAGGTCATATTGACAAAATGCTTGTCAGTTTTACTAATTGCAGATTGATCGTACCCTAAGTGTTCTAACATTCTGCAGGGAGGTTGGGCATGACCAATTGATTTTGAGTCATCCGGTCAAAGGTCACGTTCAAAGTGACCTTGAACACAAAAAGCTTGTCTTATTGATGTTCCTACAAATCATGTGATACTCAGCTTGGCATAATGTTGGACAAACAGCCTCTTAATGTTATGCTTCTTCCAATTAGGATTTTCCATATTTTTGCCGACATTTTGTAAACTACATCTGCTGCAGATTTGATGTTTGTTAAAAGTGATTTCATTATTGCTCTACTCAATGGAATTGTACCCACAACATTGGTTTACTTATGAAATAAGAATTTTAGGACATGAGATACATATCTTGGTAACGCTTTCCAAGAAACAGATGCATTTTGACACCTGAAGTGGATGACTGGAGAAGACATTGTTGCAAGAGTAGAAGTTGCAAGTTATCAGCAATTTCTCCTTTAACGTTTTTGAATATACAGCAAATCTGTAGCACTGTAGCAGACCATTTTGAAATATTTTCCCAAAAAACACAGAAAAACCTCTATTAATTCAAAATGGTCTAGAACGTACAATGTGCAAAAACATTGAGTTTAAAACAAGAAGGAGAGTTTAATAAATGTATAATTACAGAAAAAGTTGAAAAGAGTGTTGTAATTTTTCCACAAATATTTTCAAAAGACATCTGCAGCAGAGGTGTTTGTATGTTGGAAAAGGTTAAAAGAATCACATGAGGATATGGTTGATGTTTACGTAAAAAATAAAATATGAGGTAAAATGCAGGAAGATCAATTGGCATTAATTGCAAGTTATTCCTAATCGGTACATGTGTTCCATTATGAGGACATTGAGGGTTCGTGTTAATATTGAAAACTCAACCCATTATCACGCCAATAAAACCTACCATTTATGACTGTATAGATCCATTTATGGCGATAAATAGCATGGAGATTATGTTACTTTCATTGCTGTCGGTCATAAATCATTTTTTCAACATGTGCTTTACATGTTTTCATATGGATCCAAAAATGTAAAGTACCCTTTGCATGCAGATATTTGTTGGGGATTCTTTTGCAAAATGTGTGAATATTTATGGACCCCTTTAATCTATGTGCAGATACATTTTGAACTATCTGCAGCAGATTCAATTTAAAATTATTCTGGCCAAAGGAGAAATGGCTAATTACGAATTGCTCATGATGAGCTTTGTTAATTAACCCTTTTCCATATTCAACAAATCTGCGGCAGATGACCTTGAAATCATCTAGGCAAAAATATGTAAAGTGGCAATTTGGCAATTTTTCTTTTTAAACCATTTTTCTTTCAAATATTGTCTGCTGCAGATGCATTGAATTTTTTTTAAACTTACAGTTTAAATCACTGGATGGAATTTTGTGAAATGTTTTAATTGAAATAAACATTTATCAAGTGTAAGTGAAAATATGGACAAAGAGTTAAAAATCAATCATAATTATGATAATTTAAATACATTGTTGAGATTTTGTCCACCCACTAGTGACAACAACTTCAATAAGTCACTAAGATTACAAAACGAAAATATAAAAACAGAATATAGTTTGAATAATAATTACTAATTGTCATATACTATAATAGATTTTCAAAGTGCTGAAAAAAGATGAATCCCATGTGTTTATTTGTCCACGACAAGGTAGGCCATTGGGGGACTACATCCTGTTGTGCCTCATTCTGCTGTCTGTCTTTCCAACCTTCCGCCCAACCTTGTATGGAACATATCTCCTATACCTTTTCTTGGGAAGATGTAGTGTCCCATGTAAAAAATGGGTATCTGTGACCTTGACATCTGACCCTATTCAAAGAAGAAGCCATATTTCTTGTTATCATACCTGCAATCACAAAATTTGACCTGGAGAGGCAGCTTGGAAAGAAAATGTGTCACATTCTGAAATTGGGTCACTATATGACCTTGAAATCGACCTCTGACCAGATTAAAAAGAACTTGTCCATACCATACCTCCTATATTAGCGCACATGGGGTTACCAAATTCTCTCTGAAGATGCATTTTGGGAAGAGAATGCATCATGAACCAAAATTTGGTCACTGTGTCCTTGACCTCTGACCCCTTTAAAGGAAAGAGCTTGTTCAAGCCATAATTATAATCATCTACGTTATCTTGCCTTGCGTTACCAAATTTGGTCTGAAGATTCATCTTGGAAGGAGGTTGTTGCACATACCAGAATTGGGTCACTGTGACCTTCATCTTAAAAAAAAATGGGAAAGGATTTACAACTGTAATTATCATACAACCTTAATAGTTATATCACGACAGCCATTTCACCAGTATCAATTGTGTTACACTTAATTGTACTCCACACAGCATTCTTCCCAGGTTACTGGCTTATAATAATAATAATTTAACCCACATACACTATTTATAATGCTTAAAACTTGGAAATATATATCCCCCATTGGATTCCAAATAGCAGTTTTCATATGAGCTTTGTAAACATTTGAGGATAAAATATATATATATAAACAATCTTGTCGTTAGTCTAGAGGGTACAGCTAATCATACAGAGTCGAAGACATTTTGGCCATTATAGGAGAAATGGTCTGTTTTGTGCAACTTATCTTTTTACCACATTGTTGTCAAATAGTCACTGTTTAAGTTCTCAACCAAATGGACTAACAAGTCTTTCCCACATACAGTGAGCAATTTCTCCTTTAGTCACAATGTTTTCTTAAGTCGTCTGCTGCAGATGCGTCAAAATGCATCTACAGGTGGACAAGGGTTAAGAAGGTAGCCAGATATGTCTGTGAAGAATGGAGTACAGGTGTGACAAATTAAAGCCTGTCAGGAAGCACACGTAAGCTGAACTGTCAATGCCATGTTATCACTGAAATACTATTGAAAATGGGGTTAAGCTGACATATAATCAATCAATCATTAAACAAATGTAAATATATCTTTACATTTTATTGAGTTACAACCATTTTACAATAAGTTTAAAGAATATCATATTTTATTATTGATTTCATGCATAAAGGTAGTCTAATTACGTATGTACTAAGGCATTAATTTCAATTTATTGTGGGCGATGGGCGTCGCCCTTGTTATATTTTAGTCTGATCCTTGGCATAACCCAACATTTAGTAAGGTTTTATAGACCCTTATTCCATGTTTACAATTTCCCATTATATACAAAAAAGCTGACCTTCAAACCAAAAAAATCAATGCCGTTTGGAAAATTATTCTAATTCATTCTATAATTATTTAATAGAGTTAAAAAGTAAAAAAATAAATATAGTGGCAAAAGTGGTCTGCTGCAGAATGTGTCAAAATGCATCTGAATGTGGGAGAGGGTTTGTATTTAGTCCTCTTTCAAAATCTTACATATCAATGATAATTTAATAAAAATGTGAAACATATTATATACAAAAGGAGAACAGTAATTGTTTCTTTTATTCGTTTCTTACGTTAAAGTGGCAAGCAGTCATATGACTGATTAAACATTTGAAAATGTCATTAAAACCTCAATTAAACAAAACATTTGTTGCTTGTAAGAGATTTAACTGGTTGAAGGCTTTCCGAGATACAACAAATGTACAGCATTTTAACCACTTTGAAAACATTATAAGTAAAATCATGAAAAAATTCCATAACTGCAGAATTTAAATATTTAATAGAGTTAAAAAGCACTGTGGCAAAACGAGAAATTGTGAATATAATTATGAGCAATTTCTCCTTTTGCTACAATGTTTTTCAAAATTTGTCTGCTGTAGAGGCGTCTGAGTGAGAAAGCGTCTGTATCTGGAAAATGGTTCAAAGACTGTAGAAAAAGACTTGGGTAATATGAATACATTCATGGCTCCCGGATCTTTCACAATTTCTACTTTTGCCACATGATCATGTCATGTTTCCAATTTTGCATTTTTAATTTATCCCTTTCCAACCTTAAGCTACAGATGCATTTTGACGTATCTAATCTGCAGACAACTTTTGGAAATGTTGTGGCAAAAGAATAAATTGCCCCAAATGAGCATTCATTTTCCTTCTTTTGCCAAATTGGTTTAAATATTTTCAATAATTATTCATAGATTTTCCTTAAAAGCAATTAACTGTTGTTACTACGATTTGTCTTTTGGATTATGGCCCTTGAATTATCCAAAATTGGCCAAATTAGCCTTTTTCTCTTTTCTAAGTCAAACAGTTTTCATCAGATCTTTCCCAAACATGGGGAACATATGTGTGGGCATAATGTCTGGGTCAAATTACATAACCAGCGAAATTGCTAAAGGCACTTTTGGATTATAGACCTTGAATTATCCATAAATAGCCTTTTCCTCTCTTTTAGACAAACAGTTCTTATCTGATCTTCACCAAACTTGGTGGACAAGTTTGTAGGCTAAATGTCAAGGCTAAGTTCATTAATAATCAACCATTTGCTCAATGCATGTTTGAATTATAGTCCTTGTATTATCCAAAATTTGGCCAAATATATGCCTAGGTTGTAATTGCTCTTTAACTAATTCAGTAGTTTTCATCCAATCTTTATTAAACTTGCTGTGAATGTTAATGGGCATAAAAGCTCAATTAGGAAATTGCAATAAAAAACTGGCCAAATGTCTGTAGTTGTTGAAGAGTTATGCCTCTCTGACAGGCATATTTTATAACAATTAATCCACAAATATTAAAAAACAATGAAGCTGTAGAGAATGGGGAAACTGCTTGACAATGTTCTTCTATGTCTCAAATTTTGTTATATTTTCAGAATCTTGAGGTGTTTTCCAAGCTGTCCAGAACCTAATCAAAATTATCATAAAAGGTAATCAGTGTAACATTTTTACTTAGGGAATATTTGAATGCATCTACAGAAGGCAATTAGTGAAACACTTCTGCAAAACGAGAAATTGCTCATTACGTAATGCCACAACTTTATTCAATTATATGCTTTCATTAATAAAGAGAGATTATCAAAATTTGTATCCAGTTGTATTCGAAGTTGCTGCTGCAGATATGTTTATATGTGTGAAAAAATAACAAATATTATATACATCATAGTTAATCACCTGAACTAAAATTACACAGGTGTGGATTGAGTTTATGGTTACAATAGACACAACCTTAAATTGTTTTTTTATCCATTAAATTGATGATTTTATCATTGTAATTAAATCCCATTTCATAATTATACTTATTGGTAATACATAAATTGATTGTTAAAACTTTATCTTATGGTTCTGTTGGGTCATAATACCTAAGACTTAAAAAAAAAGGAAGTATTGAGATCTGATTATAATGTTACAATGTCAAATGATAGATCTAAATAAATATTTTGACATAAAGTAAATATATAGAAGTGTTATATAACCCTTTCCCACATATAAACGCTTTCGGACGCCACTGCAGCAGATGACTCTTGAAAATATTCTGGCAAATGGAGATATTACTCATATTGAGCAATTTCTCCATTTGCCAAAATGTTTTCAACTTTATTATATAATTATACTTTCATTTAAAGAACTTGGTCATATTTGTGCGGGTATGTTTAAAAAGTTTTTGCCAACATATTTTTAAAATTCATCTGCTGCAGATTTGTTGTATGTGGGAAAGGGTTAATGATGAGCAATTTCTCCTTTTGCAACAATGTTTTCAGAGCCTGTCTCAGTTGCAGAGACGTCAGAAAGCGTCTATATGTGGGAAAGGGTTATAAAATGATTTTAACCCTTTCAGCGCCGAATTGTTTAAAGTAGACTCTTCCATGTTCAAACTCGGACAACTCTATTTTCATGTTAAAGGATATTTGGAATATTTTTATAACTCACGGCCAAACAATGCAGATTTCAGGTGAGACAGCTCGTTATGAGCTGACTCACCCGAATCTGCATTGTTTGCAAAAAGCTCAATATTGCCTTTGGTACTGAAAGAGTTAAGACCTTATATATAGTTATTGCACATGGCTCATAATATATAATTATATAGCAGTACATAATATACACTCATTGACTTACTTTTAGTTGGTTGAATTACTTGACTTTTATTTCTGGGTTGAAATTAATTCACTTTTATCTTGTGATTGGAATAAATTACCTCTATTTTATGGTAGAAGTTAATTGCATGACTACTATTTCGTTGTAATGGAATTAAAAACATGTATTTATTTGGTTGTAAGTACATCATTATTTTTAGCTTACCTGAGATCATAGTGATCACTCACCTTTCTCCATCGGCTATTTATCTGTTTTCACAGAGAATGACAAGTTTTCAAATTTTAACAAATACTATAAAAGAGGTTCTATTCACATAAGATAAATTTTTCGCCAATATTCGTGAATTGATTTCCTTACAAATACATAATCATCGCGAATAATGTCTGGAATTTTAAGACATCTGAAAATATGCTACATTAGCTGATTTGAAGATAAAAAGTAATAGCGTTATAACAAATAATACATTAACGGTCTTTAATATTTGTAACTGGATACCAGCTTCCTTGAATGTTGAAGACTTGGTACAAATTAACCAGTTACAGCAAATTCCGCATTATAGTACAGTTATTCACACATAGCCCCTCTTTAATAAGGCTGTTTGAACAATTTATCTTGTTAATGCCTGTATTAGTACCTGATGAATATCTTTTGTTAATATTGTCTCTACTTCATACATATGTACCTAACACTGGCAAGTGATCAGGGTAAGTATTAATTAAAGCATTCAACTAGTGGAATGATGATGCTGCATCATTTCCGGTGTTTGACAATTCAATTATAAGTCAGGAATTCAGGAATACATGAATAAAATAAAAAATGATTTTGATTCAAATTGTTTTACAGTACATTTTAATAGACTGGACCTGCCTGAAAACAAAAAAGTAGTCATAGTGTGATTCGGCCATTGAATCTTCAAGTTAAACCATTCTTTTACTAAAAACTAATTTAACTAGCCCCTTAAAATGTATCTAAACCCAATTACAACATCTTGTTTTAATTAATGGAGTATCCAATTAAAAGCATACTTAAAATTGTACAAATCTCAACTTTCGTCGCCGTGATATAACTGAAATAATGTTGAAATTAAGCGGCGTAAAACTCCAACAAAACAAAAATCATTATTCTTACCTTAATTCCTATTGTTACCCCACCATAGACAAAATGTTATATTGCTGCCAGCTTTTTAAAGTTTGTTTACAAAAAAATGTTATAATCTAACTAAATGCTGTATTACATGAAAAGTGCATGTAGCATGCATAGATAAACAAAGGGTGTTACAAAATTGAGTAGATATGGATGTATCTGCTCATCCACACACATAACTTAAATGAAAAAAGCACATTTATAAACACTTTCCCCAAAACCATGCTAATGCCAATCCAGAGGTCCGGGATTCAAATCCCTGTCCCGGTTTTGGAAATTTAAAGGGTGCTTTTAAGCAGCTCCCACTCAACTAGAGGTCAAGTACTCAGGTCCTTTCCAGGAAAAATAACCTTAATTGTGTGTATCAGTACGTACGTGCTATAGACTTGGCACGTAAAAGAACAAAGTGCTCTTTTTGGAAAGAGCTAGGGTATCGCACCCAGACTCCCTTGTATATAATTTTGTCTGCACTCCAAATAGTTAATTCTGCCCTGCGAGGGTAGATAAAAACAAACAAACAACAATCCGTGTTTAGATCAATAGGAATCCACTGTGGTCGAGTGGTTGGCGTTGAGGACTTCGAAACCGGGTGTCCCGGGTTCGATCCTGTCAGCCGCGGCACTACGGTCATGGTGGAGTGCCCTTGGGCAAGGCACATTTTCTAGCCTAGTACTGGTTTGTTTACCCAGGGATCATGAATAAGTGAACTGTCGCCGTGATATAACTGAACTATTGTTGAAAGCGGCGTAAAACCTCAATAAATAAATAAATTAGATCAATAACCAAAATTACTGTTTTTGAATACAAACAGAGTTGCTATAAATCTCCACTAAATAACGAACGGATAACACCCTTTCATTTCCTCATGCATGCATACTGAAATTTTATACTTTCATTTCAAACTGTTCAAAACAATGGTCTTAACTTGATCCAAACTTTATTCAGATAGCAATTATGCCTTTGAAATATATAACTAACCTGTTTATAATTGCTTTCCCATAAAATCTGCAATATACAACATGAGAATATAAAGTTTAGGTAAAAATATGGAAAAATCTCTATAATTGAAAGTGTGTATAATTCTTTTTAACCCTTCCCACTTGTAGACGCATTCTGCAATCTGCAGGACAACATTTGAAATCATTGTGACAAAAGGAGAAATTGCTCAAAACAAGCAATTTTACCTTTTGCCACTATGTTTTCAACTCTTTTCGTTAATTATACTTTCATTTATAGAGATCTTCCATGTTTTTTGCATCAATGTTTTCAAAGTTGTCTGCTGCAGATTTGTTAAATGTGGAAAAGGGTTAAATACGAGTTGAAAAACATCCGAGGCAAAAAGAGAACAATTTCTTCTTTTTCAACAATATTTTCAGCAGATGCCTTTGTAGATAATACAAGAAAAAGGGTCACAAAGTTTTGCTACACACAGCTTCAGATAAGGAGCATTTTTCATGCTCTAAAATTCTTATTTGATCTCTAAGACCTATGTCGTGGTACTCAAAAGAATCGTCTCAATGAGAGGATTATTTTGCCAGTACCCGCAATTAACCCTTTCCCACCTGCAGACGCATTTCGACGCAATAGCAGCAGACGACTTTTTGAAAACATAGTGACAAAAGAAGAAATTGCACAAAACGTGCAATTTCTCCTTTTGACACAATGTTTTCCACTTTTAGTCATAGGTTATCCATTCAATTATGGAGATTTTCTATGTTTTGATAAAATACGTTCAAAGTCGTCTGCTGCAGAATTGTCGTATGAGGGAAAGGGTTAACATAGGTTTTAATGAGTGCTAAGATAGATATTATAATATTATTATATGAAAGACCTATATTTACTGCTCCTTATTTAGTCCTCTGTACGGTGTCATCTGTGCTATCTGATCTAAATGTACTCTGTTTTAAATAGTGCAGCGAACAAGATGAAACCGTGCTGATAAACAGGTTAATATTGCTGTACACCAGGTTTCAGATGCCTCACTGATGTTGCTTGGGAAGATTGTTGTGTGGAGTACTCAGGTGTGAGAAAACCAGGAAATGCATGAGTAGGTGAACTGGCCGCTGTGATATAACTGAGAAATTGTTAAAAACGACGTTAAACCCTATAAATAATCAATCAAAGCCTCACTGATGGTTGGTTTTACTACAGCACAGCTCAAAGGAAAATTTCCTTTTAACTGTTATAATAATTTCAATCCAAAATTTAATTATCAGTTCTCAACTGGTAATAATTAAATTGGATCAATATTTAAAACCCTTTGCTTTAATCCTTTCCCACAGTATTACAACAAATCTGCAGCACACTGACCACTTTAAAAACATATAGGCAAAAATATGAAAGTTTTATAATTGAATTAAGTTGAAAACATTGTTTTCAAAAGTTGTCAGCTGCAAACATTTAACCCTCTCCAATGACAGGTGCATCGGATAAGCATTTTCTCCTTTTGCTGGAACTCTTTCAGCTCTTTTCATTAAATAGACTTTCACCTATAGAGATTTTCAATTTCTGGACTAAATGTTTTCAAAGTCGTCTGCTGCTGTATTAGGGAAAGGTTTATTCAATCTTTAATGTCTAAAAATGTTTTTAAAAAAACCAACGTATTTCCCGAAATCCAATGTTCTTCTTTACTTTAATTTTCATCATTAAGATAATGAATCAATATTTATTATTAATTAGGGAGTCTACAGATGGTGTTATGAGTATTTCAATCTTTTCTAACATTGATTTTACGTAAAACCCATCAACAAGATTATCTGTTTTGTGTTGAGTCACAGAAAGTGTTATAACAATAAAAGAGATGATAAGAGGACTTACTTGTAAACCGTTGACCTTAAATGACAAATCTATAGCAGATGACTTGCAAAATATCGAATAGGGAAAGTCTCTATTAAATGAAAGTATAAGTAGTAAAAAGAATTGAAAATATTATGAGCAATTTATCCTTTTGCCATAGGGTTTTCATAAGTCGTCTACTGCAGAGGAGTCAGAAAGTGTCTATATGAGGGAAAGGGTTTAACCTTTTGTCACAATTTTTTCAACAGTTATTTGTGTCAAAATGCGCCGACATTTAGTGGGAAAGCGTTATGTCAGCTACTTTAAAAGATCTGAGGATAGATATATCCAAGATCATT
Organism: Serripes groenlandicus; assembly: GCA_031761405.1. NCBI lineage: Eukaryota > Metazoa > Mollusca > Bivalvia > Cardiida > Cardiidae > Serripes > Serripes groenlandicus. The sequence goes on from JASEVX010000006.1 coordinate 65,247,706, forward strand.
TATAAGGACAATTTAGACATAGCTTAAAAGTATTGTTAGAAAAGGAAGAACTTCTGGTTATAATAATAATAATTATTTTAACATAATTATCATAATTATGTTAAAATATATTATAACCAGAAGTTCCAGCATTGTAAAGAACAATTATTTCTCTGATTGAGCATAATAAAGCTTGTCAGCTTCTATTATAAGTCCCATTTAATAGTCATAAATAATGTATAAGTATCTGATAGGTGCAGATTATTTCAAGAGACAAAAGTGTGATACCCTAGATTTCTCTGAAAAGTCTGATATGTGCAGATTATTTCAAGGGACAAAAGTGTGATACCCTAGATTTCTCTGAAAAGACCCCCTGGTTTTTTAACAAGCATGGTGTAAAGCACCAATACATGTAAGGCCATTTTTGTCAAGTCGGCATGCGGGGAGCTCAACATAGCTGTCACAATGGCGGTTCCGTGTATGTAACATGTGTGTGGCCTTGAGTTCATGCGGCCAACAGTCCAAAACTTGTCCGGCCCGCATCTTAACCATGCATTATAGAATTTCTAAGAAACTTGATGAGGTGGCGTGCAGTGCACAAGACCCAGGTTTGAACCTCAAATGTCAAGGTCACACTTAGAGCTAAGATCAAAATGAGAACTGTTTGATAGGACTGTACCTTGTCCGTGCCGCATCTTAACCATGCATCATAGGATTTCCAAGAAACTTGGCACAGATATTACCATGATAAGGCGGCATGTCCGCGCTCTAGACCCAGGCCTGAACCTCAAATGTCACAGAGGTCAAAAATCTAAATGGGGACTGTTTGATAGGACTGTAACTTGTACGACCCCACAACGCAACCACACATCATAGGATTTCCAAGTTATTGGGTACACATGTTCCTTATGATGAGGTGAAGAGTCGCGCAGAAAACCCAGGCCTTTACATTAAAGGTCAATGTCACTGTGACTAAGAGGTCAAACGTCAAAATGAGAAACCATGCATCATAGGAATCCCAAGTTAATGGGCACACATGTTCATGATGATTGGGTGACATGTGGCGCACAAGACACAGGCCTGTACCTCAAAGGTCAAGGTCATACTTAGAGGTAAGACCTAGCCGAAATGAGAAATGTTTGATTGGACTGTACCTAAAATGTCCGGCCCACATCTCAACCATGCATTATAGGATTCCCAAGTAACTAATAGCACACATGTACACCATATATAATTAGATAGCGTGTCAAATGAAGACCCAGGTCTGTACATGGAAGGTCAAGGTCACACATTTTAAAGATGTCAATTTTTACAATTGATTGTTTGACTTCGAGACTACAATGAAATACGTAACGTTCATTTAAACTTTGTGTCTGACAAATTTACGGAAAAACAAACATTTGGGTGTTTGGTCTGAAGAGTACTTATGTCTGTAAAAAAAAAAATTGAAGCAAGCTTGACATGTTGCCTGTGGGTATCTTGTTCCTGGAATAGATTAGTAATTGACCTCTAGTTGAGTTGGATACACTATATTAAAACCATCTAAGAAATTTCCAGAACCTGGACCCCTAGATTGACCTTCCAGCGTGTTAAACACTTGACCACCGGGCCATATTGCTCCTTTTCAATAATGTTTTGAGAAGTTTTCCGCATACAACAAATCTGCGCCAGACAAATTAATGACACTAATGCAAAAGTAGGGAAAATTATTTATTGGATAGAGTTGAAAACATTCTGGCAAAAGGAGAAATTTCTCATTATGAACAATTCATCCTGATACAGAAGCGTTATTAAAATACAGATGCTATTGGGAAAGTAATAACTATTACTAATTTTACCCCCAAGATCAGCAGTTTGAGGTGGGGTTATAAGATGTCACAATGTCTGTCTGTCCATCAGACTTTCCTGTAAGAATACTGATAGTTAACGTGTTTCACTGAGACTAACCTAAGGAACATTCCTACTGATTTAGGAGGTTAACCCTTTCCCACATACAACAATCCTCAAGCAGATGAATTTGAAAACAAAGTGGCCAAGAATATGACAATGTTTTTAAATTGTAGTTAGATAATGTTGAATAGAGTTGAAAAAATTGTGGCAAAAGAAGAATTAGCATCATATGAGCAACTTCTTCTTTTTCCACAATTCTTTCAAGAGTCGTCTGCTGCAGTTGCATCAAAATGAATATATAAGTGGGAAAGGGTTGCATAGGAGACAAGGGTATACAGGTAATCCATCAACTGATAGAAAATGTCTTTGAATGCTTCAGAAACAGACGAAAAAATTGTTGTTGAGCAATGTCATCTTTTCATCACAATATTTCTTTTCATTTCGTCTGGATTTTCCTTATTGTTTTTTATTTTGAAGATTGTTAAATGTCATATATCAATATTAATTGGTTTTAACTGTAAAGGGTTTTACATAAAGGTTTTGTATTCTGTTTTTTTACAGGTGAATAAAGATTAAGATATTGATTGTGTGGAATTTTATAGATGATAAAGGCATGAATCACGTCCCCTTTAGTTAAAGATCAATAGATGGAAATTCAGGAATAGAGTGATAATGTGAGAGACAAATACAATGTAATGTGGCCAGCGGAATCAGGTAGGAAAAATTTCTTCTGGACATTTAACCCTTTCCCTCATACGACAATTCTGCAGCAGACGACTGAACATATTTTATCAAAAAGTGGAAAATCTCTATAATTGAATGGATAACCTATGACTTTTAAAAGTGGAAAACATTGTGGCAAAAGGAGAAATTGCACGTTTTGTGCAATTTCTTCTTTTGTCACTATGTTTTCTAAAAGCGGTATACATGCTGCATTTAGTTTAAATTAAGCCTTTTATTAAATTTATTTATTTTACATCAAAATTGCAAATAAAGCTTTCAGCTTATATTAATCATTCTCAATATCTACTTCCTGGAGACTTAACCAGTCCTCGCGCAATTTGTGAAATTAAGCCTTGTACGTATATGTAGCAAATAGAGAAACTGCTAATAATAAGCAGTTTCTTCTTTTGCAAGAATGTGTTCAATTTTATTAAATAATTATACTTTCACTTGTAGTGATTTACCATATAGTTTTTCCCAGAGGTTTACTAAGTAGACTGATGCAGATTTGTTGTATGTGGTAAAGGGTTAACAATATACATGTAGTTGAATTAAGCCTTTCAAACTTGAAGACGCATGTTGACGCAACTTTAACACTTTCCCAAATACAACAATTATGCAGCAGACAACTTTGTAAACATCTAGAAACAATCATAGAAATTCTCGATAATTGAAGGTGTAATTGCTGAAAAAATTTGAAAACATTGTGGCAAATTGAGAAATAGCTAATTTTGAGCAATTTCTCCTTTTGCCACAATGTTTTCAAAATTCGTCTGCTGCAGAAGCATCAGAAAGTGTCTGTATGAGGGAAAGGGTTAAATTTAGAGACTTATTTGTCAGAATACATGTAATGTTTGTTTGCCCCAGCAATACAACGGAATCTTCATGAAACATGTATTCAAAATGTTTGGCATTAATTTTTGTTAGGTCTTAGGTCTTATTCATTTGAATATGGGTCATGTTGGGTCAAAAACCAGGTCATTAGGCCAAATTTGAATTGAAGAATAGTCCTTACTTGAAAGGTCGCATTTGCTTGTTACTACTCTAGAGGCAACATTTTGCATCCAATCTTTATAAAAGTTTATCAGAACATATATCTTCATCAACTCTAGGCCAAGTTCGAAACTGGGTCATGTGGGGTCAAAAGCTAGGTCACTAGGTCAAATTTAAAGAAAATCTTGTTAACACTCTGGAAGCCACATTTTTGGCTTGAGCATGTTGAAATTTTGTCAGAAAGTTTGTCTTGGTGATATCTAGGCCAAGTTCCAATCTTTATAAAAGTTTATCAGAACATATATCTTTATCAACTCTAGGCCAAGTTCGAAACTGGGTCATGTGGGGTCAAAAGCTAGGTCACTAGGTCAAATTTAAGGAAAATCTTGTTAACACTCTGGAAGCCACATTTTTGGCTTGAGCATGTTGAAACTTTGTTAGAAAGTCTAGAAAGTTTGTCTTGGTGATATCTAGGCCAAGTTCAGTTATTGGTCATATTGTATAAAAATCTTGTTAACGCAATAGAGATTGCACTTTTGACTTGGAGCAGCTTGAAATTTTGTCAGAAAGATTGTCTTGATGATATTGCCATTGGCGCTGAAAGAGTTAAGTCTTAAAAAGCCCATTCTCAGGTGAGCGATCCAGGGCCTCATGGCCCTCTTGTTATTAATTAATTTAAAAATCTCTGAAATTATGTGTCTGATTTCAAGATAATGTGGTAAAAAATGGTTCACAGATGACCATCTACAAAAATAATTCATATTGATTGATTGGAAAAACATGGCCACCAGTTGGCTTCAGATAGTCATAGTGGGTTAATTTAAATGAAAAAACTTTGAACTCTTTCAGCGCCGAATTGTTTAAAGTAGACTCTCCCATGTTCAAAATTGGATGTGTCCATTTCTCACTTTATGAAAGTTTTGGACTATTTTGGTAACTGAAAGGCAAACAATGCTGATTTCAGGTGAGACAGCTCGTTACGAGCTGACTCACCTGAATCTGCATTGTTTGCAAAAACCCCGATATTGCCTGTGGCGGTGAAAGAGCTAAAATCATTCTCTGAATCTGCTGCCTGATTTCTAGATAATTATTTTAAATTGGTGACACTACAAATGGGTTAAGCCTTTCCCTCATACGACAATTCTGCAGCAGACGACTTTGAACATATTTTGTCAAATAATGGAAAATCTCTATAATTGAATGGATAACCTATGACTAAAAGTGGAAAACATTGTGACAAAAGGAGAAATTGCACGTTTTGTGCAATTTCTTCTTTTGTTACTATGTTTTCAAAAAGCCGTCTGCTGCAGAGGCGTCAGAAAGCGTCTATATGAGGGAAAGGGTTAATCCTTTACTTAGAAACAGGCATCAAAGCTGCAGCTGACAACTAAGAAAACATCTAGGCAAAAGTAGAAAAAATCTTTATAAATGAACTTCCCCTTTTCCCACAATGTTTTCAAAAGTTATTTACTGCAGAGGCGCATGTGGGTAAGGGTTAAGCCATATTGATTTATTTAAAAGTATGACTGCCAAAGGATGAGGCTAGCTTATATAATTCACAGTGACTATTATGAGGTTGACAAGGGTATATATATTAGATTGGCGCATATGTACCTGTTGCAATGACAGCATTGCTCTAGAGACTTTTAGTTATCTGATTTTTATGAAACTGCACACATATGTTCACTAGCATTGCTTCTTTTTCGAATTTTTAGGTTTTAGTGACCTAGGTCAAAGGTCAAGGTAACAGTGACTACTATAGGTCTTTACAAAACAACGTCTTTGCTCTAACGACTTTATTTTATATCCGATTATAAATCTGTACAAAACAACTTCTTCGCTCTAACGTCTTTATTTCATATCCGATTGTTATATGAACCTGAACACACAATTTCACTAGCATTGCCTTTTGTCACCAACATATGTTAAAGAACAAGGTCACAGTGACACCTACCTCGGTCAAATGTCAAGGTCAATAATACATTTGTATCAAATTATGCCATCACTCTAGCACTTTCATGTGTGGACAGAAATCCGACATATTCAAAACACAGGCTCAATACACAGGCTGTGCTTTAGCAAGCTAGATCAAAGGTCAAGGTCACAGAGACTATTATACATCTGTATGAAAAGACTTCTTTGCTTTAGCAATTTCATTTGAGGACGGAATTCCTACATACTTCATACACTTAATTAGCTTAGACGAGTTCCCGTTTCACTGACCTCTAAAGCCATGTTCACAGGGACTTCAATACATCTGTACGAAAAGACACTGTGAAGGGATTTGTATTGTCTGAGTTGCTCTTGTTTCAATTTGTAAATTGTTACTTTTGGCCTTTCACAGCTTGTTTAGAATGTCCTAAAGTACACATGTCATTTACTGACATGCTGGCTGTGTCTATTCTAGGATTCAAAAAAATTTGATTTCATGAACAAATAGAGATACTTTTCCTTCTTTGTCTATGTGAAAGATTCCAACTTTCCATGCAATTTTATGTAGAAATATTCAAAACAGTGTGAGAGTATGCAAGTTTACAGTGTCCTTGCACTCCTTGCAATGTCATTCGCAGACTCCTTATGAAATGTTCCCCAAGATTTGCAGTTCAATATTTGGTACTAATTACCACCATGCAGATGATCGATTTAGGGCCATCTTGCTGTTTTGGTTACATATTTGCTGACAACTTTGGAAAACATTGCATTATCACAACTGTATATCTAAAAGTGACTTCACAGTTTTCGATATTTATTATCTTACTCGATCCATTCTTTTAAAAGCATTTGACTCTTAGCAACCCTTTCCAACATTCAACAATTGTCAACTTGGAAACATTAACACAAAAATAAGAAAACTCTATATATGAATGAACAAAGAGAAAATTGTGCTCGTTTTGAGCCTTTTCTCAAAAGTTTTTTTCCACTGATGTCTCAGAAATCATCTTAATGTGATAAAGGGTTAACCATTTCCAACATACAATAATTTTGCAGCAGACAAACTGGCAATTTTTTGAAGATCTCCATCTCCATTTCCCACTTGCAGACACATTTTGATGTGTCTTTATCAGTCAACGTTTGAAAGGTATCAGATCTAAAGGAGTAAATACATCATGATGAGTAATTTCTCAGTTTGCCACAATGGTGTTAACCCTTTTCAGAAATTATACTTTCATATGTTTTGATTTTCAATATTTTTGTACGGAATACAATATTATAGTTGAAAACATTGAGGCAATGTTTTTCTAAAGTTGTCATGCTGCTGATCTTCCAAGAAGATTCCGAATAAGAGAAAGGGTGAAATGTTTTCAATTTTAGAATCAGGTATAGATCAAAATAAATCTTAGTAGTGTTTCCGTTTTTCAGCATTTTTGTAAAGGAGAAACAGAAAAGATGGACATATACTGGTTTCCATAGTAACCTGGCAGAATGAAAGCTGAGGTATTATTATATAATCATCCCTTTTCAACATCTATGCCTTTTGACACATCTGCAGCAGGCTGCTTTTGAAAACATTGCGGCAAATAGAGATATTGCTCATGATTCTTTTTGATGATAATATTATAATTTTAATTAATTTACCTATTTATGTCTACCGGTATATGTTTTCAAAATCATCTATTGCAAATTTAGGTGTGTGTGGGGAAGGGTTATACAAAATCCCTTCACATTCTCTCTCTTTAGGCATCATGTGTTTTGTTGTGTCGTCTGCCTTGGTAGGGAGACATATAGTGATCACTTTACCACCGTCTGTTGGTCAATCAGTTTGTCCGTTTGCCCCTTACATTTGTGTGTCAGTCCTTCCATGTGTCTGCATGTACATCCATATGTCTGTCTGTATGATCACACTTTTACTTGCTGACAATTATTGCACAATTTCTCCTTTTACCTCAATGCTGCTGCAAATATGTTGTATGTGGGAAAGGGTTAAAGGTTACCAAACTGTTGACATCCCTGGTCTCAATAGCATTTAAAAAAAAAATAGATAAATATAAAATGAATGCCGCAGTACTCTGTAGTAGTCAGTGCATATATCAACAATGGGTTGAATTAGAGAGTTTTTTTCAACATTTACAATTGAGTGATATATGTGGTTTTAACGTAATGGAGGATCATTTTTATACAGATTTTACAGAGGTGAGCTATTGTGATCACGTTCCGTCCGTTGTCTGTTTTGACTGGTTTTTATTACTTAGAATGTTGGTTTGGTATACAAGTTTTTTTTATATGAAACTTTGATCACTTATTTAATCAACTTTATTTAACTATTAAGTGAACTTTTAGGAAGATTTTTCAGGTTTTTGTCACTATGTTTATAAAGTTGTCTGCTACAGATTTGTTGTATGTGGAAAAGGGGTAACATCATAAGGTGACTGTACACTGCAATGGTCATTATTATGACATAACTCTGCCATGTATTTTGCTTGAATTAGGACCCTCTGTTGTCCTCTCCCAAGATTGTTAAAAAAAAATCCAATCTTTTGATAAGCATCGACGAGTGGGCCTTGCTTCTATTTCCTTTTTTGCATAAAGTAATTAAGAATATAGAAATTTATTTAATTTTCATTCAATCAGGTGAGAGATTTAAAACCATCATGGACCTATTGTTTTCATAAAATGTATAGACGTGAGCAAAATAAAAATTACTTTAAAAGGTTTTATTGAATCAGGTGAGCAATAAAGGTTCATTATGGTCGTCTTGTTCATTCTTTTAACACATTTAATTTTGAATTCATCAATTAGTAGATAGCTTGTGACCTGCAGATGATAAGTGCACACAAAAACTATAACTCTAGTATGCTTATAAGCTCACATCGAGTAATTGTGCCCAGGCTTTTTGCAGCATGTATTTATAATTAAAAATGTTTGTCCAAAAGTATAGATGCGATTTGAAAATATATTTTCTGAAATGTGACTTAGGTGACTCTCTGGGCCCTAAGATTTTTAATTTTTTAGCGCTCAGAATGAGTTATTGTGACTGTTCATCAACAGTTTGCTTCAAGCCACATCTCTTCCTAAACTGCTACGCCAATTTTGATAAAACTTTACAGGATTGTTCGTTGGGTGGTCCCCTTTCAAAGTTGTTCAAAGAATTTAATTCCATGTGGATCTCCGGTTAAAAAACGTTTAATAACTTGGCACAAGTGTTCCTTTGATGACCATTTACCAAGTTATATGAAATCAGGTGAGCTATCCAGGACCATCATGGTCCTCTTGTTTTATATAATTTGGGCATAAAGAAGCGATTAAGATGGTTCTTTTTATAGTCATACTATTATTCAAACAAACTATGTTAAGAAATAAGTAAAATAAAGTGTATTTTACATTGAGAGCATGAGAACTGCAATGTTCTGAGCTAATAACAGGAGCAATACTTGCATGCTTGTTGTTTTATGTATATTAACCCACTGAGGAGCCAGATCACCATATGGTGGTTTCAGCACGGCTCTGGTTAAAGTAATGTTAGACCACCATATGGTGGTTTCAGCACAGCTCGGGTTAACGTAATGTAAGACCAGCATATGGTGGTTTCAGCACGATAAGAGGAATTATAGAATTATGTTTTCTCTAAATATTTGGAACAAATAGTCATAAACATGTATAAACAACTAACATGTGAATGTTTGGTTATCTGCAGGTGATTTTACGTAGTTTGTCCCGACGTCTGGAATGTAAAGATGAAAACAAAGAAGACCAGATGACAGGCGACAGTCAAACTGAGCCTTATTCTCCAAGTGATTTTATCAACACTTCTTTGGGATCAACAGGTAGGCACAATCAAATTTATCTGGTTACCTTTTAACCCTTTTCCTCATATAGATGCTTTCTGACGCCTCTGCTGCAGATGGCTTTTTGAAAATATAGTGACAAAAAAAGAAATTGCTCTTTTTGTCCCCCGCTTTACGAAGTAAAACGTCGGGGACATTAAATCTCATTCGTCAGTCCGTCAGTCACGCTGTCACAAAAACTTTAACCTTGGTCATAACTTCTGAACCGTAATAGGTACTGCTTTCATATTTCACATGTGTATTCCTTGTGACAACCCCTTTCCATCAATACCAATTTTTTTGACCTTGTGACCTTGAACCTGACCTTTGACCTACATTTTAAAAATATTAACCTTGATCATAACTTTTGAACCATAACCGGTAGGGCTTTTTTATTTCACATGTGTATTCATTGTGACAAGACCTTTTCGTCAGTATCATATTTTTGGACCTTCTGACCTTTGACCGTGACCTTTGACCTACATTTTGAAAACTTTAACCTTGATCATAACTTTTGAACCATTACAGGTAGGGCTTTTATATTTCACATGTGTATTCCTTGTGACAAGCCCTTTCACTCAGTACCCATATGTTTGACCTTGTGACGTTCATCATGACCTTTGACCTACATTTCCAAAATGTTAACTTTGAGCATAACTTCTGAACCATAACAACTATTGCTTTCATATTTTACATGTGTATTCCTTACAACAAGCCCTTTCCATCAGTACCAAATATTTGACCTTCACCATGACCTTTGACCTACATTTCCACAATTTTAATCTTTATCATAACTTCTGAACCATAAGAGGTAGTGCTCTCATATTTCACATATGTATTCCTTGTGACAAGCCCTTTCCATCAGTACCCAACCCAACCAATAAGACCCCCAAAGCGGGGGACCATAATTCTCTGAATTTGCTTGTTCCTTTTGCCACAATATTTAGTCATAGGTTATCCATTCAATTCTAGAGATTTACTATTTTATTTGAAAAAATATGTTCAAAGTCGTCTGCTGCAGAATTGTCGTATGAGGGAAAGGGTTAAGATAGTTTACTGTTGTTTGATTAAACCCCTTTACCGTAATATTTTGATCCATCTGCAGGAGATAACTTTTGAATACATTGAGGCAAAAGAAGATATAGCTTATAATGAGTAATTTCTCTTTTTGTCACAATGTTATGAACTTTATCTAGAAATTACACTTTAAATTGATAAAATTGTGTATACTTTTGCTTAGATGTTTATAAACTTTTCTGCTGCATATTTGTTGTATGTGAGAAACAGGTTATTGAAAGGACTCTTTTCCCAATACAACAAATATGCAGCAGATGACTTTGATATCATTTTGGTAAAATGGGAAAAATCTTCATAAATGAGAATTTAATAATTAGTTGAAAACATTGTGTCAAAAGGAGATATTCCTCCTTATGAGCCTTTTTTTTTAAACAATGTTTTCAATCTTTATCTTTTGCAGATATATATATATGTCAAAATGCATCGTCAGGTGGGAAAGGGATAACATAAGCTAGACACTTTCTCAGATAAAAACAAATTTTACTCCTTGTATGCTCTGCATTAGACAAGATTCGAAAGGTTGTGATGCAATTGTAATTACCAATAGGAAAAAGGAGAAAATACTGAATATGTTAAATATCACTTTTCCTCATAATGTTTGATTACCCCCATCAACAGATACATAATGTACATAAAATTTCGGCAGTATTGTTTTACTTCAGAAGTTTTCAAATCAGTTGAGTTTAAAAAAGATATTAGATAAATATTGTAAATCTTTTGCCTGATTTGAAACTTTAACCCTTTCCTACTTGCGTTTTGGTATGTCTGCAGAAGTCGTATTATGATAAATTGTGGTAAAAGAGAAAATTACTCACAATGAGCAATTTGGCCTTTTACCAAAATGTTTACAACTTTATTTAATTATCATGCTTTCATTTTAAAAGATTTACTATATATATTTGCCCAGATGTATTTCAAGCAATCTGCTGCAGATTTGTTGTATTAGGGAAACAGTTAAAAGTCATCTGCTTCAATCAATGTTTGAGGAAAAGCAAATATAACTTTATAACAGTAATTAACCTTTCACACATACAACAAATCTGTAGCAGACAACTTTAAAACATCTAGGCAAAAAGTGTGGAAAATCTCTATAAATGAAAGTAATAATAACTAAACAAAAGTTGAAAAATTGTGTTTAAAGAAGAAATTGTTGATTTTGAGCAATTTCTTCATAAGTCACAATGTTTTCAAAAGTCGTCTGCAGCATGAGTTTCAGACAGCATCTGTTTGTGAGAAAGGGTCTGCAGCAGATGACTTATTTAGTCAAAAAACAAAACATCTCTATAATTGAATGGATAACCCAAGAACAAAAAATTGAAAACATTGCAGAAAAAGGCAGTCTGCAGCAGGAGTTTCAGAAAGCATCTGTTTGTGAAAAAGGGTTAAGGTTACTTACATGTATATAATGGTTTTAAGATTAAGTAGAAATCATTTTCTAGAAAAAGGAAAATTGCTCAATATGAGGAATTTCTGATATTTAGTGATCCAGACGAGGTTACCTTGTCATCCTGTTTTGGGTGTTGGTGACATTGTCATTATGGTTAGCAACAACGTAAGTTAAATGCTTTAACCCTTTCCCACATACAGATGCTGTCTGGTGACTTTGCAGCAGATGACTTTTGAAAACATAATTTGTCGCAAAAGGAAAATTTGCTCATAATGTACAATTTTCCGCTTTTGTCACAATGTTTTAAAAATTATCCTTTCATTTATAGAGATTTATACATATACTATTTTTATCTAGATTTTTTCTAAGTTGTTTGCTGTAATCTTGTTGTATGTGGGAAAGTGTTATGTTTTCAATTGGTCAACACTGGGTGTGTGCACTATTATTTACAGTCGAGTTCCATAACGTTCATACATCATTTGATATTCTAGATCTAATATTGTTCTTGAAGGTGAAGACAAAAATGGACATGAACTACAAGAACTCAGTGTTACTGTGTCGTCTAGTTCAAATATATCCCCATCTGGTAGGCAGTCTGTGATAAGACCCATTCCCATCATGCCTCTGGAAGGTGCTATTTATAGATCCTCAAGCTACATTGAAAATGTTCATGTGGTCACCCTCCCCTTGATGTCTTCGCAGATACTGGATGGCCAGCTTGTAATCAAAGAGGAGAAGGTACTTTTTCTTTATCATTGGACTTTCAATGCATTGACCATTTTCAGACACTGTATGAATTTGTTGAATAAATTTCTTTAATGCTCTACAACATGTAGACATATGAGCCGTCCAACGAGAAAAGCAACATTATGGTATCTGCCTAATGTATCGACCCAGATCAGCCTGCGCAGGCTAATCCGGGCCAACACATTCCGTCTTAGGGGGATAGAGTAATGATTCCTGAAACAGAAAATCTACATGAGGCGAAAAGTGTCTGTCGGGGTTAGCCTGCACAGTCCACATGTTGGTTTTCTTGCGAGACGGCTCTTATTGTCACACATCTGCATCACAACACAGTGTTTTCTGGGTAGATTAACAGTACCTGACCCCAGCACATCAGTCGTAATGCTATCCCCGCAACCAAGAGCACCAAGAAAGAAAGCCTATACTACCATTTTTAGCTCACCTGAACACAAAGTGCTCAAGGTGAGCTTTTATGATCACTCACCATCCCTATAGTTGTCATCTGTCTGTTCACATTTTCCTACAAACAACTTCTCCCAAACCAATGGACCGTTTTTACTCTTAACAACTTGCAGATGCATTTAAATGCTTTTACAGCAGTTGGCTTTTGAAAACATTGTTGTAAATGAGAAATAAGAGAATCAATGTGGGACACAAATCACATTCTCCTCGGTATCAATAGAATGAAAATGTCTTGCGCTCAGGTTAACTCCCATGTAACTGAATCGGTAACAAGGAGGGCTTTAAGACCAGTGGTTGTTGGTTCAAACAACAACTTGGCCATTCGTTCTTACTGATGATAAACAAAAGTCATTGTGACAAGTGTCATTTGTCTTCCACCAATGGGCTAAATATTCTATATGGGAAAGGAGCCTGTTGCCTTGAAGGAATTTTGTGTGGAGTGCAGCTATGAGAAAACTAGGAAAACAACATGTTAGGTGAACTTGCCACCATGTTATAACAAACTATTGAAAACTGCTTTAAACTCAAATCAATCAATCAACTGACGAATGAAATGAAAATGTTTTATTTTCAGAATAACTCCCATGTTACTGAATCTATGTTTGCCAACCGTACAAGATATTCACAGGACATGTTAAAATGCAGATGGTTGGACTGTGATCGCATGTTTACAAATATGGAGGATCTAGTAATACATGTAAATGATCATCATGTCCGCGTCGAGAGACCTGATGTGGAGTACCAGTGTAAATGGGGAGGATGTCCCCGGCAAGGAAAGGGATTTAATGCAAGGTAAGCAGATAGGCGGCAGGCTAACAATGTATCTGTTATTATATTTTCAGAGATGTGGGTTTTGAAAGCACTTTTTAAAAGTAATATACAGTCGAACCTTAGCTAAAGACCTCCTTTGATATTTTCTGCCTAAATGACCCTGCAGTTAAAAAACACCTGTGAAACACAGACCAGATTGTTGTCTTCCCATGGGTGTTCTTTAAACACAGGTTTGACTGTATTTAAAATCTTTTTATGAACATTTTACAATAACAAATGGGAAAAAAGCAATTTCACCTTCATCTCATCTCTTTCTGACAGACTACAAATCTGCAGCAAATGACTTTTAACAACATCTTAGCAAAAATCTCTGTAAATGAAGGTAAAATAATTAAATGGAGTTTAAAACATTGTGGTAAAAAGAGAAATTGCTCATGAGTAATTCATATTTTTACCAGTTATTATGTTTTTGAAAATCTTCCACCATGCAGATGGTCTGATTGTGTGTAATTGTTGATAACAGAATCCAAAATATTTGCATATGAAAGTCTTCATCAACTTTTGAAGTTATCAAAATCTGTGATGGCTTTAGTTTTATCCTTTTGTCAACAGCTTTCCTCTCCTTGTAGAATATTCTAATGCAGACTTACTTGCTAAGGACACTTAAATATGTTCTTCAGCAACCTCCATTAATGAACTCGAAAAATTGAATTTTAAAAGGTGGCCATGTTGAGAAAGTGTCAGCTCACAAAGTCTTATGTATTTATATAGATAAATCCTTACAAGGGGAATGTTTCCATGGTTTATAGGTTAGAGATTGATCCCCTGTCGGACCATTCTTAAACCCTTTCCCAAATACAACAAATCTGCTGCAGACAACTTTAAAAATATTGTGACAAAAACCTGAAAATCTTCATAAAAGATAGCCTAATTATTAAATTAAGTTGAAAACATTTTAGACAAAGGGGAAATTGCTCATCTGAGCAATTTCACCTTTGGCCACAATGTTTTCAAAAGTCGTCTGCTGATATTGCGTCAAAATGCATCTGCTGTTGGGTAAAAGTTAAAAACGCTGTCAAATTACTTAAATACTGTTGAAAGCGGCATAAATCACCTTTCAATCAGCCTCTAAATGGGATAAGCCTGTGTTTTCAAATGTATACGTGTTAAAGGCTGGTTTTATTTTTATCCAAAAATAAGAAAGTCCTATCCATAGATACAAGAGTAGTTTATATAAGCAATTGAAATTTGTTGCAATTCATATTTTAACCCTTTTCCAACTGCAGACATATTTTGTCGCAATAGCTGCAGATGACTTTTGAAAACATTTCGGCCATGATGAGCAATTTCCCCTTTGGCCACAATGTTTTCAACTTATTTATCAATTAAGCTATCTTTTATGGAGCTTTTTCAGGTTTTGTCACCATGTATTCAAAGTTGTCTGCTGCAGAATTGCTGAATGTGGGAAAGGGTTAAAAATTGTACAATAATTTGGTGAACACAGAAGATTCGGATTAGACAATGTTGAGGCACACACTCATCTAAATCTTGTGGTAAGGTCACCAAGGTCAATTTCAAGTCAAACACTGAGTCACTAGGCCAAATTTGAGGACAATCCTTTTGACTCTCTAGAAGGGTCATGTTTGACTTGTTTATCAAATTACATCTTTAAGTAACAGCTTATCATATAGAGCCATAGTACTCAGGTGAGTGTTACAGGGTTTCCATTGCCCTCTTGTTATGAATGACTGTGCTACACTGTGCTTACCGATGGACAAACTGTTCCAACCAAAATTGAAGTCGTCTGCAACAGATGCATCGAAATGGTTCTGCAAGTGGATAAGGTTTAATATAGAGATGTTGTTTTACAGGTATAAGATGCTGATTCACATAAGGACACATACAAATGAGAAACCTCATAAATGTTTATTATGCGGGAAGTCCTTTTCAAGATTAGAAAATCTTAAGATTCACAACAGATCTCATACAGGTAATGTAGATAGTCAACCTTGTGTTCGCGGTCACCTCTGTTATGCAGCCAATTTGTATTAAGCAGCCACTTGAAGATTAACCAAAACAACTTTTTCTTCTTTATTTGAATTATATTAAACAGCCACCGGTGTTCAGCAGCCATATTTTGACTTCCTTGGGTGGCTGCCTAAGACAAATTGACTGTATATAGTTTGGCGAAAATTCACCACTATATTCAACCCTTTCCCACATACAACAAATCTGCAACTGATGACTGAAATTGCTTTGGACAAATTATAGTAAATCTCTATCAATGAAAAGTTGCAAAGATTGTAGAAAAAGAAGAAATATGTGGGAAAGGGTTAAAACAATGTTGGAAACAAATGAATTGCTAATGGTAAGTAATAGCTTAATCCTTTCCCTGTTGCACATGCATTTTACGTTTTTAACTCATCTGCAGCAGACGCCTTATGCCACAACGTTTTCAACTCTATGCAATAATAACACTTTTATTAGAAGATATAATATACACTTTTGCTTAGATGTTTTTCAAAGTTGTTTGCTGCTGATTTGTTGTTGAAGTCTCAAACAAAATATATAATCACACAAACGTGTGTTGTTAACATATAACATGTGTCTTATTAATACATGTGTTGTTCATATATAATAACACAAACCTGTGTTGTAAACATATAATCACATGCATGTGTGTTGTTAACATATTATCACACAAACATGTGTTGTTAATATTTAATCACACAAATGTGTGTTGTAAACATATAATCACATGCATGTGTGTTGTTAACATATTATCACACAAACATGTGTTGTTAACATTTAATCACACAAACATGTGTTGTAAACATATTATCACATGCATGTGTGTTGTTAATATATAATATTTTGTTACTAAATGTTTCAGCATTAAGCCTTCATCATTAGATACTATAAACATACACAATATCAATCCTTTCCACATACAGATGTGTTCTGACACCCCTGCAGCAGACTTATTTTGAAAACATTGTGGCCAAAGGAGAAATTTCTCAAAATTAGCAGTTTCTCCATTTGCCACAATGATTTCAATTCTATTTAATAATTTAAGTCCTATATATGGAGATTGTTCAAATTGTTGCCAAAATGTTTTCAAAGTTGTCTGCTTCAGAATTGTTGATGTTGGAAAGGGTTAATATTTAAGCAGTAGTTAGGACAGTTTTGTATTTGTTTGCACTTCAGGTGAAAAGCCATATACATGTCCATTTGAAGGATGTCACAAAGCATACTCCAACTCGAGCGACCGATTTAAGCATGTTCGAACTCACCAGGAGGATAAACCGTACATATGCAAAATGGCTGGATGTAATAAACGATATACGGACCCAAGTTCCCTCAGAAAACATGTCCGAACTCACGGACATCATTGTAAAGATAACGGACCTTTGTCGTCAAATAGCGACTTGACACCAACCATTGCAAATTCAAATCCAGGCTTGAAAAAGTGTGTATTATCATCCTCACCTCCGTCCAGCATTTTGATACCGATATCTCAGACTAGCTTAAATAGTGCTTCATGTTTGCCACATTCTTTCAGTACGTACGGCCTGGAACCCAACGGACACGGTGGTAGTGTTATGCATTTACCTGGTCTCACGTCAAATCCACTGTTATCCTCAACTATTATATCGGTGCCGACCCAATCCATCTCCACACAAACTGATGTCTTAATGTCGGTAAGGGCGAAACGTTTATCCGGTGAGGAAAATTCTAAAAACGGACACCAGATGGATACGAGTGAGAGTGATAAAACTTGTCAGGAAATTCCGCTTGATTTGACGACCCATACAGGGTGTTCAACTGTGATAATTGCGGGACAGGATGTTGACTTAATGTCATCCTCACATTCCAGTATCGATATTGTGCCTGGAAACACGCAATGGGAGGTTATTCACACACCCTCATAACCCTTTCTGCAATACATGTGACTATTGATGCATCTGCAGTAGGCTACTTTTCAAAAACATCAAGGAGAAAGTAAATTTTTCTAAGCTCTCTGAAACCTTTTTTTTTCCTTCTGTCATTTTATGTTTGGAAGATTCTGAAAGTGGACTATCTGATAATATCCATTCACCTTCTGACTTAATAAATCTTAACTCTTTGCAACATACAACGAATCTGTAGCAGACAACTTTGACAACATCTTTAATAGCAGGATTATGGAAAATCTCTATAAGGGTATATTTCATTACTGAAAAGAGTTGAAAACATTGTGCCAAAATAAGAAATGAGAAAGTGTTCATAATGAGCAGAGGCATCTAAATGTGTTTCATGTGGGTTTAATACTTCAATTTGTATATTTTTCCCCTCATTTTTGGACATACTTTGCTGTGTGCTTTTCTTGCAATATTCTTTGCTGTAGTCTGTTGCAGAGGCAACAAAAGTTATCTGTATCAGGTTAAGGGTTGAACATCAGACTTGATAAATTCGAGCTGAACACACATCTATATACAATGTATATACAATAGTTATGAGAGAAGCTGTTTAATAAAGTATTCTGTGATATATGTATTAGTTAAAGGTGTTCATAAATTATTTGGAGTTTTGAATTTCTGCCATTTACAAATTAGCAAAAGGTCACTTTTAAAGCCTGTGGTGTTAATTTTAAAAACATTGTGGGAAACAGAAATAATTGCTCAAAATTAGCAATTAATATTCTTCCTATAATATTTTTAGCTATTTACCTTTTCCCTTATAGAAAAATCTTCGGCAGACGATTTTGAATCCACCCTGGCCGTTAGCATCAGGGACTTGGAACCCTGCATCCCAGGTTCGATCCACAGTCATGGTGAAGTGCCCTTTGGACAAGGCACATTTCCTAGCTTATAACTGGTGTATTTTACCAAGAGATTGAGAAGAATTGAACTGTTGTCATTATAGCTGAAATAATGGCGTAAAACGCCAATTAAACTAAAAGCAAACATAAAAAAAATATCTAAAAATGAAAGTATGATTATTGAATTGAGTTGAAAACATTGTGACAAAAGAAAAAAATGCTCATTATGAGAGATTTCTTATTTTGTCACATTCTTTTATTGTCTGTTGCAATTGCATTTGATGGTAGGTAAAGGGTTAACCGTTACCTTCATACAACAAATCTGCAGCAGAAGACTTTGAAAACATAGTGACAAAACCTGAAAAATGCCCTTAAAAAAACGCTTAAATGTTAAAGGAGAAATTGCTCATCATGTTTTCAAAAGTTGTTTACTACTATTGCGTCAAAAGTCTGCAGATGGGAAAGGGGGGTCAATCAAGTAGTTTAGAAGCTATGATTTTGTCCTCGGCTGATAAGTCCAAAACGGACAACTGTAAAAGAAATATAGGATTTTAACCCATTACTTCACATGACTTTTCAAAGGCTGCCTGCTTTACAATTGGCTAAAACATTGAAATTTCCATCAATGAAAGTGTTGTCATTATTGAATGGAGCTAAAAACATTACGACTAAAGGAGAAATTTGACAATGTTTTTAGCTCGCCCTAGCTTTGCTCAAGGTGAGTTATTGTGATCGCCTTTTGTCCAGCATCCGTCGTCCGTCGTGAGTCAACTTCCTCTCCTCAGTAACCAGTGCACAATTAGGATGAAACTTCACAGAAAGCATCCTGTCAATGACCTCACCAGAATTCCTTCAAAATTTCGGGATCCATGCAGAATTTTGGTTTCCATGGCAACGAAATGAAAAAAACGTTTTGTAGGAATGTTCCTTGGATGACCCTTTATCAGATTCCTTCAAGCCATGTTGATTGGTGAACAAACATGGCCACCAGGGGGGGCGGGGCTATTTTGCATTATATGGCTATAGTGAAAACTTAAAAAATCTTCTCCTCCAAAAGTGTCAGGCTGATTTTCAAATAATTTTGTAGAAATGTTCCTTAAGTGACCCACTATTAGATTCCTTTATGCCATATTGATTGGTCGAAAAATCATGGCCAACAGGGGGCGGGGCTATTTTGCATTATATGGCTATAGTGAAAATTTAAAAAATCTTCTTCTTCAAAAGTGTCAGGCCGATTTTCAAATAATTTTGTAGAAATGTTCCTAGGGTGACCCTTTATTAGATTCCTTCAAGCCAAGTTATTGGTTGGAAACTATGGCTGCCAGGGGGCAGGACTTATATGGCTAAAGTGAAAAAAAATATAAACAAATCAGGTGAGCGATCCAGGGCCGTCATGGCCCTCTTGTTTAAAGTTTTCTGCTGCAAACGGGTCTGTATGCAGGAAAGTGTGAAGATATGCAGGTTTTGAGAAATTTCTTCTTTTGTCACTATGTTTTCAAAAAGCTGTCTGCTGCAGAGGCGTCAGAAAGCGTCTATATGAGGGAAAGGGTGAAGATGTAAAATATATGGAGGTGTAATGTTTCTGCTCTCTTTAACCCTTTCCCATACAACAAATCTGTAGCAGATGACTTTACAATATACATATGGAAAATCCATTTAAAGAAAAAAGTTTAAGTAATAAGTGTTGAAAACATAATGACAAAGGATAAAGTTGCTTATGATGAGCAATCATACTTTTTGCCACAAGGTTGCATGTGGGAAAGGGTATGTAAAACTTGTAAAGGATTTCTGTATTACAATACAAATGCAATAGTGCTGTCATATATATGTGAATATAATTATGTAATTAAGACTCTGTATTTAAGTTGAGAATATATGTGCATCAAAAATATGTCTGCATGTGTGAAAGGGTTAAATCTTTCCCACCTGCAGACATGTTTAGATGCATCTACAGCAGATGACTTTTGAAAACATTGTGGCAAAACTGATTGAAAAAAAGAAATTGCTCATAATAGGAGTTTTTTCCTTTTGACACAATAATTTCAACTCTATTAAACAAGACTGCATGTACTTTCACAGATATTTTCTATATCTTTCGCTAGATTTTTTTCATTATTGTCTGTCTGCTTCAGATTCGTTGTATATGTGAAACGGTTGAGATACAGGTTAACCCTTTCCCTCATACGACAATTCTGCAGCAGACGACTTTAAACATATTTTGTCAAAAAATGGAAAATCTCTTTAATTGAATAGATAACCTATGGTGGAAAACATTGTGGCAAAAGGAGAAATGGCACGTTTTGTGCAATTTCTTCTTTTGTCTCCATGTTTTCAAAAAGCCGTCTGCTGCAGAGGCGTCAGAAAGCGTCTATATGAGGGAAAGGGTTAATATCTACTTATGATGTGTGTCTGATATCCAGTCTTGACTTTTCCTATTAACCCGGCCGGCCATTCCCATTTACAGACAAGTTTGATTGATTGATTGTTTGGTGTTTAACACAGTTGTCAACAATGTTTCAGTTATATCACAGGGTTTCCTTGGTAAGTTACCAGTATTACTGGTCCATTTATCCTGACACCAGCCAGTCAGTTGTAATGCCTACCCCGCAAATCTGGGCGCCAAGGAGGGCTACCATTACTACCATTTTGAAGTCCCTGGTATGACCGGGCCATGTATCAAACCTGTGTTTAGACGACTTTAAAGACATTTAGTATAAGATATGAAAAGTCTGAATAAATAAATGTATAATTACTGAAAAAAAACGTTGTGGCAAAAGGAGAAATTGCTTGTTTTGAGCAAATTCTCATTTCGCCACAATGTTTTTAAAAGTTGTCTGCTGCAGAGGCGTCAAAAAGCGTCTACATGAGGGAAAGGGTTAACTCCTTGATAAAAGTAAAATTATGAAGACAGTAGAAATAATATAAATATGGCCAATTTCTATTAATGAGCATTGACTTGTCACCGAGTGTTTTTAACATTCGTCTTGTTTCAGTATCGTCGAAATTTGTTTCTATCAGGAAAAGAGTTAACCTTTAACCCTTTCCCACTTACAGATGCTTAGTGATGCCCCTGTTGCAGAGGATTTTTGAAAACATTGTGGCAAAAGTAGAAATTGCTCATTATGAGCAATTTCTCCTTTTGCCACAATGTTTTTAACATCATTCAATCAAAGGATTTTTATTTATAAAGAGGTTCCATATTTTTGGCTTAATGTCTTCAAAACCGTCTGCTGCAGATTTTTTGTATGTGGGAAATGGTTAAAGTTTCGAATGTTGTTTTGAAAGCAAGCTGCTTGAAACATTGTGGGAAAAAAGAGAAATGGCCCAATCATCTTGAGTAATTTTCTCTTTCAAAAGTCTTCCACTGCAGGTGCACATAAGAAAGTTACATATATCGGGTATTAAAATCTTATCCACAGACAACAACTCTGTAGCAGACATAAATATAGAAAATCTCGATAAGTAAAAGTACAACTCAATGTATTGAGTTGATGGTGAAATTGTTCAAAATGCGAAATTTCTACTTTAGCTACAATGTTTTAAAATGTTGTCTTCTGCAGATATGTCAAATTGCGTGGGAAAGTGCTAAATAGAAGTATCGTGATCTGGGTTTTATCTCTTTATGCTTTGTTGTTCATGTTTTGATTGACATAGATAAATTATGTTAAAATCTCATTCTCCTTCTTGTTGTTCATGTTTTGATTGACAGAGATAAATTATGTTAAAATCTCCTTCTCCTTCTTGTTTTTCATGTTTTGACTAACAGAGATAAATTATGTAAAAATCTAATTTTTCTTCTTGTTGCTTATTTTTATGACCTTGATCATCTAGACAATACATGAGGCTTTCCACAAGAAAACCAACATTATTGACTCTGCGTAATGCATCAACTCAGATCAGCCTGCACAGTCTGCACACCTAATCCGGCTGACACATTCTGTCTCAGGGGGATAGAGGTAAAAATAAATGATTTCTGAAACAGAAAATCCATAGTAGGCAAAAAATGTGTGTCCGGGTTAGATTGCGTGGCATGCTTAGGCTGATCTGGTCGATACTTTATGCAGAGTCCACATTGTTGGTTTTTAGCTCACCTAAGCACGAAGTGCAAGGTGAGCTTTTGTGATCATCCGGCGTGGTTGTCGCCTGTGTGTCTGTTAACAATTTCCTACAAATGACTTCTCCTACTAAACCAATGGACAGATTTCAAAATAACCAAAGTTGTTCAAAGAATTTAATTCCAAGTAGAACTTTGGTTGCTGCGGCATCAACCAAATCTTAAAAAATCTTCTTCCAAAAGTACTGGCCCGATTTGAAAATTATTTTGCACAAATGTTCCTTGGGGCACCCTCTACCAAGATTGTTCAAATATGTCCGATCCGTTGAAGAACATGGCCGCCAGGGGGCGAAGCTTGTTTTCATTATATGTGCATTGTTAAAACATTAAAAAAATTCTTGTCCAAAAGTATTAGCCCGATTTGAAAATTATTTTGCACAAATGTTCCTTTGGGCACCCTCTACCAAGATTGTTCAAATATGTCCGATCCGTTGAAAAACATGGCCGCCAGGGGCGAAGCTTGTTTTCCTTATATGTGCATTGTTAAAAATCTTCTTGTACAAAAGTATAGAATAAAAACTTTGAAAACTGTTGAAGTTCTATTAAATCAGGTGAGCGTACATCATGGACTTCTTGTCTCTTGGAATGGCTCATATATTAGATTGTCTCTTTTTTACCACAAAGAAATATGAGTAAACAACTCTTTCCCAAATCTACAGCAGATGACCTTTGAAAAAACATTGTCACTTTTGGGTCATCATATTGAGAAATTTTTAGCTCGACTTTTGAAAAAACGGAAGCTATTATCATGACCCTGGCGTCGTCGTCGGTGTGGTCGTCCGGTTGCGGCGGCGGCGGCCTGGTCGCTTGAAAACAAGTTAAGGTTTTTGTTCAGCTCAGCTTTTTAGCTCACCTGAGCTTTGCTCAAGGTGAGTTATTGTGATCGCCTTTTGTCCGGCGTCCGGCGTCCATCGTGCGTCAACTTCTTCTCCTCAGTAACCAGTGGGTCAATTGGGATGAAACTTCACAGAAAGCATCCTCTCAATCACCTCACCAGATTTCCTTCAAATTTTTGGGATCCATCCAGAATTCTGGTTTTCATGGCAACAAAATGAAAAAAACTTCAAAATTCTTCTTCTCCCAAACTGGTTGGCAGATTTTCATATAATTTTGTAGAAATGTTCCTTGGATGACCCTCTGTCAGATTCCTTCAAGCCATGTTGATTGGTCGAAAAATATGGCCGCCAGGAGGGGGGGGCGGGGTTATTTTGCCTTATATGGCTATAGTGAAAACTTCTTCTCCTCCGAAAATGTCAGGCCGATTTTTAAATAATTTTGTAGAAATGTTCCTTGGATGACCCTCTATCAGATTCCTTCAAGCCATGTCGATTGGTCAAAAAACATGGCCGCCAGTGGACAGGGCTATTTTGGCTTATATGGCTATAGTGAAAACTTAAAAAATCTTCTTCTCCCAAACTGGATGGCAGATTTTCAAAACTTTTTGTAGAAATGTTTCTTGGATGACCCTCTATAAGATTCCTTCAAACCGTGTTGATTGGTCGAAAAACATGGCCGCCAGGGGTCGGGGCTATTTTGCCTTATATGGCTATAGTGAAAACTTAAAAATCATCTTCTCCGAAAGCGTCGGGCCGATTTTTCAAATAATTTTGTAGAAGTGTTCCGTAAGTGACCCACTTTCAGATTCCTTCAAGCCATGTTGATTGGTCGAAAAACATGGCCGCCAGTGGGCAAGGCTATTTTGCATTATATGGCTATAGTGAAAACTTAAAAAATCTTCTTCTCCAAAAGTGTCAGGCCGATTTTCAAATAAGTTTGTAGAAATGTTCCTAGGGTGACCCTCTATCAGATTCCTTCAATCAAAGTTGATTGGTTGGAAATTATGGCCGCCAGGGTGCAGGGCTGATAAAGCTAAAGTGAAAAAAAAAATCAGGTGAGCGATCCAGGGCCATCATGGCCCTCTTGTTTTCTGTTTTCTATCAGTCGAGCGTCTGTGCCGGACGCGGTGCTCTTGTTCAATTTGCCACAATGTTTTCATATATATATACAATAATTTTATTTTCATTTATAGACATTTTTTCAAGTAAAATATGTCATATCTGTAAAATAATTATAATAAAGAGTTGAAGACATTGTGGTTAAAATGAGAAAGTGCTCTGCAGCTTATTTAGATCATATTACGTTTCCCAACAATTGTTTGAAAAAGTCATAACAGTCGCTGCATGTGGAAAAAAGGTTAAATAAATGACGGATACTTGTACTTGTTCCGAAGCTGATTCAATGGCCAATTTCGGCTCCACTGGCTGAAAGCCAGTTAAGCTTGTGTCATTGTGTATTGTCCACTGTGCGTCATATCTTCTCCTCTGTAACCAGTGGGTCAATTGGGATGAAACATCAGAGGTAGCATCCTCCCAGAGTCTTCTCCTAAATTCCTTCAAATATTTTGGATCCATGCAGAATTCTGGTTTCCATGGCAAACAAAAGAAAACAACATAAACAAAATTCTCCTCCCAGACCGGTTGTAGAAATGTTACTTGGGTGAACCTCAATCAGATTCCTTCAAGTCATGTTGAATGGTTTAGAAAACATGGCCACCAGGGGGGAGGGTCTGTTTTGCCGTATATGGCTTTATTAAAACTTTAAAAATCTTAAAACTCGAGAACTTCACACATTTAATCAGGACCATTAGAAGACATTGTATGTAACGGGGCATAACTCTAAAGTGAGGTTTGACAGAAAAATGTGCCTTTATCAACATATAAATTGTTGTAAGGGACCTTTGTATTGCTTCTATACTCCATTAACTAGTTAAAACTAGCATTATCATTAAAAAACCAATCGGCTTCTAATTAAGCCGTTTCTCATGTTTTTAGTCCCCTACCGGCGTGCCGAAGGGGACTCTTAGGTTTGCACTCCGTCCGTCAGTCCGTCAGTCCGTCAGTCCGTCAGTCAGTCCATCTGTCAGTCAGTCAGTCAGTCCGGCAAATTTTTGTCCGGAGCATATCTCCAAAACTGTACTAGCTATGGCTATGAAATTCCATATGTGGATACATCTCATCAATGCGGAGTGCAGTGCATATGAACCATAACTCTTGCTTCCCTAATTTTTGAGTTATTTCCCTTTCTTTATTTTCATACTTGATTTTTGTCCGGAGCATATCTCCAAAACTGTACTAGCTATGGTTATGAAATTTCACACATAAATGCATCTCATCAAGGGGGAGTGCAGTGGACATGAACCATAACTCTTGCTTGCCTAATTTTTGAGTTATTTCCCTTTCTTTATTTTCATACTTGATTTTTGTCCGGAGCATATCTCCATAACTATACTAGCTATGGCTATGCACTTTCACACATGAATACATCGTATCAAGGGGGAGTGCAGTGGACATGAACCATAACTCTTGCTTGCCTAATTTTTGAGTTATTTCCCTTTCTTTATTTTCATACTTGATTTTTGTCCGGAGCATATCTCCATAACTATACTAGCTATGGCTATGAAATTTCACACATGAATACATCGTATCAAGGGGGAGTGCAGTGCACATGAACCATAACTCTTGCTTCCCTAATTTTTGAGTTATTTCCCTTTCTTTATTTTCATACTTTATTGTCTTGATATACCTAAACATTGGGTTGCTATGACAACAGAAACAGACTCAAAAGTGCAAACCGGTAGGGGACTATGGTATTGCTTGCAATCCTCCAGTTACTTGTTCTCTTTTCTTGTCTAGTTGAAAATATATGTTTATAGAATTAAACAATACACACCGGTCAAGCGATTAACATATTTATAGATGGAATGGGAAGTCCGTAAACCGCATTCTGCATTCCTCTGTCGATTTTAGTACCCTACATCTCAGATGTAGTCTGCCGAGTTGTTCCATATGCCATAAACCAGAAATGATATAATATTAACTGTTTCCCACCTACGACATCTCTGCAGCAGACGACTTTAAAAACATACCTGAAACAAGAGGCCCACAAGGGCTTATGCTATACTGGCATATGGTTCTTTGGTCATCTTCAATCCAGAGCATGTATGTATGGTGAAGAACGGATAGTAAATGGAGGCTCTATTGTGTTCACAAGCTGTTTAATAGCAATTTTGACAATTTCAAGGGCCATAATCCAGTCTTGCATGGGCGAATCTGGCTGGTTTGTGGACAGAAACCGAACTCTCATCAATATTTAACGACTATCTAAGTTTGGTGAAGATCGGATAGTAAATGGAGGCTCTATTGTGTTCACAAGCTGTATTATAGCAATTTTGACAATTTCAAGGGCCATAATCCAGTCATGCAAGGTCACATCTGGCTGGGTTTCGAAAGAAACCGAGCTCTCATCAATATTTAACTACTATCTAAGTTTAGTGAAGATCAGATAGTAAATTGAGCCTCTATTGTGTTCACAAGCTCTATTATAGCAATTTTTGACAATTTAAGGGCCATAATCCAGTCTTGCATGTGCGGATCTGTCTGATTTGCGTAAGGAACCGAGCTCTCATGGATACCTACTACTGTATAAGTTTGATTGAGATACAATCAAACCTGAAGACTTTATCGCGTCCACAAGCTGTTTTATATCATTTTCAAGTGCCATAATCCAGTCATACAAGGGCACATCTGGCTGGTTTTCGAAAGGAACCAAGCTCTCATCAATTTAACTACTATCTAAGTTTGGTGAAGATCAGATTGTAAATGGAGCCTCTATTGTGTTCACAAGCTCTATTACAGCAATTCTGACAATTTCAAGGGCCATGCGGATCTGGCTGGTTAAGTTTAAATTTTAAGTTTAAACTAATTTATTTTACATTGATTGCGAAACAAGCTTTAAGCTTATATTAATCACGCTCGATGTCTGCTTCCTGTAAGCTTAACCAGTACTTGCGCCGTTTGTGTGGAAAAATCCCAAAGGCAGAACCCGCTCATCACGGGATTCGAACCCGGGACCTTTGGTACAAGAGGCCGACGCTCTACCTCTGTACCACTGTCTTCCACTGGCTGGTTAGCGAAAGGAACCGAGCTCTCATTGATATCTAACTACTGTATAAGTTTGATTGAAATACATTCAAAACTGAAGACTTTATCGCGTTCACAAGCAATTGTTTACGTATGCACGCACGCATGCACGCGCACACAACGCCATGGCATAAGCTCAAAACCTTGAAACTCCCTCTTAATGAAAGTACAATAATTGAATAGAGTTGAACACATGGTGACAAAAGGAGGAATTGGCCGTTTTGAGCAATTTCTTCTTTTGTTGCTATGTTTTCAAAAAGCCGTCTACCGCAGAGGCGTCAGAAAGTGTTTATATGAGGGAAAGGGTTAAGGACTAGTAGGTGTTTATAACATCATTGCAATTATGGGAATTAATTAAACAAATACTTAAAATATTAGAATACATATTTCATTCTAAACAAACTACATGTAGTATTAAATCTTTTTACAATCAATTGTTACTGTATACACATTTGGTTTTATGGTAATATTTCAAATTAACATCATAGAGCCGGTGTGTGATCGCACTGCGCAATAAATTGGAATAAAAACCTGAACTTTTCAGATATGTACAAATTGTAAACCCTTAAACTCAACGAATATGCATGCAGCAGACGACGCAATCAATTGAAATAAAAACCTGAACTTTTCAGATATATACAAATTGTTAACCCTTAAACTCAGCAAATATGCATGCAGCAGACGACTTTGAAAAGTATCTAGGTTAAAATTACTATAAATGTTATAATGTATAATTATTAAAAAGAATTGAATAGATTGAGGCAAAAAAGAAAAAATTGCTCATCATGAGCAATTTCTCCTTTTGCCAAAATGCTTTCAGAAGTCATCTGATGCAGATGCGTCAAATGTTGTTTACATGTTGGAAAGGGTTTAGAAAGCAGATGCTGAAAGTGTGATAGTAGACATTGTAAACCCTTTTGCACATACAAAAAAAAATGGAGCAGGTGACTTTGAAAACAAATTGACAAAGCCGATAAAAAAAAATCCATAAATGAGAGTTACATTATTGCCAACACTGTTTTCACCTCAGTAATCATTCTTTGATTAATAGAGATTTTACACAATTTGCAAAGAAGATTTCAAAGTTGTCTGATGCAGATTTGTTGTATTTGGTACAGGGTAAAGGAAATATATACTGAAAGTGTTAGTTGACTTTAGAGTATCTAAATATCTAAATAAACTAAATACCAAATTCATGTATTTGATATATTTTCTTAATTGATTACGTCTGTAGAGAATTATATTTTAAGCAAATAGTCCTACAAATAATGCAACCATTTGAGGAAAATAGGTAGAACATTTTCCTTTCTATCTCTCCCTCCATATTTTCAAATGGATCTTCTTTCATTGGAAGATTAACCCAGAAAGTTAACATGACTGCGGACTATTTTCCCTGTTTTCACCTCCCTAGCTTCCACCTCTACTTCAGTACCACCAAATGTAAAGGCTACTTTGACGTCGCGAGAAACCCGTGATACTGACATATCAAGATTGTCAATCCTAACCTTTCCAAGTTCGGTACATCCATGATCTGTTACATAATCTGGTTTCTTGTAACTCGAGGCAAATATATCAAAGCTTATACTGGATTGATCTTCTTCCAAAGGTACATAAGAGCGTTCCACCTGCTTCTCACCAAACTTTACGTTTTGTCCATTTTCCACATGTTTGTCGAATAGATCGTCGCAATACAACTTTCCCTTAGCTTCTCTCTTCTTATCATAACGGTGTGTTCCTTCAACAAATTCTGTACTTATTTTAACCCCATATGTGTGTTTACATACTCTTTCAGCAATGGAACTTGGACTGTGACCATAGACAACAGCTCCTTTCAGTACAACAAGTCCAGCCTCATCAGGAATCACCAACTTCAAGCTCGGAAAGTTATTTCTGACGGCTTCCTGCAACATGAGTGATTCGCTGAATCCCCCAACCATAAGGATAGCCTGGGTGCCTTGCGTACATGACTCTCTAAACAATCCTTTTAGATGATTAACGATGCTATCAACGGTCTCCTTAAACAATTTCTTGTAGACAGACACATTGATTCTTAGTTTGTCTCCCGTCAAGTTCATGTCATTAGCGAAGGCTGTTTGTGCGATTGTTTCTTTAAGATCTTCCTCAGTTATCTCTTCAAACAAATCTTTCAGACCTGATGGTATTCTAAGAGTAATCTTCCCTTCTTTGTCTGGAGTGATGTCCCTTTTCTTGACTTCAAAGTCACGTAAAACATCGAGATAGTCGTCAGCACATTGCAGCTGGAATGCTCGGAGAATGGGCTGTCCAAATATCTTGATAAGCATCTGGCGGAAAGCTTCATCCACTCTAGTACCTCCCCATGCTCCACCGCTGGCTTTGTGAAGCTCTTTAAGACGACCTCCATGCATCACTTCATGAACTGTTATATCTACTGTTCCACCTGAAAAAACAAATGTTGAAAATAAAATTGATATGTTCAATAACTTGATTTGAGCAGTCTGCTTTAATTTATATTTACAATATACACGAAATGATTGAACATAAAATGTTAAGCTTAACAAACCCTTCTTCTGCTGCAGACTCAATTTGGTGCATCTGCAGCAGACGACTTTTGAGTTATTCATTATAATGATTAAATGTACTATCAAATATTCACTAAGAACCTACCACCAGCGTCGAGGACCATGTATTTAGATCCAGGTTTAAAGGATGACAAACTTCCTTTACACTGGTTTGACTTTTCGACGGGTATTTGACGACAAAATAGGGAAGCCGCCTCTGGCTCTAAGGCAATGGTGAGGTTTTCTGATTTTATCCCTGCCTGAAAAATAAGATAAAACATAAAGATTTGCGAACTCTTTAATCCTTTGCTACATACAATAAATCTGCAGCAGACAACTTTGAAACATAACCAATTTTTTTTGGAAACTCCCTTTAACAAAAAGTACAATAACTGAATAGAGGTTAAACATTGTGACAAAAGGAGAAATTGCTTGTTTTGAGCAACATCTTCTTTTGTGGCCAAGTTTTCTAAAAGCTGTCTGCTGCAGAGTTGTCAGAAAGCGTCTATATGAGGGAAAAGGTTAATTATTTTCAACATACAGACCCTTTCTGATGTCTCAGCAGCAGCTGACTTTTGCCGCAATATTTTCATCTCTAATAAATAGTTATACATTAATTTAAAGCACTTAAAGCAGAATTATTGTATTTTGGAAAGGGTTAAATGATTGATACGACAAACTGATTTGACCAATATTGATTGATTGAATATTTGAGTAAACTTTGGTCAGTTAGTTAGAAATAGATGTTGTTCGAAGCATAAGTTGGATGGTTAGACAATTGACAACAGACGTCCAAACAACCATGAACATGTTGTGCCCAATTGAACGAAAGCATAATCTTGATACTAAATTTGCTTGACCAACCAGACATTTTGAATTACAACATTCTTAAAATTGTAAAATTAAGTTTTTTTAGATTGATCAGTTCCTAATCAGAGAAATATCCTAGACAAAAAGTAAATTTGGTTTTGCTAACCTATCCCTATTACATAGAAAAGTTAACCCTTTCCTACTTGTAGACACATTTTGATGCTTCTGCAGCAGACGACTTGAAACCGTTTTGGCAAAAGAAGAAATTGCTCAAAACAAGCAATTTCTCTTTTTGCCACAATGTTTTCAACTCTATCTAATAGTTAAACTCTCATTTATTGAGATTTTTCATGTTTTTGTCGGTATGTTTTGAAATTCGTCTGCTGCAGAATTGTTGAATGTGGAAAAGCCTTAAATGAAGGTATGTATCCTGACAGACTTATGATAATCATCACAGAATATACAATGTATAATACTTCATCTGAATTTCTATATTGATATTTGATTGTTCGAATGGTGTTTTAATTTCAGTTACATCACAGCATTTCCTTGGTTATTGGTATATATACCTTTCCCTCATATAGACGCTTTTTGACGCCTCTGCAGCAGACGGCTTTTTGAAAACATAGTGACCAAAGAAGAAATTGCTCAAAACGAGCACACAATGTTTTCCACTTTTTGTCATAGGTTATCCATTCAATTATAGAGATTTTCTATTTTTTGACAAAATATGTTTAAATTCGCCTGCTGCAGAATTGTCGTATGAGGGAAAGGGATATTTAGTATAACTGGTATTATTGATCCCAACACGATGCATCAGACATAATGCTATCCCATGTAACACTTATAGGGCCAAGCAGAGAAGCCATTACTACCTATTTGTTAAGGCTTTGGTATGTCCCGACCAGTTAACCGGGGTCTCATGCTCCCAGGCACACGCTCTTACCACTTCACCATAGAGACGGGGTGTCGTTGGAATACAGATTGCAATATTGGTTTTGTGTTTCGGTTAGCTTTTCTTCTAAACTGCAAATGGTGTGCTCTTGAAACTCGGAACACTTAATCATCATAATAAGGCGACTTTTAAATACAAAAACCATAACTATGCATTGTACCTTAATTACGGCTTTTAATTTTACTTGGAATTATGGTTAAGTTTTGTGATAAGGTACACTTTTCTCCATTGAGGACATGGGTTTCATCCCCGGGCAGGTCATACCAAATACTTAAAAAATAGCTTTCCGTTCTTGCTGCTCATGATTTTGGAGTGA
Organism: Serripes groenlandicus; assembly: GCA_031761405.1. Taxonomy (NCBI): domain Eukaryota; kingdom Metazoa; phylum Mollusca; class Bivalvia; order Cardiida; family Cardiidae; genus Serripes; species Serripes groenlandicus. The sequence goes on from JASEVX010000006.1 coordinate 65,280,009, forward strand.
ACATAAAGACTGATTCATTGTAAGGATAAATGGAAAATTAGCACTGGTAGGCCAAGATATAATTGAATAAATGTTGAAAGTGACATAAAACACCATACAAAATAAAAAAAAATCCATATGTTGATAAATAGGGCGAAAAGTCTTGTAACATTTATTCAACATCATAAGAAAATGTACGATGTATTTTGCTTGCATTATGGCTTTTTAGTTCATGGTGAATTAATGTTATGCCCTGATGTCAACAATTTCTTTAAGTGACATCTTCGCCTAAACCACAATATGGCTTTTAACTTAACTCAGTAGAAGGGATCCTTGGGTGATCCCCTTTCGAAGTTGTTCAAAAGAATTTATTCAATGAAGAACTCTGGTTGCCATGGCAACTCAGAGAAAAAAATGTAAATTCTTCTTGTCTGAAACAGAAAGTGTTTAGTGGCCCTCTACAAAAAAAATCAAATCAATCACCTGGGATCAAAATTTGCCCCTTCCCGGGGTCACCGGTTTTACATAGAGATATAAAGGGAAAAACTTCGAAAATTTCTCGTGTAAAAACAATAGTCATGTCGAGATAGGCATTTCGAGTTTTCCACTACCAAGATTATTCATAGTTTGCTCCTGGTGTCAAAAGTCTGAGGGGTCACCTGTTTTACATAGAGATGTAAAGGGAAAATCTTCTTGTCAGAAACAGAAAGGCCTATCATGTGTGTAGCATTGTTTTGTGGGTCTCTACAAGGATTATTCAAATTATGACCCTGGGGTCAAAGTAAGCCCTGCTCCGGGATCACCTTTGAAAATCTTCTCGTCTGAAACAGAAAGGCGTAGAAGACAGATATTTGGTGTGTAGCATTGTAAGTTTATACTTGTCCTTTTTGTATTAGCTTACCTGACCCCAAAATGAGTTTTTGTAGTTGGCATGACAAATCACATTACATAACTCGAGTGAGCGATCCAGGGCCATCATGGCCCTCTTGTTAATATAGAATTTTGGATTAAATAAGTCAAGGGCATTCGCCTGCTGTGCTCTTTTTAAAGTTTTTTCAACTAAGTACCTGTACGGCAGCTTCCCTCATGAACTGTTTGGCAGCGTCATTCCAGATTGCCGGCACTGTAAGCACCCAGTGGATCTCGTCATCACCAAGTCCACCGCCGGCTATTCGAGATAAACAAGTCTTCATGAGGTCATCACGCAGATATTTGATTGCCAGAGAAAACACAGTCTTGGCAGGAAGGCTTTGTCCTTTGTCATCTTCAATAGTCATGATTCTACTTAAACCCTGAAATAGTGTTATATTAACCCTTTTCCAAATACATCATATTTGCAGCAGACGACTTTGAAATTATTTCGCAAAAAAAGGGAATATTTCTATTACTGGCAGTTTAAATATTGTATAGAGTTGAAAACAATGAGGCAAAAAGGAGATATGGCTGGTCAAAAGTCGTCTGCTGCATGTGCGTCAGAGAGCATATTTATGTGGGAAAGGGTTTATTATAGGCCTCAGAGTTCTAGATTATTTCTTATACTAAAATCCTTATATGACCCTAATAGACCCTTTCCTACTTACGTGTACAATAAATATGCAGCAGATGACTGAAAACATAAGTAAAAGATATTGAAACTATAAATGAAAGCACAATTATTGAATAAAGATGAAAGCATTGGGGCAAAATGTGAAACTGCTCATTAAGAGCAAGTTCTCACTTTACAACAATGTTTTCCAAAAGTTTCTTTCAGAAAGTGGCTAAGTTATCAAGTCTATGTTGTCGGTATTCAAAAGAAACGTATTGCTTAGCACCGACAGCCGAGCCCCGGTAGCTCAGTCGGTAGCGACGCAGGCTGTCAATCCAGGGTATGTGAGTTCTAATCCCGGCTCGGCCAACCTTCTTTCCGACGATTGACAAAAGTCAATGCGACATGCGTCATTCGTCTTCAACCAATGGGCTAATGTATATGTGGAAAAGCAGCCAGTTGCTTGGGAAGATTGTTGTGTGGAGTACTGGTGTAAGAAAACCAGGAAATGCATGAGTAGGTGAACTGGCCGCCGTGATATAATTGAGAAATTGTTGAAAACGGCGTTAAACCCAAATCAATCAATCAATTAATCTTAGCACCCACAACCTATGATTTGGTTGAGCATTAATGAGACACTGTTGAGATAAAAGTCCAGTTATCCTTTATCTAGGTCACTGCCAGTGCTTCAGGAAAACCAACCATACACTACTGTGACTAGTGTAGATACAGATATGTCTGTTCATACATTCAGTCTAATCCAAATGAATAATGTTTGTCAGAAGCACAAAGAAACCTTTCGAGACTGATTTGCAAACAGTGATATTAGATATGTTTGATCTGTTTGGACGATTAGTGTGATCAGGGTCTATTCAGGGCCATGATCAATTGGGGTTTAAAGCCGTTTACAACAATTTTTAACAGCGGCCAGTTCACCTGCTCATGTGTGCAGCATCTTTTGGACACAACTGCAAGAAACAACTATTGAAAATATTGCGTAAAATAACTATTTTTTGACACAATGTTTTGATTTCAGTATTTCATGTATAATTGTTACTCATAGGTATGTTTACTATCACTTCTACAGCCTTATTGTGGAAGCCGGCTTTTATAGCGACGTTGGTAGAGTGGTTGACCTTTTCTTAAAGTTATGCAATGATCATTGCGGTTAGTGCCAGGATGGGTGACCCGCGATGGCTTATCTCCGGTTCACGTTACATAATAATACTTCTTTATAGAGATGGTCCATGAATATTTTAGATATTATCAGTCATCTGCTGCCTATTTGTTGTATGTGGGAAAGAGTATCATTATGGTAATTAACCCTTTCCCACATATAGACGCTTTCTGACGCCTCTGCAGCAGACATCTTTGAAATAAAACTGGTGAAAAATGAAAGGTTTAAATATTGAATAGAGTTGAACATATTGTGGCAGAAGGAGAACTTGCTTGTTTTGTGAAATTTCTTCTTTTGCCACAATGTTTTCAAAAAGGTCATCTGCTGCAGAGGCATCAGAACGCGTCTATATGTGGAAAAGAGTTAATTAAAATAATGACTGGACCTTTTCCCACTTCCATTTTGATACATCTGCAGCAGACGGCTTTTGAAAACATTGTAGCCAAAGGAGAAATTGCTCATAATTTTCAACTCTTATAAATATAAAATAACTTTTATTTCTGATTTTTTTTGAAGTTGTCTCCTGTAGATTCATTGCATATGGGAAAGAGTTAACAGGAAACAAACCCCTCACGTGTTTCCGACTCTAATCATTTCAACACAGAGTGAGTATATAGGTGAGTACATAAAATGCTATGTATGATATACCTTGTCAAAAAGAGCCATTTTGAATCGTTTGAAGTAGAAGTATTTTGTATGGGCTTTATCAGCCGCAAGATCAGCATACTTGTTCTCAGCTTGATAACCAAAAGCCTCGAGCGTCTTCCCATCTGGCTTTATAAGGACAGTTGTTGGTGCTTTTAGCGACACATGCTGCCCTCCAATCCTGTAAGATTAAGGTTAATCAATAAGTTGTAATGCCTTTTCAACAATTTTCAGCTGGGGTTTGAATACACAACCCCGGAATTGATATTTTGTTGTCTGTCTTGAAAACATATCAGAAAATTTATTTATGAGCAACAGAAGGAAAATATAAAATCAGCTTGACATAGCTGAATAAAATGTGTGAAAAATAGAAAATTAAAAATAAAGTTTCAGGGGTGGAGGAGGAATCCTCACTCCATGACATCATTAATAGATACCTTTAATAACGATTGCTGTATGATTTAAACATAGTAAAAGTGTGTACCTGATTCAATGGATAAACACTCTACACTTTTTATCGTCTGCTAAATTTAAATATAATCGCCTTGACTGCCTTTCTTAAAATCATGAGATTACTAAAGTGAGCCTTACTAAATAAATGAAATAATAAAAATTCAACCCGATGCGTATGCTTCATGAACATATAAAATCAGTATTTGAAAATAAAAAACATTTAGAATAAAATAGACTACTTTGACTGTTTGATTATAAAGACATAGACATGCAGGTATATATAAAACAAACACAGACACAGAAACCCATATTTGCAATCTTACCGTCAAGAAGACAATATGTTCTCGACAGAGTGTCAAGACTGCCATCAGGACTTTTCGAGGAGAGATGCCATGCTGAGGCACTCTCGACAGAAACACAACTAGAAAACCATTGATGCGTATCCACCACCACCACCACTCATTGCGGGAGTGCCTACAACATCATCAACCATGGTGGAAGTGCCTACAACACCACAACCCATGACGGAATTGTCACCACCATCACCGCTAATGACCAGAGAGTCTCCAGCACTAAAAGTGAATTTTAAAGGGCCTAAGCTAGGAGACACAGTCTATAATTCTTCATCACCCCTGTACTATGATGATAACGGGACCAACAGGTATTCATTTTGAAAGTTTTACAAAATCTAGAATTTTATGTTTATCACATTTTAAATTTGTTGGTGGCGTTTTCTAAACCTTTTAGCTCAATACATTTTTAATAAATATTAACATTTTCTTCAGCTTGTGTTAAAACGATGTTCGTTAAACATTTGCTTCTACATTATGACACCAGAATACAACCTAAAATACAGCGGATAGTATGGTTGTATAAAAGATGGCAGCCCATGTACACTGACATTCAAAAGTTGTCACCAAAAGTTGAATGTATACAAGGTATTCCCATAGAACTTGAGGACGGTGATTTCTTCAACCCTAGATTTAACAATCTTCTTGTGTTGGACGATATGTGCACCGTGACGTGCAAGGATAAACGAATAACCAATTTGTTTACTGAGAGATCTCACCATAGATCACTGTCATTCATTTCTATCAGTCAAACCCTTTTTGCAAATAAAGATCCGACAAAAAGAAGAAACTGCCCCTATCTAATGTTATTTAACAACCCAGCAGATCGTCATTGGCTCGACAAATGTATCCGAGACATAGGATACCGACAAATTCATGAAAAACTTCGAAAGGGCAACTAAACAACCGTATAGCTTTTTATTGGTGGATTTAAAACCATTCACGCGAGAAACGGATATATTAAAATATGATATCACGTGGTTTGATGAAAATGTAAAATGAAATTTGAAAACAATCATTTGAATGTTGGAACTCAAACAGTGCATGTCGAACATTCTTAGGAGGATGATAAATATTTGCAGAAAAATAAGCATTTGCAAAGACATAACGATTTCTCTCAAAGCATGGCAGATAAAGGACACGCTTGTGACGATTGCGAGCTTCTGTTTGATAGCCCACATGATGTTCAAAGACATCTTAAGAATGGAAATTTTTTCCGGAAAATACAGAACCCGTCTTAAAGAAGAGAAAACAAGAAAATCTGTCAAGTCATGATGATAGTGATGAATCCAATGACGGCTATCAAGCATTAAGGCAAAGAGCCAAAGATATCGGAAAAGATAAACACAGGCAATTGTACAAGCACTTTGTAAACAACGGTGCAACCGAAAAACAGGCTGCACAAATGGCGGAAGAGCGCATGGAATACCATGCTATGAGAACTTTTATTCAGTTGTACGAACAGGTTCCGGAGAACTACATGCTGCCTATAAGAACAAGTGTATTACATCAACATATTGTAGACGCTATTGATTCTGTGCTTACGAAAGACGTCAATCAGACTACATCAGTGAATCGAGGGTTGAAAAAATACAAAGATAACTTTCAAGACGTTATTGATATGTCTGATGATGAAGAAGCCAGTGAGAACGAAAGTGAGGATACAGAAAGTGAGGCAAGCTCCGAAGAAACTGAAAGTGTATAAAACAGCACATGATGAGACAAAGTTCATTTCAATATTGAGTTTCAAACAGTTCAGACATGGCTCCTTGGAGAACTATTTGAAACTGGAGTTGAACGATTTTTAATATTAGTCTGCTTTTTCAACATTGTATCTCACCAACATTTTATTTAACAATCTCAAGTATACAAGGGTTAACAATTACTATACCTTGACACTAGTTAAAATAAATCGTCTGCTATAAGGTGTATTTATACATTGATACTGTGTGCTGAAGCAAAACTAAATGTTAAACATTTTCAAATCATCTGCTGTATAGTTTATCCATGTGATAAATTACATATCACAAATGTGTTTGTTTATCTAACTGTATCTACCGTCTACAGTTCAAGGGTTAATTATAGATCTCTAGAAATAAGGTAAACCATGTCTTAAATACATGTTTGAACTGTATGCGGTTTTGCTTTTTTGTTTACATTTTTTGAAATTATGTGACTTGTGTTGTAACTTTCCACTTTATTTAACAATCTCAAGTATACAAGGGTTAACACTTACTATACATTGACACTAGTTAAAATAAATCGTCTGCTATAAGGTGTATTTATACATTGATACTGTGTGCTGAAGCAAAACTAAATGTCTACTTAAAATCAGAGAGCTGTTTTATAACATACATGATGTGTTCGCTTCGCTGTCTGGAGACAGAATGAGCTAGTAAAAATGTATAATATACTGCACTGCGATCTGATTAGCCGATGTATTGAGAAATAGTACTATTCATACATAATCGAGACCTTGTGAATTTCGCTGTCAGAAGATAACGCTTTCATTTGTCTCTCTGGGTTTGATATTAAAAGTGTAAACTTGTTGGGTTTTTAGCTAGTTAACGTGTGTCGTTTGCTAGCGGTTAAATGAAAAACAAAATAATAGCGGTAGGTGTAGAATGTTGACGAGCAGAATTGTTGTCTGCTAATGACTGGGAAAAAGGGAAATTTTAAACAAAACCCTGGCTGCTTTAAAAAAAAAAAATGGGGCAAAATATCGTTTTAGGAATCCGTAAGCTTTACACCTGTATGTTTAAAAGGATGTATGATGCAATCCTAAACATTTATAAATATCGCGGTAGTCTGAACGGATCCGTAACCGCAGTAGATTATCTTCTTTTTTCAAAGTATGTTTAAAAGGTGTATGCTGCAATCCTAACAATTTATAAATAGCGCAGTAGTCTGAACTGATCCGTAAAGATGGTGGATAATTTGTCGTCTGCCTACTTAAATATTCTGAAAATTCACTCATTCCAAGATGGCCGCTCTATATAGGATAAAGAAGGAAATCTAACGCTCAAGGTCATCTAGATTAGCCATATAGACTACTGTGGTCTGCTGCAGATTTGTTGTATGTGGAAAAGGGTTAAAAAAGATAGGGCCATGATGGCCCTAGATCGCTCACCTGAGTTATGCAATGCTATTTCTAATGCAAAACACATCAAAGTCTCAAACTGCTGAAATAAAAATGCAGTCCAGAGTATTGAAAACAAATTCTTTCAATTTGGCTTAGTGACCTATTTTTAGATTGTATATGGCCTAGATATCATTAAGACAAACATTCTGACAAAATATCAAGCTGCTGAAGCAAAATATGCGGCCTTGAGAGTGTTAACAAGATTTTCCTTAGATTTGGCCTTGTGACCTAGTTTTTCACCGTACATGACCCATATTCAAACTTGGCCTACATATCAACAAAACAAACATTCTGACGAAGTTCAATATTTTCAAGTGAAAAATACGACTTCCAGGGTTAACAAGATTTTCCCTCAATTTAACCTAGTGACCTAATTTTTTACCCAATATGACCCAGTTTCAAACTTGTCCAAGATTTGATGGAGATGAATGTTCTGATAAACTATCATGGAAATCATATGCAAAATGTAGCCTGTAGAGTGTAAACGATGCAGTTATTGATGATGCCAATGGACGACTGGATTTTTTTTATCTCAATATAGCACTTTGAGCACTTCGTGCTCAGGTGAGCTGCAAAGTTTAAAATATTGTGGCAAAATGAAATTGCTTGTTTGACCATGCAATTTCTCTTTTCATCGTAATGTTTTCAAAAGTCTTCTGCTATAGAAGCATCAAATTGTGTTCATGGGTGGGAAACGGTTAAAAGTCGTCTGTTGCAGATTTGTTGCATGTTACAGGGTAAGCGTTAAATAAATGAACACAAAAGATAAGTAATCACCAGATATCCATTTTCAGACTTTTGGAGAAAGAAGGAAAGTATAAACTCAATTTTTTTTTTAAATAAAGACAAAGGCTTCTTTTGTCCAAAGGGTCTTTAACCCCTTCCCACAACAGTTCCTCTATAAATTGAACAAGAAGGCCTTGATGGCCCTAGATCGCTCATCTGAAATATTTTTATCTATCATTTTGTTAGAGAATGAATGAGTTGTGTTTTACGGCACTGCAATACAAAGAGGTCAGTTATGAGTAGAGATAGAAATGGAGGTGAGAAAAAATGACAATAATGAAGATGATGATGAATACTGGAAAGGAATATTATATTCTTGCATCCAACTAAAGTCAAAATCACTGTTTTGAATGTTTAACTTTTATTTGGGGACTGTGACCTCATGGGTGTACAGAGGTTGTTGTTTTACCGCTCCGCCAAGATGGCCCATTTTGTTCAAGAAGATTTAAAACATTTCCACTATAAGAAAATAGTGAAAACTTACCCTGCCCTTTCTGGTAATGTTTTGTTTTTTACCAACTGACATAGCTTGAACAAGTTTTCTCCCTATACATGTATATCTCTTTGTAAAATAGGTGAACACAATGGCGGGGTCAAATCTTGGTAGAGGACTAAAAGACAATGCTACACACTAAGTATTTAAGCTCTAGGTCTTTCGGTTTCAGACAAGAAGATTTTTCAAAAATGATTTTCAAAGTTTTCCCCTATACAATGTATATCTCTATGTAAAAGAGATGACCCTGGGGCGAGGTCAATTATGACCCAGGGGCATAATTTGAACAATCCACAAGAAAACCACAACACAATAATACACACCAAATATCTTAGTTGTTCCATATATATCTCTATGTAAAACAGTTGGCGAGGCCAATTATGACCCATGGGGCATAATTGGAGCAATCTTTTGCAGGGGACCACTAGACAATGCCACAGACCAAATATATAAGTTCTAGGCATATGTGTTTCAGACTAGAAGATTTTCAAAGATTTCTTATAAAAAATCTTTTTTGTGAACCCCAGGGCAGGAAACTACAACACAATGCTACATACCAAATATCTTAGTTGTTCCATATATATCTCTATGTCAAACAGTTGACCCCCGTGGCGGGGGTATGACCCATGGGGCATAATTGGAACAATCTTTGCAGAGGACCACTAGACAATGCTACAGACCAAATATCTAAGCTCTGAGCCTATAGATGTGTTTTTTATGAAAATCCTTTTTGTGAACAATTTTTGACACAGTGGCATAATTTGATTTATTATGTGCATAGGACCACAATACAATGATACAGATCAAATATCTTAGCTCAAAACCTTTCTGTTTTAGACACGACGATTTTCAAAGATTTTCCCAATATTCTCTATGTAAAACAGGTGAACCCCCTGGCGATGCTAATCTTAACCCAAGGGCATAACTTGAACAACCTTTGTAGAGGATCACTAGACAATGATCGATACAAAATATCTAAGCTTGAGGCCATTCTGTTTCAGACAAGAAGATATTCAAAGTGTTTTAACGTAAATTCTTTTGAATGTCATGGCAACCAGAGTTCTGCCTGAATAAATTTGGTGTAACAAATTTGAAAGAGAATCACCCAAGAACAATTCTTACCAAGTTTAGTAAAAATATAAACAGAAAAGTATGAGTGAGCTAAAAACAATTATTGAATAAACTTTAAAAACAATGTGGCAAAAAGGTATTCACTGCAGATGCGTCAGAAAGCATCTGTATCTGGGAAAGGGTTGAGGGGGTCTGCTGCAATGACACACACTTAAATGTGTTCCCTGAGGAAAGCTTGGTTTGACCTTTTCCTGATTTTCAATGATGTTACAAATAAATCAACACCATATGTAGAAATTAATAAATGTCATTAACATGCAGAGAAGAAAATCTCAGCTTTTCAAGGATTTCAGGAGTCATGTGTTTTAGGGTATAGTGTAATGACTTACCATTGTTTAGATGAAACTTTGGTTGGATCGGAATCAAACTCATGTTTAAATGAGAATGCCCAGCCTGAGAAGGTCGTTCCAAAGTCTATTGCGGCAACCAGCAGTCTTGAACAAGAAGATCCTCCACTCTGAATTTTAGAAATGAAATTCAAAAATATGTTTTTGAAACCAATGTCAATGGTTGCCTAACACTTACGTCGGGGACAAGAACTACCGAAAGTGGTATATATAAGTTTAACCAGGTTGCGACCTTTAGTGGATAAAGTAAAATAAAGTATTACATTACTGATTAATAGCCATGCTTTAAATTACCTTATCACTTACCATCGGAAATAATCAAATGAAATAGATCAATAAAATGACTTACCACTTGCTCCGCCATTGCGCCAACTTTCGTTTTCGGTGGAGTCGATATCGTGTATATATTACTTCCTCGTTGATGCTCACTGAAATAAATCGACACAATTAACGCGTTACTAACATAATATTTCACACATTTCATCTTTTAATCTTATGAAGTATTATATATCTTTTATATTATATTTTACTTAAATATAAAATTGTATACTTAAATTAAACGTTACTAACCAGTTTAGAGCACTATTTAACGTTGTTGCGTCAGGCAAATAAGTAGGAATACCAAATTGTTCGTGGAAAACTATAAATAGTAACATCATTAAATCGATTTACGTGACAAGCCAGACAACACAGGTGAGTTGGTTCAACCATTTTAATTTGTTTTGTATGATTGTGTTTAAGGTATATATTATGAGTTAAGTGAATATGTGTGGCTGTGACCATAATAGAAGTATCTGATTCTGACATTTAGTCCGAAAACGAACATTCCATTTGATATATTTCTACTTTCGTTTTCTACTATTCAGTTTCCACGTAAGATATAACATCGTAATTGGGTTTATGCATGAAAGAATACGATAAATGTGCATTTGATTTATATAGACACCTATGCTACACCTATGCTACATGTACAGACGAAGTTTGAAATCAATGTGAAAAATGAGGTAATTCCCAATTAGAGCTGAATGTCCTCCTTTCCACACAATGCTTTCAACTCAGTTGCAACATTATGCAGAAAGCACATATTTAACTTTATTTGTTTCTAAACGCGGACTCTCTACACCAGTTAATTGTACACCACGTTTTAAAGAGTATTTGAAATGTAATGTCATACACAGCCCGTGATCTGCGTAGCAAATACGACCTAGAAAAATAATTGTTTGTTATTATCGTTATCTGAACTTTGCATTCATGTCCACAATGATTTCAAAAGTCGTTTGTTTCAGAGGCACAGTAAGGGTATATACTCGTATATGGGAAAGGGTTAAAACCGTTAATAGAAAGAATTAAGCTCATTATGTACAATTTAAAGGATTTCAAAAGTCGTCTGTTGCAGAGGCTCGGTAAGGTTGTACTTGTGGGAAAGGGTTAAAACCGTAAATGGAGAAAATTAAGGCAATACATATTTGGGCATAACCTGATTCGGTGTTAATTTAAATTGTTATTGGAGAGAGTTTCCTGTGGAGATATCAAGACCCAATACATTGAATGGCTATAAAAATATGAAAGGTAAAGGTGTTATAAATTTACAATACGAGTATACTGCAAACACACCACTTTCTTATTGATTCATAAACATGTCGAACGAGCAAACGTCCTTTTTTCGTTCCCGGCTCAAGCAATTATATCACATAGAAAAGCGAATGAAGCAGATATGGGAAAGAGCAGATAACCATAGTAATTATTATGATTGCTTGAATATAACGGATAAGCATAAGTGTTTATACACCACAGTGTCGTAATAACGGCGAGATATAGCGTCTTCTGGAGTTCCTTCCTCTTATTACTGCGTAATATATAGGATAAAAGGAACCAGACTACATTTAGTGCGCATTTTTTGGTTCCCGGTTTGAGAACTATTGAAAGAATAAAGCGTATAAGGCTGGCAACCAATTTAGTAGAATGGTTCTCTATTTTACTGTTTAGACTAGATATTGTATGAATTCCGCGCTGAACTAAACATGTACAAACATTAAATAAATATACTGGCCTATGTCTTCTTTTTAACTTGTAAAACTCACACATGTATATAAAGTGTAAATAGGATATTTTAAAAGTCATTTACCTTAACTTAATATACTTAGTAAGGACACAGAGAAATCCCGATATGTGGTCACACTGGCAGGTCTAAAAATCTCCTTGCGCTAAATTCAAACGCATTCCTACAGGAAACAGGTACTGGCGGCTTCCAATGAGCAATAAACAATGTCAGGGCCGTAGATAACATACAAGAGAAATTAAGTTGATGCAAGGCATCAATGTCGCCGGAAAAGACTGCATTGATTTATTGTTTAACACACATGTATTCTTGACTTTCATTAGTCTAAACATACACAGAATGTTTTCATAAGGACTAATTCCAGGATTTTTGAAATTCCACATAGATCTACACATTTCAGGATTTCTTGTGGTCAGGATTTTGGATGTTTTGTATTTGTCAATAAAACCCCAACAAATTAATACATTTTGGGATTTAAATCTACATGCAATAAAAAGCTATTAAACCCTTTCCATGTCTGAAGCAACAATGAAAACCTTTAAACACTTAAAACATTGAGAAAACGGTTAAATTAATGAAGACATGAACTTCCTCCTTTTTAATAATAATTATAATAAATATTTCACAGATGTTTAAAACGTAGACCACACTTGAAACAACATATCAGCTAAATTGTTTATCTAAATCGTTGATGCATACAATATATGTTTGACGCAAGAGAAATGCCAGTTGCGAGTCCCATTACTATTTAATAGGTGGCAAGTATGAAATTAATTGGGTGCGAAAGAGCAGATTTTCTTTATTTCTAAATCTATTGTTTATCAGAGTTTGTTCTTCTCTTAATTTGTTTCAAGACAAATAAACATTTAATATCACATATATTTAATCATTTAAGTGTGTAATATTAGCTATCTATGATAGACTATCTGTAATAAGGTGTTTGAGCATTCTTTCGAAATGTTGACCCTCGTTTCAAGATGTCAGACATCGAAGAAAGTGAATACAAAGTCAGGCAAAACTTTAGTGCATGTTTTATTCCACTGCATTCGAGAGAAAAAAGCATTTCTATAGTATCTTTCTTTCTCCTACATTCGACACATGCACTCGTTTCGTTAAAATATCAATTTGTCGTGCGACATTTTTTGTCTGCATAAACAAGTCACTTTTCTAAGTTTACATTTTACTTCCGGTTACTTCGCTTTGTTTACATTTTGGCAATATGAAACTAGGTCACGAACTGGAAAAGGCGTTTCGACGTTCACGACCGATAAACAGGCTTATATTTGAGACATATCTTCACAAAATATTTCTTATTTTTGTTTCTGTTACCAGTTTATGTTGATACTGATATATTAAAAGGAGAATTCAACGTGATGTTCATATCGATAGTCTCTGCAAGTAGGTGCGCGTATCTAAACAAATTTGACTGTGCGACGTAAAGGTTTGTAGTTATCGCCTTTTGATTACATAGTTTATGAAAATAAAGTATCCCAGTCTAGCTTATAGGGACTGTTTTGTCTTCGTAAATAAAACACAAAAACGTAAATGTCAGTCAAAATAAAGAAACTGCACATACTTAAAACATCGGAATATTTATTTCATTTTAGATGTGTCATAACTTAGTGTTTTTAAACAAACGCAATTGTAATATGTTCAAGACATTTAAAAAAAAAAAAATCTAATAATAACCCCTCCTCCCATGTGATTTCCGAAAACCTATTAAAAATAGAAGTCGCGGGCTTCTGCCCGGCGACTAATTATCTACGTTCCTGGTGATGTGTATCTAAGAATAGTGCACACATGACTTTAAAATAAGTGTAAACTTGAATTCGGTTAATCTTTTCGGTACTGACCACCATACTCCGGACACTAACTAGTAGCAATTAACAGGTCAACGGTATAATATGTGCAATTTACACCTTAATTAGTTTGATTGTTTGCTACCATCAGTTTTGTATGTTTACTTAAGTCTGGGACTACTAATGCGGGGAAGGGAAACGAGTGCGATAAGCCCCACTACAGCCCGATGCTTTGCGAAAGGGTTGCCGATAAAATGTTGCTAGTTTCGGGAACCTTTCGGGATCATTAATCGATAAAATGGGCAAAGCTTTGCCATCTGGTTTGTGTGGAATGTATTCGCGGAGTGGCATACGAAAAGTTGAGGTATAAATGCCGAAACCTATCCGAAGTAGCCGAATGCGACGCGGAAGAATGCTGACAGTTCCGGAATTGGAATTGTTTCCCGAATGTTTCCCGATCGTGCGGCAAGGTTGCGGTAACATTGAAGAACATGTTGAAGTGTTGCCGAATTGTTGGCGATAGAATGCTGAAATGTTCCCGATTTGAAAGTCGGTGTATATAAACGATGTCGAACTACTATTTTGTTATCAGTTGCTAGTGGGACACCATGGATGTTAGAGTCCTTCACCTTGCACTTCAGTTTCAAGTCCAAGCTGAAATGGATGCCACATGCTTGCCTTGGCATTGTATCTGAGGCAGAGATGAAGAAGACGTTATCGATGGTGAGTCAGCCCCTGTCTCACAGACGACAGGAGGCTTTAGTATGGACAGTACAATATATTGATGCGGGAACTCCGAGATGTCACCTCCTTCAAAAAGTATTTGAGGATCACGCCAACAATGTTTGAAGACATACTACAGCGTCTAGCGCCTCGCATTCAGAAAAAGAACACCAGGTCCCGTAACGCCCTTCCTGTTGGCCTAACGCTTGCGATGATGATGATGTACATGGCATCTAGGGAACGTACGCCTGCTTGGCGTATGACTTCCACATTTGCTGCGGAAAGTGTATGCCATTTTGTCCCAGAAGTGTGTACTGCCCTTCTACAGGAGTATAATGATGACGTTCCGGCCATTCCCAATACTCCAGAGGCCTGGCGTGAAGTGGCTGCCAAATTTGAGAGAATGTGAAACAATCCCAACTTTTTCATAGTTTTTTTTTCGCAGCTTGGGCTGGCAGATAGGTGTTTACGCCTTCATCCGAACTTGAGTGTTCAGGGGCTGACTGACTGGTATATTTCACGCCCAATCTCTTTTGGAATAGCTTGCCCTTGCTTCGAACCATGACTATATAGTGCTCAATTCACAACAAAAAATGTCGATGTTGTCAATTCGAAAACTATTGGCATACTGACGGCATCCCTTCTGCTGTCGCTCTGTTATAGTTCGGGAAATACGGCTCCTGTTCGGCATCCCTTCTGCTGACAATCGGCGTCTTCAGCGACGATTCGGCATCTTGTCATTACATGATCGGCATAGTTCCGCGTGTATACGCGAAACAGAACTCGTCCATTCGTCGTTTTCGGAGAGCTTTCGGCATCGACTCATCTTCATTCAGGGACCGCTCGGGATGGCTAAAAGATACCGAAGCCTCGCAGAAGGCTTTCCGAAGATGCCGAGTTAATGCCGATGGGTTCCCGAAAGTCCCGAATGGCTGCCGATGGTTTGCCGAATATCCAGAAGCCGCCCCGAATAAAACATTCGACGTCCAAATGTTAAAACTTTTAACATTTGGATGCCGAAGTTCTTTCGATCCCGATTTGGCTCGAAGTGCCGAGAAGGTTTCCAGAAGTGTTAAGGATGGACACGGAAGGGTTCCAGAACATCGTGATGACATGCCGAAACATCCCGATTTTGCGAATTTCGCTTTCGGGAACCCTTCAGTGGCCTAGTGGACGGCAGGTCTAAGTGGGTAGATAAACCTTGTATTGGTAATGCGGAATATCGATCGATAAGAACGACAAGCATATTATTTAGCGCTATATAGCTTCTCGAACTCGTTTCTCTCCCCCGTATTACTAGTGCAAGCTAAAGTCGATGCAATTTTAACTTTTGTTAAGTTTAAACCTTAAGGCTAAGAGATCCATTTCTAGAAATTAAAATATGTGTCACATGCAAATTAAATTTCACATGTTTTTATCCTGATACTCTATATGCTATTTCATGTCTAGTTATTAACACATGGTATCAACTTCATGCAATTAGGTAATACTAGTACCGCTATACGGCAGTTTCTTAAAGAATTTCGAATTAAACGTATCAAAGGCAAAAGTTTACGTTGCAAGACAGTTAATTTGTGTACCAAAAAACCTAGGATTTGATTCGTCTTTACTCCATTTCACCTCGCGCTCGTATGTCTAACTAAGGTCTTGTTTTCTAGTCGGGTTCGTTTGTATAGTGTTTTACGCCGCTTTCAACATGTTTCCAGTTATTTAACCTGAGCCCCAAAGAGGAGCCTTTGGTTTGACCCGGCCGGAGATCGAACCCGCGACCTCCCGCACCCGATCGCGAGGCGGACGCTCTACCACTTCACCAACGTGGGTAGTTTAGTTTGTTAAATGTCTTGCAAAAGTCTGTTTATTCAAGTTCACCTTGACCTCGTATGTTTATATATGGTCATGTTTTCAAGTCGGTGTATTGATATTGACTACACATATTTTGTCAACTAACCCGGATGTAGATCATTTTCATTTTCGTACAATAACGGACCGATTTTCAGGTATCAATGTAATCGAACTGAGTTGTGTCAGATGAATAGGCGATCTTATTAAAACCAGACATAAACTTTGCTGCAGTAGCAAACGCCAAAATCCGCACAGCGAAGACCTTTGCTCTGATTTTAATGAGTTTTAAGAATAGGTTGCAGATTGCTTTTGCGAACATTGACGACTTGCGATTCTGTATACTCACAGGTTTGTCAGACCCTTCCCTTTACCAATTGGGGATACCAAAAACAGCCCGCATTAAAAGTATTCTTACATTTTTTACTAGTATGACCTTTGAATGGTGATAATCCGTTCGTGCTATGACAGAATTCTTCTCTTTTTTATCATCAAAGTCCGGGTATGTAAATTAATTACATGTGTTTTATATTTCCGAAATAACCGTATAAAATATATAAAATATGTTCGCCTTTATGATACATGTACGTTGTACTTTTAGGGCAAGATTACATATACAGTGATCACAATGAAGAAGAAAGGAATCATTCAATTGACTTAATACAATTGTCTAAATAGAAAATGAGATTGTTGAAAAACAGTTAGAAAAACATTCAATATAGAAAAAGCAAGAAAGACAAATAAATGTTCGCCTATCATGAAAATCGAACCCATGAAAGGTTAACTTTGAAGTCTGAATTTCTTTGTTCTTACCAACTAAGCTATCAGGAGTTTGTGGGGTTAGCATTACGACGGACTGGCTGGTGAGGACAAATGGGCCAGAAGTACTGGTAAATTACCCAGGAAACGCTGTGATATGAGTGAACAATTGTTGAAAATGGCAAAATACACCAATTAACCATAATGAACCAATCAATTAATCGGTGCAGACAGCATTGTAGTGTGAGTGCGCAGGCGGTTCTTGATTTGCCACAATGGCGCGAAAAGTGGGTGTCCTTGAGAGCAGTTCATAAAAGTGTTATTTTCGTTTACAGAAACTATGTCGAAGTCTCATAATAGAGAAGACGCCCTCATTGTAGCAGCCATAGACTTCGGAACTACGTTTTCTGGATATGCATTTTCCTTCCGCCACGAGTTTGACAGCGACCCCTTACGGGTGTCCTCCAGTCAATGGACAACCGGTTCGCGCGTAGCGATTTCATTGAAAACGTCGACATGTGTCCTCTTTGACCCCAGTCGTCAATTTCATTCATTTGGTTTCGATGCCGAAGACAAGTACAGCGATCTATCATATGATGGCGAGCATACCGGCTGGTACTACTTTCGGCGATTTAAAATGATGTTGTATAACTCCACGGTTTGTATTTTTAACCAGGTTTTCCACGTAGTTGAAAATTGGTTTTTAGAATGACGATGTTGTTGTTTTGCTTGCGGGCTGGTGGGCGGGGTCAAACTCATCTATGTTGCAGAATATCTATTGTTACGGTTGACATAGTTTAATCAAACTTGGTATGTAGAAAGAGTTCAACAAAGAAGCTTAATTATAATTCTCAAAACACTGGAAGAAGTTATTCGTTATTCTGTCAATCATTGAAAACCTGATTTTCGTCGCATTGCGGCGTTTCTTGTTTTCTTCATCATTTGTTTATATCCTCATTGGTTTGGAACGTTCAAATATAGATATGTGTACATATCCTTAATTAAACTGTTCAATCATGTATTGCTGGTACATAAAACCCCGACATCAACGTCTTCCTGATCACCGTACAGTCTGATCCAAATATACGCCGGTCGACAACGAGCCATAGAAGCCTACCGGAACAGATATGATCAGACTATTGACTGCTAATGCATTCAATTTCATAGTTATTTCGTTTTATTAACCTTTGAAGTTTTAGGTCAAAATGCGACATGTGATTTTGTGCTTGTTGATCTGGTTCTACACTGGTCAAAATGCCATACCTCATACACAACATTTTCTGTGTATATTTATGTTATTTTGCTAAAGCAATTATCCGTTTATCTGACCCAGACTACATATGACAACGTTGCAGCAAGATGATATTTGAAAATCGTGATAGCAAAAGAAGTAATTGCTCGAAACGAGCAATAATCTCCTTTCCAAACAATGTTTTTAGCAGATTAACAATACAACACATTTAATTTCACTTTTCCGAAAATGGTTTTAAAGTAGGCGACACTAGAAATAATCT
This sequence comes from Serripes groenlandicus, assembly GCA_031761405.1. Taxonomy (NCBI): domain Eukaryota; kingdom Metazoa; phylum Mollusca; class Bivalvia; order Cardiida; family Cardiidae; genus Serripes; species Serripes groenlandicus. Next base: position 65,298,730 of record JASEVX010000006.1, read on the forward strand.
GAGCCGTTCCGCGAGATAACCAACGGTGTGGACTCCGCGTACTATATCGACCCGGATCAGCTTAAGCATGCCGCGCAGGCTAACCCGGACAAACACTTTTCGCCTCCTGTGGATGTTCTGTTCCATTACTCGTTACTCTATAACTCTATCCCCTGAGACGGATGGTGTCGGCACGGATTAGCCTGCGCGGACTGCGATCTGGGTCGATACATCACGCATATTCCATAATGTTGGTTTTCTCGTGGAACGGCTCAAAGTATATCAGGAAGGTAATCAGGTCAACTGTATAACATAATTCACACTACGATTTCAGGATATACACAGAACTACAATGTTGAAGGGCGAGACTGGCAATGAGATGCCCGCAATAGACGTGTTTTCCGCGGCAATCCGGTATCTAAGTGACCATTTAATACGGTCTCTGAGGGACAGGGTCACTGGTTCGAGTTTAGGGCACGACGAGATCAAATGGGTCCTTACTGTACCGGCGATATGGAGCGATGCTGCAAAACAGTTTACAAGGGAGGCTGCGGAGAAGGTTCTTGTTCCTAATTCTTCATCCAGTGTTTCATTTTGCTGCGCATCCCGAGTTCTAGACTCATACAATTTTGCCAAGACTCTTTAAATTGTTTTTATTTCCATTGTTGGACCCATTGTTTTGTGACAAAAAAAAAGAGACATGGAAGGACTCATTGATAGACATTTCAAATTGAAACACTGTTCTTCAACTACATGGTGTTTTAACGCTTCTGCAGCAGATTTGTTTTGGAAACATTGAGACAAAAGGAGAAATTGCTCATAGGGAAAATTCTTAATTTGCCATCCAGGTCCTCTCAGATGATATTATCTGACAATAAAGAAATGCATCTCCGCACAGACAATGTATGTATGTATCAATTATAGAAATCAAAAGTTCAGACCGACCAAACAGACAGCATTGTTTGATTATATGTCTACAACTGTATTAAGAGTAGTGGTTTTCTTTTCCAAAAATCCAGTTAACGTGGGAATATAAATAAATCTATCTAAACAATCGAAGTTAAGTATTGCCCTGAATAATTGCTACGTAAGAACGGACGTTGATACTGACCTCGTTACATCAAAGTTTAGGCAAGGCATGTTTTTTATGTAGACATGGCTAATACCAACCCGAAATAATTTATGCATGTTAGTTATTCAAGCAACATGCAGGCATTATTGAGAGTGATATCATAACCGACTGACAAACGTAACAACCTGTCTTAGCCATTAGCCGAACTTGATATATATCAAGACTGGCGTGTCAAATAATCAGGACAATACAAATGAGCCGTTCCGCGAGAAAACCAACATTTTGGACTCTGCGTAAAGTATCGAACCAGATCGGCCTAAGCATGCCGCTTAGGTTGACCCGGGCAGACACTTTTTGCCTCCTGTTGATTTTCTGTTTCAGGAATCATTACTCTATACCTCTATCACCCTGAGACGGAATGCATCGGCCCGTATTAGCCTGCTCGAACTGCGCAGGCTGATCTGGCTCGATACATTACGCTCAGACTATAATGTTGGTTTTCTCATGGAACGGCTAAAATATGTATTGCATTAAACAAACAATATGCATATATATATATACAAAAAAATAGCATTGTATATAAATTTTGATAAATCAAGTTTTTAACAATAGTTAGATCTATAGACTTATTGGATATATATTTTGTTAGTGTTTGTATTAATGCCAAAGTTAAGTAATATCATTTAAAATGTGTTTAGTTCTAAGATCAGAATATTTTGAACTAATAAGTGGGAAATGATATATCTGTTTTTAATTTGGTTATTCAAATAACGATAACGACTTTCTTACAGGCTGGTATACCCGGTGACAAACTGGTACTAGCGTTAGAACCCGAGGCGGCGTCCATGTTCTGCAAGTACCTTCCTGTGGATAAAATCAGTGGCATCAAGAATACAATCACCTGTTTTAAACCCGGATCAAAATATCTGGTGCTGGACGCTGGAGGTATTCATTTAACCCTTTCCATTTTACAGACAACATATTGAGTCTCTCTAGCAGACGTCTTTTGAAAATAATGTGGCACATGAAAAATTACTTAAACGAGCAATTTCTAATTTTACAATTACGTTTTATTCCTTTAAAACTATACTGCCTATTTCCCACATGTTCTAAGTTTTTCCTCGGATGTTGTTTTTAACCCTTTCCCACATACAAACGCTTGTTTACGCCTCCTTTGCAGAAGATGACTTGACAATGAGCAATTTCTCCTTTTTCCACAATGTTTTTAACTATTATGTAATACCTCTTCTTTCCTTTATAGAGAGTTTCCATAATTTTCACTAATTGGTTTAACGACGTTTGCCGCGGACATGTATGTGGGGAAGGGTTAAAGGAATCGACTTTAAGATTAATCTTTCAAGTACATTTGCTTAGATTACCATAATTGCTGCATAGCTATCTCATACCGTTAATATGTTTTTGAAGTAAATCTCATCTTTTGTTACGTACTTGACTTATAATTGACCGATAATTGACCCGCGATGGCTCAAACGACAGCAAAGAGGGCTCTCACATCAGGGGTGTTTGGGTCGAATTCGGGCTTGGCCATTTAATCCTTACCGATGATTGACAAATTTAAAATTTCGTGTGACTAGCGTCGATCTTCTGCACAAATGGTTAAAGGTCTAAGTACTGAGTCCGCTGCTCGGGGAGACTGTTGTGTAGAGTACTGTTGCAGAAGGGCCAGGAAAAAAGTTGGAAACAGCGTTAAATTGTTGTTCATTATTTTGTCTTAATACAGAGAAATTGTGATGCCTCTGCAGCCAACGTCTGTTAAATCATTGGTTTCAACCAAGAATAAAATTCATCCAAGAGTAGTGTCTAGTTTTTAACTTATTTAAGTTATTTTCCTAAGAAGATCAAATCGCTCGACATTAAACAAATAATAAAAGGCAAACGATCAATCTCCATTTTCAGGTGGTACAGTAGATATCACGGTACACGAGGTACAAGTGAATGGTACCCTGCATGAGTTGTTTAAAGCCAACGGGGGACCATGGGGCGGGACCACAGTCGATAGAGAGTTTTTAAGCTTCATTGAACGAATCACAGGACCAGAAGTATGGGCCAGGTTTATACAAGACAACACTGACGACTATATGGACCTACTGCGAGAGTTTGAAGTAAAGAAGAGAACGGTAAGACCAGACTTAGATTCTCGGATAACATTCAAGGTTCCGATCACGCTGCATGACATATACAGAGAACTGACTGACGGTGGTGAACTTAGAACAGCTGTTAGGGACATGGAAGATTTTTCTGGTAAAATAACATTCGCTGGAGACAAACTTAGAGCCGATCCAGAAGTTGTACAGAAATTGTGGATCACCTTCGAGGGATTTTGAAAGACCCGAAAACAAGAGGGACAGACACAATCCTGATGGTTGGAGGATTTTCGGAGTCACCGATGATCCGCCATGCCGTTGAAAGTGCCTTTCCTGATATGAGGGTTATCAGTCCACATGAGGCTGGACTGGCTGTTCTCAAAGGAGCGGTCATATTCGGTCACAATCAAGACATCATCACGCAAAGAATCAGTAAATATACGTATGGTATCAGTATGCGAACTGCATTCAATCCACAACAACACTCGTTGGATAGAATGTATAGAAGCGAACACAACCGTGAGATGGTTCGGGGAACGTTCTGTAAGTTAGTAGAAATAGGCCAGCCTGTCTCCCCCGATTACCCATGTATTGGTACAGATGCATATGTTCCGTCATGCAAGGGCGGTACTTCTTTTCAACTTAAGCTTTTTGCGTCATCGGAAAAGGATCCAAAGTATATTGACGACACCGGGTGTACGAAGGTCGGCGAAATCGGCGTTGATTGCCGGGACAGATATGGTAATGTTGGCGCAGCAACAATTAATCTGATATTTGGAAAGACCGAGCTTGAGGTAGAAGCTGTTAATACAAACTCAGGTGAGAAGACAAGAGCAACATTTGACTTTCTTGAATAGCTTAGTATTGACCAAAGCTATTGACATATACTTTTTAATGACATGTTACCGCTGTTTTATCACGTTTAGCTCTATGATATAATGATACATCTGGGAGGAGAGAGGAAGAACGGCGTTACAATTCCACTTATTTATGTTGTGAAGTTTCTAAATATTTATTCCAGTCATGATAGTTGTCACCGCTGAAAGCATCTTGTAATTATAGATTATTCGAAAGGTATTTTTGAAATTCGGGTATATTGCCCGGGTCATACCAATGAATTTTAAAATTATAGTATGGCTGCCCTTCTTGACGATTAGTATTTCGAGGTTGGTATTACGACTGACTGGTTGGTGTCAGGATAAATGGACCACTAGTACTTACCCTGGAAACTGAATAATTGTTGAAAGCAGCGTAAACCACCAAAAAATCTATTAAAATCGGACAATATGACTGTGACTGAGAAAATGGGGCCAAATGAGCAAAATTTACTTTTTTAGTTGTTTGCATATTTTCGAAGTGGATTATCTTATATGTATGGAAAAAAAAATTGGAGCTCAATCTCTATTCTTTCTTTGTAAAAAAAAATGTTTTTGCAGCATAGGTGTGTCACTGAGAAAATGGGGCCAAAATGAGCAAAATTTACTTTTTTAGTTGTTTGCATATTTTCCAAGTGGATTATCTTATATGTATGGAAAAAAAAATGGGAGCTCAATCTCTATTCTTTCTTTGTAAAAAAAATGTTTTTGCAGCATAGGTGTGTCACTGAGATGATGGGGCCAAAATGAGCAAAATTTACTTTTTTAGTTGTTTGCATATTTTCAATGTAGAATATCTTATATGTATAGAAAAAAAAATTAGGAGCTCAATCTCTATTCTTTTTTGGTATAAAACATGTTTTTGCAGCATAGGTGTGAAAGATATACAGATAATAAATAATGCAAAAACCTGTTTTAAATAGATTTTTCACATGTATAAAACTAAATCCTGATCAACAATAAACAAAACACTGCTATGTGAAGTTACCCCATTTAAACATTTAATTAATCAATAAGACTTAAAACAAATAAGGAAAACATGTTGCCATGGTAACCAATTAGGATACAGTGTAAAAAGCTTGGTTCTGACTGAATTTCTACCAAATTAACATGAAATACCTCTCATAAATTAAATAGCAAGTAGTTCCACCCACATGCATTTTCCTTGAACAGCCCTAAATAGAAAGGAATGATTTTTACTTACTGCATAAAGGCTTTCGCTCATACAACAAAATTGAATTGTTAACTTATGACTAAAAATGGATAACAAAGTGTCAAAAGGAGAAATTGCATGTTTTTTGCAATTTCTTCTTTTATCACAATGTTTTCAAAAAGCTATCTGCTGCTAAGGCATCAGAAAGCAATGTTAACAATGTTAATAGTGCAAGTAATAAATTTACATAAAAATATACTAACTTCACAAAGAAATTAAAACAACAGATCAAAACAAATGTACATTTCATCAATGATTTATACAATTTTAATCCTTTTTCACTTACAACGACTCTGTAGCAGACAACTTTGAAAAAAGATATGACAATTTTGGGATAATTTTTCCACATGCATCTGAGGCATCTATATGTTGGAAAAGGTTAATTATCTTAAATTGGACTAAATAACTGATGGTCAAATTTCTTGCCTCTCTTTTCCCACATACAACACATTTGCAGCAGATGAATTTGATACATCTAGACAAAGAATATGATAACTACCTTGAAGTGAAAAGAGTTGAATACATTGTGGCAAAAGGGAACATTATGAGTAATTTCTACTTCTGCCACAATAATTTCAATAATTGTTTGCTGTGAATGCCTCAATAAGTGCCCGAATGTGGGAAAAGGTTAACAAAGTTAATAAGTCACTTAGAGCAAAAAAGAACAGTTATTTTACATCAACAGCGATTGTTTTCTCTTTTGATTGACAGTGTTAAGTGTTCTAGTCTCAGGAGGAATTTCAGAAACCTGTTTAGGAGCTATTGGATTTGGACAACATAAGTCTTTGGCACATGTAGAGGAACAGAAACCTCTGAATTGCTCATACAAATACCACTGCCTCTGTAGATCTAGTCCTGACTGTGGCATAGGTTCTGGCATGGCACATTTCTTTATTATGTTGACACCCTTCTTTAATATGTTGACATCCACTGGTGGGGAGTCAGTTAAAACTTTATACTGCACTATTCCTGGTCTGTCTGATCTCAGTGTGAAGTGATGAAACTTGGACAAATTTTTCAATGGTTTAAAATACTGTGATAGATAAAGTTTCCACTGCAGAAACAAAACTGGTTTCTGTTCATCATTTACCAATTGAGGGATGTTGTGGCCATTTCGTGAAGAATCCCTCACAGTCTGTGCTACCTGACCCATAGCTTCTGCATTTGAGTTACGCCACCTTAAAGAATAATTTTATTAATTATTTTACCCTTTCAAACAAACAGGGGGTTTTGATGCCTTTTTTATACCTGCTTCATTTAAACGCCTCCGAAGAAGACAACTTTTGAAAACATTATGACAAGAGGTCAAATTGCTGATCAAAACCAATTTCTCCTTTTTCCACTATGTTTCCAATTGTATTCAATTGTTGTTCTTACATTTAAGGATAATTTCCATATTATCTAATTAATGTTTTCAAAGCCTTCTGCTGCAGATTTGTTGGAAAACAATAAATCATTTATAAAGTTGTATAAGTTAGGAAAAACATGTTAACATATTATGTTAGTTATACTTTGCTTAATTTATGTTCTTAATATAAATATTATGTAAGTTTGTTAACTTAAACTGTGCAAGCAATTGATATTGTCGTTGACTCCTTTGTTTTAATTTGTTTTCTATCCAAAATGTGTCCAACAAATAACAGTAATACAGTTATAATACGGCGACAGGATACTTATTTATAAAAGGTATCTTCTGACACGTTCTGCCGAGCCCCGGTAGCTCAGTCGGTAGCGACGCGGGCTGTCAATCCAGGGGTTGTGAGTTCGAATCCCGGCTCGGCCAACTTTCTTTCCGACGATTGACAAAAGTCAATGCGACATGCGTCATTTGTCTTCCACCAATGGGCTCAGTCTATGTGGAAAAGCAGCCAGTTGCTTGGGAAGATTGTTGTGTGGAGTACTGGTGTGAGAAAACCAGGAAATGCATGAGTAGGTGAACTGGTCGCCGTGATATAACTGAGAAATTGTTGAAAACGGCGTTAAACTCCAATCAATCAATCAATCAATCTGACACGTTCTATATATGTAGCCCTACTGATATGTCGTACACGCACACTCCTGTGATAACGAAACATAAAGGGAAAGCCACAAGATTCCATTTTTGCGTACACCCATCAAGTATTGCCCATCCCCGTACATACACAGACCCAGTGGGATATACTCGTCATATCGGGCTAATACAGGAACAAATTAATATGAGCCGTTCCACGAGAAAACCAGGCTAATCCGGGCCAACACATTCCGTCTCGGTAGTATAGCGGTATAGAGTAATGATTCCTGAAACAGAAAATCCACCGGAGGTGAAAAGTGTCTGTCCGGGTTAGCCTGCGCGGCATGCTTAGGCCGATCCGGGTCGATACTTTTCGCAGAGTCCACAATGTTGGTTTTCTCGTCATTCGGCTCATATTAAGTTAGGAGGGATATTCTAAGAGTCGTCAGCTTTGGACTACCTTGGCAAAAGTGTCCCATTAACAACTTGAAGGAGAAATGCGATTCAGAGTTAAAAAGGTAAAACCACAGGGACTTGCTACTCTAAAAATAGATATTACCCTATATATGCATAGATATTAACATATGCATATATAGGGTAATATCTATTTTTAGAGAAGCAAGTCCCTGTGGTAAAACTAGCAATATGTATCCGCATTGTTTTCCGTAAAATCGTCTGTAGAGGCATCGAATGTCGTCTGTATCAAGTAAATGTTAAATACAGATGGATCCCTTTCCCACTTGCAGATGGAATTACTGGAGACGACTTTTGTCACAATATGTTCAACTCTATTCAATAATAACACTTTCATGTAAAGAGATTTGCCAAATGTTTTTAAAATCGTCTGCTGTAGACTTTTGTACGTGGGAAGGGTGAATAAGGGTCTTTTGTAAAGTGTTGCTATCACCAAAACACCATGTTTTCATCATCAGCCGTGGTCCGTCTACTACTCCTGTATTAACCAGCCGGAATAAATCTTCGATCCGGTTAACCTTGCCATCCTGACAGTCGATTCGGGCAAGCTTGAAAGTCATGAAATATGTGCAAATACATAAGGAGCAATTCTGTCGGCCAGACACATGTCATGTTGTCAGCTTTTTTCTTTAATAAAAACAGGAAGTGTGCAAATTCGGTCAATCCCAACCGGTATTAACCAGCCGGAAAAGTCATCGTTCCGGCTATTCTGACGAGTTTATACGGACAAGTTTGAACCATATGCATGATGTACATATATAATGTGTGGAAATTGTAATTATGGCTGGATTGTGTACCTACTGCGAATCGAAGCCAGATCGAGACACTGTCATGGTTGCAAAACCCAGCGAGAGTTGGGCCCTAAGAGTTGCCCCAGCCTCGATTTGGGATGCCTATTGATCAAGATAGAAGGATTTGGCAGTCAAATGATTCATGGCAGTTGCAAGGGCCCAGTTCATCTCGGTACCTCGAACAGGACGGATGAAAGTCAAAAGTGAAAGCATCTTGCTGCCGCAACTCGACAGAACGACACCTTGCAACTTGAGGCCAACGCATTCCCCAGAGATGCACAGTAGAGGATGAATAAAAGCTATTGCATGCTAGGCTGATGATGACAGAGACAGCAGACATAAGCTATCTAGATAGTTGATATTTAATTATATTAGTTCATTACGAGTAAGTAGAGGTTGCGAGTCTCTATTTAGAAATATTCGATTTACGAATAGGTAGAGGTGTAAACATACGTTGTAAGTAGATAGATTACTGAAGAATTGAGGGTATTTGTGAGAAAATGTGTGAGCATCCTACCAAACATTTTATATAAAAGTGACCATATACCTCCTTTGTCCTTGATCTCATTCAAAATGTACAACAGCGCTATACAGTACAAGCCTTTGTCTAGGCTTCTCACGGGTCAGATATTCTGACCCATTCCCAATGTCAAAAGTCTTTAACAGCATGCAGAATTCCCATGTTCCTTGAATGACCCTCTATCAGATTCCTCCAAGCCATGTTGATTGGTCGAAAAACATGGCCACCAGGGGGCGGGGCTAGTTTGCCTTGTTAGTGAAAACTTCCCCTCCGAAAGAGTCGAGCAGATGTTCAAATAATGTTGTAGAAAGGTTCATTGGGTGACCTTCTATCAGATTCCTTTAAGCCATACAGATTGGTCGAAAATCATGGCTGCCAGAAGGAGGGCCATTTTGCCTTATATGGCTATCGTGAAAACTTAACAAATCTTCTCCTCCTAAAGTGTTGGGCCGATTTTCAAATTATGTTGTAAACATTTTCCTTGTGTGACCCTCTATCAGATTCCTTCAAACCATTTTGATTGGTTGAAAAGCATGGCCGCAAGGGGGCAGGGCTGTTTTGCCTTATATGGCTATAGTGAAAACTTTTAAAAATCTTGTCCGATGAAAGTATCTGGCCGATATTTTAATAATATTGTAGAGATATTCATTGGGTGACTCTATCAGATTCCACCAAGCCATGTTAATTGGTCTTAAAATATTGCTGCAAGGCGGGGGGCTGTTAGCCTTATATTGGCTTAATGAAAACTTTAAAAACCTTCTCCCAAACTATTTTTCTGGTTTTCAAATAATTTTGCAGAAATGTTCCTTGGTTGACACTCTTTCATATTCCTTTAAGCCATGTGGATTGGTCAAAAACATGGCCACAAGGGGGCGGGCTGTTTGGAGATTTAATTTTTGCCTAATGTTAGTGGAGTGATACTGGCCCTCTTTGGCCTCTTGGTCAATTTGCTACAATGTTTTCAAATATATTTTCAATGATGATATTTTCATTTATAGACATTTTGTCAAGTAAAATATGTCATATCTGTAAAGTAAATAAAGAATGGAAAGTCCATAAACCGCATTCTGCATTCCTCGGATGATTTCGGTACCCTACATATTAGATTTAGTCGGCTGAGTTGTTCCAAATGTCTTAAACCAGAAATTATATAATATGAACCATTTCCCACATACACCTGGAAACTCCCTTTAAATGAAAATACAATAATTGAATAGAATTCAAAACATGGTGACAAAAAGAGAAATTGCTGGTTTTGAGCAATTTATTCTTTTGCTGCCATGTTTTCAAAAAGTGTTCTGCTGCAGAGGGGTCAGAAAACGTCTATATGAGGAAAAGGGTAAAGGACCAGTAGGTGTTTATAACATCATTTGCAATTACGAGAATGAATTAAACAAATACTTAAAATATTGGAATATATATTTCATTCTAAACAAACCATATAACAATCAATTTTAACTAAGGCACTCACATTATGTTAATGGTAATAATAACTTCTCCTCTCAGACTCAACTATGGTAAAAAGTTAAAAGTAACATCATAAAGCCCAGTGTGTGATCACACAGTAAATAGGAATAAAAACCTGAACATGTTCAGATATGTACAAATTGTTAACCCTTAAACTCAACAAATATGCAGCAGACGACTTTGAAAATTATCCCGGTTAAAATGTTGAAAATGACTATAAATGTTATAATGCATAATTATTAAAAAAGAATTGAAAAGTTAAAGGCAAATGTAAAATTGCTCATCATGAGCAATTTCTCCTTTTGCCAAAATGTTTTCAGAAGTGGTCTGCTGCAGATGGTACATGTTTGAAAGAGTTTAGGAAACTGATGCTGAAAGTGATAGAAGACATTGTAAACCCTTTCCCACATACAAAATTCATCAATTAGATATAATTTCCTAATTGATTAAGTCTGTAGAAAATTATATGTTAAGCAAATAGTCATACAACATGCAACATTTTGAGGAAAATAGGGAAAATGTTTTCATTTCGCCCATCATATCTTCAAATAGTTCTCCTTTCAATGGAAGATTAACCCAGAAAATTAACATGGCAGCGGGCTATTTTCCCAGTTTTCACCTCCCTAGCTTCCACCTCTACTTCAGTACCACCAAATGTAAAGGCTACTTTGACGTCGCGAGAATCCTGTGGTACAGACATATCAAGATTGTCAATTGTAACCCTTCCGAGTTTGGTACATCCATGATCTGTTACATAACTTGGTTTCTTGTAACTCGAGGCAAATATATCAAAGCCTACACTGGATTGGTCTTCTGTCAAAGGTAAATAGGAGCGTTCCACCTGCTTCTCCCCAAACTTTACGTTTTGTCCATTTTCCACATGTTTGTCAAATACATCGTCGCAAAACCACGTTCCCTCTACTTCTTTCTTCTTATCAGAAGCGTGTGTTCCTTCAACAAAAGCCTTATTAGTTTTAACCCCATATGTGTATCTACATACCCTCTCAGCAATGGAACTCGGACAGTGACCATATACAACAGCTCCTTTCAGCACAACAAGCCCAGCCTCATCAGGAATCACCAACTTCAAGCTCGGAAAGTTTTTTCTGACAGATTCCTGCAGCATGAGTGATTCGCTGAATCCTCCAACCATAAGGATAGCCTGGGTGCCTTGCGTACATGACTCTCTCAACAATCCTTTTAGATGATTAACGATGCTATCAACGGTCTCCTTAAACAATTCCTTGTAGACAGACGCATTGATTCTTAGTTTGTCATTCGTCAAGCTCATGACATTGGCGAAGGCTGTTTGTGCGATTGTTTCTTTAAGATCTTCCTCAGTCTTTTCTTCAAACAAATCTTTCAGACCTGACGGTATTCTAAGAGTAATCTTCCCTTCTTTGTCTGGAGTGATGTCCCTTTTCTTGACTTCAAAGTCACGTAAAACATCGAGATAGTCGTCAGCACATTGCAGCTGGAATGCTCGGAGAATGGGCTGTCCAAATATCTTGATAAGCATCTGGCGGAAAGCTTCATCCACTCTAGTACCTCCCCATGCTCCACCGCTGGCTTTGTGAAGCTCTTTAAGACGACCTCCATGCATCACTTCATGAACTGTTATATCCACTGTTCCACCTGAAAACATTTATGTTGAAAATAAAATTGATATGTTCATCAACTTGATTTGAGTAGTCTGCTTTAATTTATATTCACAAAATACACGAAATGATTAAACATAAAATGTTAAGCTTAATTAACCCTTCTTCTGCTGCAGACTCATTTTGATATATCTGCAGCAGACGACTTTTGAGTTATTCATTATAATGATTAAATGTACTATCAAATATTCACTAAGAACCTACCACCAGCGTCGAGGACCATGTATTTAGATCCAGGTTTAAAGGATGACAAACTTCCTTTACACTGATTTGACTTTTCCACGGGTATTTGACGACAAAATAGGGAAGCCGCCTCTGGCTCTAAGGCAATGGTGAGGTTTTCTGATTTTATCCCTGCCTGAAAAATAAAATAGAACATAAAGATTTGCGAACTCTTTAATCCGTTCCTACATACAATAAATCTGCAGCAGACAACTTTGAAACATACCCAATTCTTTTTGGAAACTCCCTTTAACAGAAAGTACAATAACTGGATAGAGGTTAAAACATGGTGACAAAAGGAGAAATTGCTTGTTTTGAGCAACATCTTCTTTTGTGGTCAAGTTTTCTAAACGCTGTCTGCTGCAGAGTTGTCAAAAAGCGTCTATATGAGGGAAAGGGCTAATTATTTTCAACATACAGACGCTTTCTGATGTCTCAGCAGCAGATGACTTTTGCCGCAATATTTTCAACTCTAATAAATAGTTATACCTTAATTTAAAGCACTTAAAGCAGAATTATTGTATTTTGGAAAGGTTTAAATGATTGATACGACAAACTGATTTGACCAATATTGATTGGTTGAATATTTGAGTAAACTTTGGTCAGTTAATTAGAAATAGATGTTGTTCGAAGCATAAGTTGGATGGTTAGACAATTGACAACAGACGTCCAAACAACCATGAACATTTTGTGCCCAATTGAACGAAAGCATAATCTTGATATTAAATTTGCTTGACCAACCAGACATTTTGAATTACAAAATTCTTAAAATTGTAAAATTAAGTTATATTAGAGTGATCAGTTCCTAATCAGAGAAATATCCTAGACAAAAAGTTAATTTGGTTTTGCTAACCTATCCCTATTACATAGAAAAGTTAAGCCTTTCCCACGTGTAGACACATTTTGATGCTTCTGCAGCAGACGACTTGAAACCGTTTTGGCAAAAGAAGAAATTGCTCAAAACGAGCAATTTCTCTTTTTGCCACAATGTTTTCAACTCTATCTAATAGTTAAACTCTCATTTATTGAGATTTTTCATGTTTTTGTCGGTATGTTTTGAAATTCGTCTGCTGCAGAATTGTTGTATGTGGAAAAGCCTTAAATGAAGGTATGTAGCCTGACAGACTTATGATAATCATCACAGAATATACAATGTATAATACTTCATCTGAATTTCTATATTGATATTTGATTGTTCGAATGGTGTTTTAATTTCAGTTACATCACAGTATTTCCTTGGTTATTGGTATATATACCTTTCCCTCATATAGACGCTTTTTGACGCCTCTGCAGCAGACGGCTTTTTGAAAACATAGTGACCAAAGAAGAAATTGCTCAAAACGAGCACACAATGTTTTCCACTTTTTGTCATAGGTTATCCATTCAATTATGGAGATTTTCTATTTTTTGACAAAATATGTTTAAATTCGTCTGCTGCAGAATTGTCGTATGAGGGAAAGGGATAATTAGTATAACTGGTATTATTGATCCCAACACGATGCATCAGACATAATGCTATCCCATGTAACACTTATAGGGCCAAGCAGGGAAGCCATTACTACCTATTTGTTAAGGCTTTGGTATGTCCCGACCAGGTAACCGGGGTCTCTTGCTCCCAGGCACACGCTCTTACCACTTCACCATAGAGACGGGGTGTCGTTGGAATACTGATTGCAATATTGGTTTTGTGTTTCGGTAAACTTTTCTTCTAAACTGCAAATGGTGTGCTCTTGAAACTCGGAACACTTAATCATCATAATAAGGCGACTTTTAAATACAAGAACCATAACTATGCATTGTACCTTAATTACGGCTTTTAATTTTACTTGGAATTATGGTTAAGTTTTGTGATAAGGTACACTTTTCTCCATTGAGAACATGGGTTTCATCCCCGGGCAGGTCATACCAAATACTTAAAAAATAGCTTTCCGTTCTTGCTGCTCATGATTTTGGAGTGAACATAAAGACTGACTCATTGTAAGGATACATGGACAATTAGAACTGGTAGGTCAAGATATAATTGAATAAATGTTGAAAGTGACATAAAACACCATACAAAATAAAAAAAATCCATATGTTGATAAATAGGGCGAAAAGTCTTGTAACATTTATTCAACATCATAAGAAGTCTGTATCCTACAATGTACGATGTATTTTGCTTGCATTATGGCTTTTTAGTTCATGGTGAATTAATGTTATGCCCTGATGTCAACAATTTCTTTAAGTGACATCTTCGCCTAAACCACAATATGGCTTTTAACTTAACTCAGTAGAAGTGATCCTTGGGTGATCCCCATTCGAAGTTGTTCAAAAGAATTTATTCAATGAAGAACTCTGGTTGCCATGGCAACTCAGAGAAAAAATGTAAATTCTTCTTGTCTGAAACAGAAAGTGTTTAGTGGCCCTCTACAAAAAAAATCAAATCAATCCCCTGGGATCAAAATTTGCCCCTTCCCGGGGTCACCGGTTTTACATAGAGATATAAAGGGAAAAACTTTGAAAATTTCTCGTGTAAAAACAATAGGCATGTCGAGATAGGCATTTCGAGTTTTCCACTACCAAGATTATTCATATTTTGCTCCTGGTGTCAAAAGTCTGAGGGGTCACCTATTTTACATAGAGATGTAAAGGGAAAATCTTCTTGTCAGAAACAGAAAGGCCTATCATGTGTGTAGCATTGTTTTGTGGGTCTCTACAAGGATTATTCAAATTATGACCCTGGGGTCAAAATAAGCCCTGCTCCGGGATCACCTTTAAAAATCTTCTCGTCTGAAACAGAAAGGCGTAGAAGACAGATATTTGGTGTGTAGCATTGTAAGTTTATACTTGTCCTTTTTGTATTAGCTTACCTGACCCCAAAATTAGTTTTTGTAGTTGGCATGAAAAATCACATTACATAACTCGGGTGAGCGATCCAGGGCCATCATGGCCCTCTTGTTAATATAGAATTTTGGATTTAATAAGTCAAGGGCCTTCGCCTGCTGTGCTCTTTTTAAAGTTTTTTTTTATACCGGCATATCTATTTCATCATCCACCTACAGCTACATATATCAACTAAGTACCTGTACGGCAGCTTCCCTCATGAATTGTTTGGCAGCGTCATTCCAGATTGCCGGCACTGTAAGAACCCAGTGGATCTCGTCATCACCAAGTCCATCGCCGGCTAATCGAGATAAACAAGTCTTCATGAGGTCATCACGCAGGTATTTGATTGCCAGAGAAAACACAGTCTTGGCAGGAAGGCTTTGTCCTTTATCATCTTCAATAGTCATGATTCTACTTAAACCCTGAAATAGTGTTATATTAACCCTTTTCCAAATACATCATATTTGCAGCAGACGACTTTGAAATTATTTCGACAAAAAAAGGGAATATTTCTATTACTGGCAGTTTAAATATTGAATAGAGTTGAAAACAATGTGGAAAAAGGGAGATATTGCTGGTCAAAAGTCGTCTGCTGCATGTGCGTCAGAGAGCATATTTATGTGGGAAAGGGTTTATTATAGGCCTCAGAGTTCTAGATTATTTCTTATACTAAAATCCTTATATGACCTTAAACTCTTTCCTACTTACGTGTACAATAAATATGCAGCAGATGACTGAAAACATAAGTAAAAGATATTGAAACTATAAATGAAAGCACAATTATTGAATAAAGATGAAAGCATTGGGGCAAAATGTGAAACTGCTCATTAAGAGCAAGTTCTCACTTTACAACAATGTTTTCCAAAAGTTTCTTTCAGAACGTGGCTAAGTGATCAAGTCTATGTTGTCGGTATCCAAAAGAAACGTCTTGCTTAGCACCGACAGCCGAGCCCCGGTAGCTCAGTCGGTAGCGACGTGGGCTGTCAATCCAGGGGTTGTGAGTTCGAATCCCGGCTCGGCCAACTTTCTTTCCGACGATTGACAAAAGTCAATGCGACATGCGTCATTCGTCTTCCACCAATGGGCTAATGTCTATGTGGAAAAGCAGCCAGTTGCTTGGGAAGATTGTTGTGTGGAGTACTGGTGTGAGAAAACCAGGAAATACATGAGTAGGTGAACTGGCCGCCGTGATATAACTGAGAAATTGTTGAAAACGGCGTTAAACCCCAATCAATCAATCAATAAATCAATCTTAGCACCCACAACCTATGATTTGGTTGAGCATTAATTAGACACTGTTGAGATAAATTCCAGTTATCCTTTATCTAGGTCACTGCCAGTGCTTCAGGAAAACCAACCATACACTACTGTGACTAGTGTAGATACAGATATGTCTGTTCATACATTCAGTCTGATCCAAATGGATAATGTTTGTCAGAAGCACATATAAACCATTTGAGACTGATTTGCAAACAGTGATATTAGACCACTCTGTTTGGACGAGTAGTGTGATCAGGGTCTACTCTGGTCCATAATTAATTGGGGTTTAAAGCCGTTTACAACAATTTTTAACAGCGGCCAGTTCACCTGCTCATGTGTGCAGCATCTTTTGGACAACTGCAAGAAACAACTATTGAAAATATTGTGTAAAATAACTATTTTTTGACACAATGTTTTGATTTCAGTATTTCATATATAATTGTTACCCATAGGTATGTTTACTATCACTTCTACAGCCTTACTGTGGAAGCCGGCTTTTATAGCGACGTTGGTAGAGTGGTTGACCTTTTCTTAAAGTTAATCAATGATCATTGCGGTTAGTGCCTGGATGGGTGACCCGCGATGGCTTATCTCCGGTTCATGTTACATAATAATACTTCTTTATAGAGATGGTCCATGGATATTTTAGATATTATCAGTCATCTGCTGCCTATTTGTTTTATGTGGGAAAGAGTATCATTATAGTAATTAACCCTTTCCCACATATAGACGCTTTCTGACGCCTCTGCAGCAGACAACTTTGAAATAAACTGGTGAAAAAAAAAGGTTTAAATATTGAATAGAGTTGAACATATTGTGGCAGAAGGAGAACTTGCTTGTTTTGTGAAATTTCTTCTTTTGCCACAATGTTCTCAAAAAGGTCATCTGCTGCAGAGGCGTCAGAACGCGTCTATATGTGGAAAAGAGTTAATTAAAATAATGACTGGACCTTTTCCCACTTCCATTTTGATACATCTGCAGCAGACGGCTTTTGAAAACATTGTAGCCAAAGGAGAAATTGCTCATAATTTTCAACTCTTATATATATAAAATAACTTTTATTTCTGATTTTTTCAACACAGAGTGAGTATATAGGTGAGTACATAAAATGCTATGTATAATATACCTTGTCAAAAAGAGCCATTTTGAATCGTTTGAAGTAGAAGTATTTTGTATGGGCTTTATCAGCCGCAAGATCAGCATACTTGTTCTCAGCTTCATAACCAAAAGCCTCGAGCGTCTTCCCATCTGGCTTTATAAGGACAGTTGTTGGGGCTTTTAGCGACACATGCTGCCCTCCAATCCTGTAAGATTAAGGTTAATCAATAAGTTGTAATGCCTTTTCAACAATTTTCAGCTGGGGCTTGAATACACAACCCCGGAATTGATATTTTGTTGTCTGTCTTGAAAACATATCAGAAAATTTATTTATGAGCAACAGAAGGAAAATATAAAATCAGCTTGACATAGCTGAATAAAATGTGTGAAAAATAGAAAATTAAAAATAAAGTTTCAGGGGTGGGGGAGGAATCCTCACTCCATGACATCATTAATAGATACCTTTAATAACGATTGCTGGATGACTTAAACATAGTAAAAGTGTGTACCTGATTCAATGGATAAACACTCTACACTTTTTATCGTCTGCTAAATTTAAATATAATCGCCTTGACTGCCTTTCTTAAAAACATGAGATTACTAAAGTGAGCCTTACTAAATAAATGAAATAATGAAAATTCAACCCGATGCGTATGCTTCATGAACATATAAAATCAGTATTTGAAAATAAAAAACATTTAGAATAAAATAGACTACTTTGACTGTTTGATTATAAAGACATAGACATGCAGGTATATATAAAACAAACACAGACACAGAAACCCATATTTGCAATCTTACCGTCAAGAAGACAATATGTTCTCGACAGAGTGTCAAGACTGCCATCAGGACTTTTCGAGGAGAGATGCCATGCTGAGGCACTCTCGACAGAAACACAACTAGAAAACCATTGATGCGTATCCACCACCACCACCACTCATTGCGGGAGTGCCTACAACATCATCAACCATGGTGGAAGTGCCTACAACACCACAACCCATGACGGAATTGTCACCACCATCACCGCTAATGACCAGAGAGTCTCCAGCACTAAAAGTGAATTTTAAAGGGCCTTAGCTAGGAGACGCAGTCTATAATTCTTCATCACCCCTGTACTATGATGATAACGGGACCAACAGGTATTCATTTTGAAAGTTTTACAAAATCTAGAATTTTATGTTTATCACATTTTAAATTTGTTGGTGGCGTTTTCTAAACCTTTTAGCTCAATACATTTTTAATAAATATCTACATTTTCTTCAGCTTGTGTTAAAACGATGTTCGTTAAACATTTGCTTCTACATTATGACACCAGAATACAACCTAAAATACAGCGGATAGTATGGTTGTATAAAAGATGGCAGCCCATGTACACTGACATGCAAAAGTTGTCACCCAAAGTTGAATTTATACAAGGTATTCCCATAGAACTTGAGGACGATGATTTCTTCAACCCTAGATTTAACAATCTTTTTGTGTTGGACGATATGTGCATCGTGACGTGCAAGGATAAACGAATAACCGATTTGTTTACTGAGGGATCTCACCATAGATCACTGTCAGTCATTTCTATCAGTCAAACCATTTTTGCAAATAAAGATCCGACACAAAGAAGAAACTGCCCCTATCTAGTGTTATTTAACAACCCAGCAGATCGTCATTGGCTCGACAAATGTATCCGAGACATAGGATACCGACAAATTCATGAAAAACTTCGAAAGGGCAACTAAACAACCGTATAGCTTTTTATTGGTGGATTTAAAACCATTCACGCGAGAAACGGGTAGATTAAAATATGATATCACGTGGTTTGATGAAAATGTAAAATGAAATTTGAAAACAATCATTTGAATGTTGGAACTCAAACAGTGCATGTCGAACATTTTTCGGAGGATGATAAATATTTGCAGAATAATAAGCATTTGCAAAGACAACGATTTCTCTCAAAGCATGGCAGATAAAGGACACGCTTGTGACGATTGCGAGCTTCTGTTTGATAGCCCACACGATGTTCAAAGACATCTTAAGAATGGGAGTTGTCCGGAAAATACGGAACCCTTCTTAAAGAAGAGAAAACTAGAAAATATGTCAAGTCATGGTGATAGTGATGAATCCAATGACGGCTATCAAGCATTAAGGCAAAGAGCCAAAGATATCGGAAAAGATAAACACAGGCAATTGTACGAGCACTTTGTAAACAACGGTGCAACCGAAAAACAGGCTGCACAAATGGCGGAAGAGCGCATGGAATACCATGCTATGATAACTTTTATTCAGTTGTACGAACAGGTTCTGGACAACTACATGCTGCCTATAAGAACAAGTGTATTACATCAACATATTGTAGACGCTATAGATTCTTTGCTTACGAAAGACGTCAATCAGACTACATCAGTGAATCGAGTGTTGAAAAAATACAAAGATAACTTTCAAGACGTTATTGATATGTCTGATGATAAAGAAGCCAGTGAGAACGAAAGTGAGGATACAGAAAGTGACGCAAGCTCCGAAGAAACTGAAAGTGTATAAAACAGCACATGATGAGACAACGTTCATTTCAATATTGAGTTTCAAACAGTTCAGACATGGCTCCTTGGGAGAACTATTTGAAACTGGAGTTGAACGATTTTTAATATTAGTCTTCTTTTTCAACATTGTATCTCACCAACATTTTATTTAACAATCTCAAGTATACAAGGGTTAACAATTACTATACCTTGGCACTAGTTAAAATAAATCGTCTGCTATAAGGTGTATTTATACATTGATACTGTGTGCTGAAGCAAAACTAAATGTTAAACATTTTCAAATCATCTGCTGTAGAGTTTATCCATGTGATAAATTACATATCACAAATGTGTTTGTTTATATAACTGTATCTACCGTCTACAGTTCAAGAGGTTAATTATAGATCTCTAGAAATAAGGTAAACCATGTCTTAAATAAATGTTTGAACTGTATGCGGTTTTGCTTTTTTGTTTACATTTTTTGAAATTATGTGACTTGTGTTGTAACTTTCAACTTTATTTAACAATCTCAAGTATACAAGGGTTAACACTTACTATACATTGACACTAGTTAAAATAAATCGTCTGCTATAAGGTGTATGTATACATTGATACTGTGTGCTGAAGCAAAACTAAATGTCTGCTTAAAATCAGAGAGCTGTTTTATAACATACATGATGTGTTCGCTTCGCTGTCTGGAGACAGAATGAGCTAGTAAAAATGTATAATATACTGCACTGCGATCTGATTAGCCGATGTATTGAGAAATAGTACTATTCATACATAATCGAGACCTTGTGAATTTCGCTGTCAGAAGATAACGCTTTCATGTGTCTCTCTGGGTTTGATATTAAAAGTGTAAACTTGTTGGGTTTTTAGCTAGTTAACGTGTGTCGTTTGCTAGCGGTTAAATGAAGAACAAAATAATAGCGGTAGGTGTAGAATGTTGACGAGCAGAATTGTTGTCTGCTAATGACTGGGAAAAAGGGAAATTTTAAACAAAACCCTGGCTGCTTTAAAAATGGTGGGGCAAAATATCGTTTTAGGAATCCGTAAGCTTTACACCTGTATGTTTAAAAGGATGTATGATGCAATCCTAAACATTTATAAATATCGCAGTAGTCTGAACGGATCCGTAACCGCAGTAGATTATCTTCTTTTTTCAAAGTATGTTTAAAAGATGTATGATGCAATCCTAACAATTTATAAATAGCGCGGTAGTCTGAACTGATCCGTAAAGATGGTGGATAATTTGTCGTCTGCCTACTTAAATATTCTGAAAATTCACTCATTCCAAGATGGCCGCTCTATATAGGATAAAGAAGGAAATCTAACGCTCAAGGTCATCTAGATTAGCCATATAGACTACTGTGGTCTGCTGCAGATTTGTTGTATGTGAAAAAGGGTTAAAAAAGATAGGGCCATGATGGCCCTAGATCGCTCACCTGAGTTACATGTATGCAATGCTATTTCTAATGCAAAACACATCAAAGTCTCAAACTGCTGAAATAAAATTGCAGTCCAGAGTATTGAAAACAAATTCTTTCAATTTGGCTTAGTGACCTATTTTTAGATTGTATATGGCCTAGATATCATTAAGACAAACATTCTGACAAAATATCAAGCAGCTGAAGCAAAATATGCGGCCTTGAGAGTGTAAACAAGATTTTCTTTAGATTTGGCCTTGTGACCTAGTTTTTCACCGTACATGACCCATATTCAAACTTGGCCTACATATCAACAAGACAAACATTCTGACGAAGTTCAATATTTTCAAGTGAAAAATACGACTTCCAGGGTTAACAAGATTTTCCCTCAATTTAACCTAGTGACCTAATTTTTTACCCAATATGACCCAGTTTCAAACTTGTCCAAGATTTGATGGAGATGAATGTTCTGATAAACTATCATGGAAATCATATGCAAAATGTAGCCTGTAGAGTGTAAACGATGCAGTTATTGATGATGCCAATGGACGACGGATTTTTTTTATCGCAATATAGCACTTTGAGCACTTCGTGCTTAGGTGAGCTACAAAGTTTAAAATATTGTGGCAAAAAGAAATTGCTCGTTTGACCAATTTCTCTTTTCATCGTAATGTTTTCAAAAGTCTTCTGCTATAGAAGCATCAAATTGTGTTCATGGGTGGGAAACGGTTAAAAGTCGTCTGTTGCAGATTTGTTGCATGTTACAGGGTAAGCGTTAAATAAATGAACACAAAAGATAAGTAATCACCAGATATCCATTTTCAGACTTTTGGAGAAAGAAGGAAAGTATAGACAACTCAATTTTTTTTTTAAATAAAGACAAAGGCTTCTTTTGTCCAAAGGGTCTTTAACCCCTTCCCACAACAGTTCTCTATAAATTGAACAAGAAGGCCTTGATGGCCCTAGATCGCTCATCTGAAATATTTTTACCTATCATTTTGTTAGAGAATGAAAAAGTTGTGTTTTACGGCACTGCAATACAAAGAGGTCAGTTATGAGTGGAGATAGAAATGGAGGTAGGAAAAATGACAATAATGAAGATGATGATGAATACTGGAAAGGAATATTATAACTTGCATCCAACTAAAGTCAAAATCACTCTTTTGAATGTTTAGCTTTTATTTGGGGACTGTGACCTCATGGTTGTACAGAGGTTGTTGTTTTACCGCTCCGCCAAGATGGCCCATTTTGTTCAAGAAGATGTAAAACATTTCCACTATAAGAAAATAGTGAAAACTTACCCTGCCCTTTCTGGTAATGGTTTGTTTTTTACCAACTGACATAGCTTGAACAAGTTTTCTCCCTATATATGTATATCTCTATGTAAAATAGGTGAACACAATGGCGGGGTCAAATCTTGGTAGAGGACTAAAAGACAATGCTACACACAAAGTATCTAAGCTCTAGGTCTTTCGGTTTCAGACAAGAAGATTTTTCAAAAATGATTTTCAAAGTTTTCCCCTATACAATGTATATCTCTATGTAAAAGAGATGACCCTGGGGCGAGGTCAATTATGACCCAGGGGCATAATTTGAACAATCCACAAGAAAACCACAACACAATAATACACACCAAATATCTTAGTTGTTCCATATATATCTCTATGTAAAACAGTTGGCGAGGCCAATAATGACCCATGGGGCATAATTGGAACAATCTTTTGCAGAGGACCACTAGACAATGCCACAGACCAAATATGTAAGTTCTAGGCCTATGTGTTTCAGACTAGAAGATTTTCAAAGATTTCTTATAAAAAATCCTTTTTGTGAACCCCAGGGCAGGAAACCACAACACAATGCTACATACCAAATATCTTAGTTGTTTCATATATATATCTATGTCAAACAGTTGACCCCCGTGGCGGGGGTATGACACATGGGACATAATTGGAACAATCTTTGCAGAGGACCACTAGACAATGCTACAGACCAAATATCTAAGCTCTGAGCCTATAGATGTGATTTTTATGAAAATCCTTTTTGTGAACAATTTTTGACACAGTGGCATAATTTGATTTATTATGTGCAGAGGACCACAATACAATGATACAGATCAAATATCCTAGCTCAAAACCTTTCTGTTTTAGACAAGACGATTTTCAAAGATTTTCCCAATATTCTCTATGTAAAACAGATGAACCCCCTGGCGATGCTAATCTTAACCCAAGGGCATAACTTGAACAACCTTTGTAGAGGACCACTAGACAATGATCGATACAAAATATCTAAGCTTGAGGCCATTCTGTTTCAGACAAGAAGATATTCAAAGTGTTTTAACGTAAATTCTTTTTAATGTCATGGCAACCAGAGTTCTGCCTGAATAGATTTGGTGTAACAAATTTGAAAGAGAATCACCTAAGAACAATTCTTACCAAGTTTAGTCAAAATATAAACAGAAAAGTATGAGTGAGCTAAAAACAATTATTGAATAAACTTTAAAAACAATGTGGCAAAAAGGTATTCACTGCAGATGCGTCAGAAAGCATCTGTATCTGGGAAAGGGTTAAGGGGGTCTGCTGCAATAACACACACTTAAATGTGTTCCCTGAGGAAAGCTTGGTTTGACCTTTTCCTGATTTTCAATGATGTAAATAAATCAACACCATATGTAGAAATTAATAAATGTCATTTACATGCAGAGAAGAAAATCTCAGCTTTTCAAGGATTTCAGGAGTCATGTGTTTTAGGGTATAGTGTAATGACTTACCATTGTTTAGATGAAACTTTGGTTGGATCGGAATCAAACTCATGTTTAAATGAGAATGCCCAGCCTGAGAAGGTCGTTCCAAAGTCTATTGCGGCAACCAGCAGTCTTGAACAAGAAGATCCTCCACTCTGAATTTTAGAAATGAAATTCAAAAATATGTTTTTGAAACAAATGTCAATGGTTGCCCAACACTTACGTCAGGGACAAGAACCACCGAAAGTGGGATATATAAGTTTAACCAGGTTGCGACCTTTAGTGGATAAAGTAAAATAAAGTATTACATTACTGATTAATAGCCATGCTTTAAATTACTTTATCACTTACCATCGGAAATAATCAAATGAAATAGATCAATAAAATGACTTACCACTTGCTCCGCCATTGCGCCAACTTTCGTTTTCGGTGGAGTCGATATCGCGTATATTACTTCCTCGTTGATGCTCACTGAAATAAATCGACACAATTAACGCGTTACTAACATAATATTTCCCACATTTCATCTTTTAATCTTATGAAGTATTGTATATCTTTTATATTATATTTTACTTAAATATAAAATTGTATACTTAAATTAAACGTTACTTACCAGTTTAGAGCACTATTTAACGTTGTTGCGTCAGGCAAATAAGTAGGAATACCAAATTTTTCGTGGAAAACTATAAATAGTAACATCATTAAATCGATTTACGTGACAAGCCAGACAACACAGGTGAGTTGGTTCAACCATTTTAATTTGTTTTATATTTTATATGTATGATTGTGTTTAAGGTATATATTATGAGTTAAGTGAATATGTGTGGCTGTGACCATAATAGAAGTATCTGATTCTGACATTTAGTCCGAAAACGAACATTCCATTTGATATATTTCTACTTTCGTTTTCTACTATTCAGTTTCCACGTAAGATATAACATCGTAATTGGGTTTATGCATGAAAGAATACGATAAATGTGCATTTGATTTATATAGACACCTATGCTACACATATGCTACATGTACAGACGAAGTTTGAAATCAATGTGAAAAAGGAGGCAATTCCCAATTATAGCTGAAAATCCTCCTTTCCACACAATGCTTTCAACTCAGTTGCAACATTATGCAGAAAGCACATATTTAACTTTATTTGTTTCTAAACGCAGACTCTCTACACCAGTTGTACACCACGTTTTAAAGAGTATTTGAAATGTAATGTCATACACAGCCCGTGATCTGCGTAGCAAATTCGACCTAGAAAAATAATTGTTTGTTATTATCGTTATCTGAACTTTGAATTCATGTCCACAATGATTTCCAAAGTCGTTTGTTTCAGAGGCACAGTAAGGGTATATACTCGTATATGGGAAAGGGTTAAAACCGTTAATAGAAAGAATTAAGCTCATTATGTACAATTTAAAGGATTTCAAAAGTCGTCTGTTGCAGAGGCTCGGTAAGGGTGTACTTGTGGGAAAGGGTTAAAACCGTAAATGGAGAAAATTAAGGCAATACATATTTGGTCATAACCTGATTCAGTGTTAATTTAAATTGTTATTGGAGAGAGTTTCCTGTGGAGATATCAAGACCCAATACATTGAATGGCTATAAAAATATGAAAGGTAAAGGTGTTATAAATTTACAACACGAGTATACTGCAAACACACCACTTTCTTATTGTTTCATAAACATGTCGAACGAGCAAACGTCCTTTTTTCGATCCCGGCTCAAGCAATTATATCACATAGAAAAGCGAATGAAGCAGATATGGGAAAGAGCAGATATGGGAAAGAGCAGATAACCATAGTAAATATTATGATTGCTTGATTATAACGGATAAGCATAAGTGTTTATACACCACAGTGATGTAATAACGGCGAGATATAGCGTCTTCTGGAGTTCCTTCCTTTTAATTACTGCCTAATATATAGGATGAAAGGAACCAGACTACATTTAGTGCGCATTTTGTGGTTCCCGGTTTGAGAAGTATTGAAAGAATGAAGCGTATAAGGCTGGCAACCAATTTAGTAGAATGGTTCTCTATTTTACTGTTTAGACTAGATAATGTATGATTTCCGCGCTGAACTAAAAATGTACAAACATTAAATAAATATACTGGCCTTTGTCTTCTTTTTAACTTGTAAAACTCACACATGTATATAAAGTGTAAATAGGATATTTTAAAAGTCATTTACCTTAACTTAATATACTTAGTAATGACACAGAGAATTCCCGATATGTGGTCACACTGGCAGGTCTAAAAATCTCCTTGTGCTAAATTCAAACGCATTCCTACAGGAAACCCAATGAGCAATAAACAATGTCAGGGCCGTAGATAACATATTATCTACGTTCCTGGTGATGTGTATCTAAAAGTAGTGCACACATGACTTTAAAATAAGTGTGAACTTGAATTTGGTTAATCTTTTCGGTACTGACCACCATACTCCGGACACTAACTAGTAGCAACAGGTCAACGGAATAATATGTGCAATTTACACCTTAATTAGTTTGATTGTTTGCTACCATCAGTTATGTATGTTTACTAAAGTCTGGGACTACTACTACGGGGAACGGAAACGAGTGCAATAAGCCCTACTACAGTCCCGATGCTTTGCGAAAGGGTTGCCGATAAAATGTTGCTAGTTTCGGGAACCTTTCGGGATCATTAATCGATAAAATGGGCGAAGCTTTGCCATCTGGTTTGTGTGGAATGTATTCGCGGAGTGGCATACGACAGGTTGAGGTATAAATGCCGAAACCTATTCGAAGTAGCCGAATGCGACGCGGAAGAATGCTTACAGTTCCGGAATTGGAATTGTTTCCCGAATGTTTCCCGATCGTGCGGCAAGGTTGCGGTAACATTGAAGAACATGTTGAAGTGTTGCCGAATCGTTGGCGATAGAATGCTGAAATGTTCCCGATTTGAAAGTCGGTGTATAAACGATGTCGAACTACTATTTTGTTATCAGTTGCTAGTGGGACACCATGGATGTTAGAGTCCTTCACCTTGCACTTCAGTTTCAAGTCCAAGCTCAAATGGATGCCACATGCTTGCCTTGGCATTGTATCTGAGGCAGAGACGAAAAAGACGTTATCGATGGTGAGTCAGCCCCTGTCTCACAGACGACAGGAGACTTTAGTATGAACAGTACAATATATTGATGCGGGAACTCCGAGATGTCACCTCCTTCAAAAAGTATTTGAGGATCACGCCAACAATGTTTGAAGACATACTCCAGCGTCTAGCGCCTCGCATTCAGAAAAAGGACACCAGGTCCCGTAACGCCCTTCCTGTTGGCCTAAAGCTTGCGATGATGATGAGGTACATGGCATCTAGGGAACGTACGCCTGCTTGGCGTATGACTTCCACATTTGCTGCGGAAAGTGTATGCCATTTTGTCCCAGAAGTGTGTACTGCCCTGCTACAGGAGTATAAGGACGAAGTTTCGGCCATTCCTAATACTCCAGAGGCCTGGCGTGAAGTGACTGCCAAATTTGAGAGAATGTGAAACAAGCCCAACTTTATAGTGCTCAATTCACATCCCTTCTGCTGACAATCGGCGTCTTCAGCGACGATTCGGCATCTTGTCATTACATGATCGGCATAGTTCGGCGTGTATACGCGAAACAGAACTCGTCCACTCGTCGTATTCAGAGAGCTTTCGGCATCGACTCATCTTCATTCAGGGACCGCTCGGGATGGCTAAAAGATACCGAAGCCTCGCAGAAGGCTTTTCGATGATGCCGGGTTAATGGCGATGGGTTCCCGAACGTCCCGAATGGCTGCCGATGGTTTGCCGAATATCCAGAAGCCGCCCCGAATAAAACATTCGACGTCCAAATTTTAAAACTTTTAACATTTGGATGCCGAAGTTCTTTCGATCCCGATTTGGCTCGAAGTGCCGAGAAGGTTTCCAGAAGTGTTAAGGAATGACACGGAAGGGTTCCAGAACATCGTGATGACATGCCGAAACATCCCGATTTTGCGAATTTCGCCTACGGGAACCCTTCGGAGGCCTAGTGGACGGCGGATCTAAGCTGGTAGATAAACCTTGTATTGGTAATGCAGAATATCGATCGATAAGAACGAGAAGCATATTATTTAGCGCTATATAGCTTCTCGAACTCGTTTCTCTTCCCCGTATTAGTAGTGCAAGCTAAAGCCATGGTCACATTTACGGTCATGCACGTAGTTGACCGTAGTTCATTTCAAACGTAGTCTGCCGTAGTGTTACTACGGTCAACTAGGTTGAAGTACGTTCGAAGTAGGTTCAAAATTGGCAAAACGAGGAAATATAGAAAGTCTAAGTAGTTTGAACTACGTGTAAGTACGGTCAACTACATTCAACTACGCGCAATGTGGCTAGGATTAACTAGGGCATCACTACGTCTTACTACGAGTAACTACATTACACTACGTATAAACTACGTCCTAAGTACGCGCAACTACGGTAAATTAGGGTCAACTGCGCTAAGCTACGGTAAAACGTTGTGGCTGCGCCTGCGCAGTACGGGTAAGCTACAGTCTTTGTGCTTTTGGAAGTTTACGAACGTAGTTCAACCCTAGTAGATCCCTAGTTGACCTTAGTGTTAACCGTAGTGTTGATGTGTTTTGGCAGGTATTACGGTCAACTAGGGTACACACTACGGTTAAGTAGGGTCAATTCAGGTTAACTAAGGTCAACTACGTTCAAACTACGGTCACAGTAGGGTCACAACATCGTACTTAACCGTAACCAATTTTTGAACATGTTGAAAAATGATGTGCTTACTACCGGCAAATCATAAGTTCAAACTACGTTCATTACTACGTTGAACTACGGTTATCTACGTGTAACTACGTTCAACTACGTGTAACTACGTTCAACTACGTTTAATACATTCAACTACGACCAACTACGGTCATTCCCCACTACGGTCAACTACGTAAGATGTGACCACGGCTTAAAGTAGATGCAATTTTAACTTTTGTTAAGTTTAAACCTTAAGGCTTAGAGATCCATTTCTAAAAATTTAAATATGTGTCACATGCAAATTAAATTTCACATGTTTTTATTCTGATACTCTATATGCTATTCCATGTCTAGTTATTAACACATGGTATCGACTTCATGCAATTAGGTAATACTAATACCGCTATACGGCAGTTTCTTAAAGAATTTCGAATTAAACGTATCAAAGGCAAATGTTTACGTTGCAAGACAGTTAATTTGTGTACCAAAAAACCTAGGATTTGATTCGTCTTTACTCCATTTCACCTCGCGCTCGTATGTCTAACTAAGGTCTTGTTTTCTAGTCGGGTTCGTTTGTATGGTGTTTTACGCCGCTTTCAACATGTTTCCAGTTATTTAACCTGAGCCCCAAAGAGGAGCCTTTGGTTTGACCCGGCCGGAGATCGAACCCGCGACCTCCCGCACCCGATCGCGAGGCTGACGCTCTACCACTTCACCAACGTGGGTAGTTTAGTTTGTTAAGTGTCTCGCAAAAGTCTGTTTATTCAAGTTAACCTTGACCTCGTATGTTTATATATGGTCATGTCTTTAAGTAGGTATATTGATATTGACTACACATCTATTGTCAACTAACCCAGGATGTAGATCATTTTCACTTTCGTAGAATGACAGACCGATTTTCAGGTATCAATATAATCGAACTGAGTCGTGTCAGATAAATAGGCAATCTTATTAAAACCAGACAAACTTTGCTGTAGTTGCAAACGCCAATATACGCACAGCGAAGACCTTTGTTCTGATTTTAATGAGTTTGATGAATAGGTGTCAGATTGCTTTTGCGAACATTGACGACTTGCGAAGCTGTAAACTCACAGTGTTGTCAGAGCCTTCCCTTTACCAATGGGGGATACCAAAAACAGCCCGCATTAAAAGTATTCTTACATTTTTTACTAGTATAACCTTCGAATGGTGATACTCCTTTCGTGCTATGACAGAATTCTTCTCTTTTTTATCATCAAAGTTCGGGTATGTAAATTAATTACATGTGTTTTATATTTCCGAATTAACCGTATAAAATATATAAAAAAAATGTTCGCCTGTATGATACGTTGTACTTTTAGGGCAAGATTACATATACAGTGATCACAATAAAGAAGAAAGGAATCATTTAATTGACTAAATACAATTGTCTGAATAGAAAAAGAGATTGTTGAATAACAATTAGAAAAACATTCAATATAGGAAAGCAAGAAAGAAAAATAAATCATGTTCGCCTATCATGAAAATCAACCCATGAAAAGTTAACTTTGAATTCTGATTTTCTTTGTTCTTACCACCTAAGCTATCAGGAGTTTGCGAGGTGAGCATTACGATGGACTGGCTGGTGACAGGATAAATGGACCAGTAGTACTGGTAAATTACCCAGGAAACGCTGTGATATGAGTATACACTTGTTGAAAGCGGCAAAAAACACCAATTAACCATTGAACCAATGTATTAATCGGTGCAGACAGCATTGAAGTGTGAGTGCGCAGTCAGATCTTGATTTGCCACAATAGCGCAACAAATTGGGAGTCCTTGAGAGCAGTTCATAAAAGTGTTATTTTCGTTTACAGAAACTATGTCGAAGTCTCGTAATAGAGAAGACGCCCTCATTGTAGCAGCCATAGACTTTGGAACTACGTTTTCTGGATATGCATTTTCCTTCCGCCACGAATTTGACAACGACCCCTTACGGGTGTCCTCCAGCCAATGGACAACCGGTTCACGCGTAGCGATTTCATTGAAAACGTCGACATGTGTCCTCTTTGACCCCAGTCGTCAATTTCATTCATTTGGGTTCGATGCCGAAGACAAGTACAGCGATCTGTCATATGATGGCGAGCATACCGGCTGGTACTACTTTCGGCGATTTAAAATGATGTTGTATAACTCCAAGGTTTGTATTTTTAACCAGGTTGTCCACGTAGTTGAAACTTGGTTATTAGAATGACGATGTCGTTGTTTTGTGTGCGGGCTGGCAGGCGGGTCAAACTCATCTAAGAAGCCGTATGTTACAGAATATCTTTAGTTACGGTTGACATATTGTAACAAAACTTGGTATGTAGAAAGAGTTTAAAGATACCTTTCATCGGATTGCGTTTGGGGCGACTAGGGTCAAGGTCATTGTTACTACAAATAGAAAAACGGTTGAAACTCAATATATTTAGTTACGGTTGACATATTGTAACGAAACTTGGTATGCAGAAAGAGATTATGGAGACATTTCATATGATAATGTTTGAGGCACATATGATCAAAGTCTAGGTCGCTGTTACTACAAATAGAAAAACTGTTTAAACTCAATGCTTTAGTTACAGTATACATTTATTATAAGTAAAAACTAAACATGGGTAGTCACTGTTCATAAACTGGAATTATTTTGTCTTTGACACACACACACAACATTCAACAAAGAAGCTTAATTATAATTCTCAAAACACAGGATGAAGTTCTTCATCATTTGTTTATATCCTCATTGGTTTGGAACGTTCAAATATAGATATATGTACATATCCTTAATTAAACTGTTCAATCGTGTATTGCTGGTACATGAAAACCTGACATCAACGTGCTCCTGTTCACCCTGCAATCTGATACAAATATACGCCGGTCGTCAACGAGTCATAGAAGCCTACCGGAACAGATATGATCAGACTATTTGACTGCTAAGGCATTCAATTTCATAGTTATTTCGTTTTCTTAACCTTTGAAATTTTAGGTTATAGTGCGACATGTGATTTTGTGCTGGTTGATCTGGTTCTACACTGGTCACAATTGCCATACATCATATACAACATTTTCTGTGTATATTTATGTTATTTTGCTAAAGCAATCATCCGTTTATCTGACTCAGACTACATATGACAACGTTGCAGCAAGATGATTTTTGAAAATCGTGATAGCAAAAGAAGTAATTGCTCGAAACGAGCAAAAATGTCCTTTCGTAACAATATTTTCAGCTTCTAATTTCACTTTTCCACGAATGGTTTAAAAGTAGACGACACTAGAACTAGAACTAGTATGAGCTGTTCCGTGAGAAAACCAACAGTGTGGACTCTGCGTAATGTATCGACCCAGATTAGCCTAAGCCTAAGCATACCGCGCAGGCTAACCCGGACAAACACTTTTCGCCTCCTGTAGATTTTCTGTTTCATGACTCGTTACTCTATAACTCTATCCCCCTGAGACGGAATGTGTCGGCCTGGATTAGCCTGCGCGTACTGATCAAAGGCTGATATGTGTCGAAACATTACGCAGAGTCCATTATGTTGGTTTTCTCGTGGAACGGCTCATATTATATCAGGAAGGTAATCAGGTCAACGGTATAACTTAATTCACACTGCGGTTTCAGGATATACACAGAACTACAATGTTAAAGGGCGAGACTGGCAACGAGATGCCAGCAATGAACGTGTTTTCCGCGGCAATCCGGTATCTAAGTGACCATCTAATACGTACCCTGAGGGACAGGGTCTGCGGTTCGAGTTTAGTGCACGACGAGATCAAATGGGTCCTTACTGTACCGGCGATATGGAGCGATGCTGCAAAACAGTTTACAAGGGAGGCTGCGGAGAAGGTTCTTGTTCCTAACTTTTCATCCAATATTTCGTTTTGCTGCGCATCCCGAGTCCTAGACTCATTCAATTTTACCAGGACTCATTAAAATGTTTTTTTTTACATTGTTAACCCATTATTTTGTGAGAAAAAAAGCATGGAAGGACTCATTGATAGAAATTTCAAAATAAAACACTGTTGCTCAACTACATACGCTTTTTGACGCCTCTGCAGCAGATGACTTTTGGAAACATTGTGACAAAAGGAGAAATTCAAATGATTAAGTTCTCATTGAAGATATGAATAGTTTTTTATACATTTTTGCCAATATGTTTTCAAAGTCGTCTGCAGATTTGTTGTATATATGTGGGAAAGGGCCTAATTAACCATCCAGGTCCTCTCAGATGATAATATCTGACAATAAAGAAATGTATCTCCGCAAAGACAATGTATGTATGTATCAATTATAGAAATCAAAAGTTCAGACCGACCAAACAGACAGCATTGTTGGATTATATGTCTACAACTATATTAAGATCTACTGGTTTTCTTTTCCAAAAATATAACTTTGGTTATTAAAATAACGATGACGATGATCGACTTTCTTACAGGCTGGTATCCCCGGTGACAAACTGGTACTAGCGCTGGAACCCGAGGCGGCGTCCATGTTCTGCAGGTACCTTCCCGTGGATAAAAGCAAAGGCACCAAGAACCAAATCACCTGTTTTAAACCCGGATCAAAATATCTGGTGCTAGACGCCGGAGGTATTCATTTAACTTTTCTATTTTAAAGACAACTTTTGACGATTCTGCAAGTGACAACATTTGAAAATATTTTAGAAAAGAAAAAAAAATCATAAAATACTTTTATAATTTTGTTTTCAAAACTCAAACTTTTACATCAAATTTCACACATGTTCTAGGTTTCATCAGTTGTTTTTAAAGTAATCGACTTAAAAAAAGGTTCCATCAAGTAAACGGATACCTTTATTATAACAATAGAACAATAGAATGTATCCAATAAATGGTCTGTTCAAATGCTTAAATAACGACGATTGTTGTATAGCGATCTCGTAAACAGAGATTTACCTACGTTTATGTCATCTGAACACAATTCCTGTTTTATGGATTAAACTTATACTTGATCTTTAATTGAGTCGCTGTGGCTCAAACAGTAGCAACGAGGGCTATCAAGTAAGGGGTTTGGGTTCCAATTCGGGCTTGGTCATTTATTCCTTACCGATGATTGACAAATTTAAAATCTGTGCGACTAGGGTCGATCTTCTGCACCAATGGATGAAGGTCTAAATATGTAGCCAGTTGCTCGGGATAACTGGTGTAGGGTTACTGTTGCACAGGAACCAGGAAAACGTAGCTAGGTGCACTTACCATCGCGGTATAACAGGAATACTATTGAAAGTTTCGTTAAATTGTTATTCAATCATGTGTTTGATGCATGTGTCTGCAGCAGACGTCTTTTGAATCATTGGTTTAAACCATGTAAATTCATTGCTAGCTCACCTGAGTACGAAGTGCGGCTTGAGCAATAGTTACCACTCACCGTCCGGCGTCGTCTGTCCGTCCGTCCATTTATATTTTCTTACACAAACAATCTCTTCCTTAACTAATGGCCCAATTCCCAAATAAGTTCTATGGAATGCTCCATATGTTGTCCTCTTTCAAAGATGTTAAAATAATTGAATCATTTGTTAGACTTAGGTTGCTATGGCCTCAGAAAGAGGGGACATGCAATAAGTTCAAAAATCTTCATGTCTAAAAATAAAGGCCTGACTCCAAAATAGTTTGACTGACTTGTTCATTGGAGTACCCTTTTAATAAGATCGTTTATTTTGTTTCGATCCGTTTAAAACATTACCGTAAGGGGACAGAGCTTGTTTCCCTTGTATATAAATATAATAAAATATGACATTTGCTGCCTTACATTGAAATAAAGATGGATTTTAATCGACAATTTTGACCTGCTCGGTGTAGAAACATTTGTCACAAATATTTCTTGTGTAGAAAGATTGTTGAAATTATTCCTATCCCTTAAAAAACATGGGGCTTTTTTTATATATATTTATAGTTTAAAACGTTATCATCATCACGCCTACAGCGAGGGAGTGAGAGTTTTCTTTACATGTTATATTAACAATGTTAAAGATATTCTCCTACTAAAGTATTGACCCAATTTGAAAATAATTTGACACGAAAGCTCCTTGGGACATTCTCTATCAAGATGGTTCAAATAATTCATATCCCTTGAAAAATATGGTAACCAGATGGCGGGGCTCGTCTTCCTTATATTTATACGAACATTGAATACTTGGCTCTATAAAATCAGGTGAGCATCATCATGCCATCTCCGTTTTCAGGCGGTACAGTAGATATCACGATACACGAGGTACAAGATAATGGTACCCTGCATGAGTTGTTTAAAGCGAACGGGGGACCATGGGGCGGGACCACAATCGATAGAGAGTTTTTAAGCTTCATTGAACGAATCACAGGACCAAAGGTATGGGCCAGGTTTATACAAGACAACACTGACGATTACATGGACCTACTGCGCGAATTTGAGGTGAAGAAGAGAACCGTAAGACCTGACTTGGATTCTCGGATAACATTCAAGATACCAATCAAGCTGCATGAAATATACAGAGAACTGACCGGCGGTGAACTTAGATCGGCTATAAGGGATATTGAAGATTTGTCTGGTAAAATTACATTTGCTGGAGATAAACTGAGAGCTGATCCAGAAGTTGTGAAATTGATGTTCAGTAGGACATGTAAAACAATTGTTGGTCACCTTGAGGGGATTTTGAAGGATCCGAAAACCAAAGGAATGGAAACAATCCTGATGGTTGGAGGATTTTCTGAGTCGCCGATGATCCGCCATGCCGTTGAAATAGCCTTTCCTGATATGAGGGTTATCAGTCCACATGAGGCTGGACTGGCTGTTCTCAAAGGAGCGGTCATATTTGGTCACAATCAAAACATCATCAGGCAAAGAATCAGTAAATATACGTATGGTATCAGTATGCGAACTGCATTCAATCCACAACAACACTCGGTGGATAGAATGTATAGAGATGAACAACATTGTCAAATGGTTCGGGGAACGTTCAGTAAGTTAGTAGAAATAGGCCAGCCTGTCTCCCCCGATTACCCATGTATTGGAAAAGATGCATATGTTCCGTCACACAACGACGGTACTTCCTTCCAGCTTAAGCTTTTTGCGTCATCGGAAAAGAATCCAATGTATATTGACGACACCGGGTGTACCAAGGTCGGCGAAATCGGCGTTGATTGCCGGGACAGATACGGTAAAGTTGGCGCAGCAACAATTAATCTGATATTTGGAAAGACCGAGCTTGAAGTAGAAGCTGTTAATACAAAATCAGGTGATAAGACAAGAGCAACATTTGATTTTCTTGAATAGCTTAGTATTGACCAAAGCTATTGACAGATATGTTTAATGACATGTTACCGCTGTTTTATCACTTTTAGCTCTATGATATAATGATACATCTGGGAGGAGAGAGGACGAACGGCGTTACAAATAGACCACATCCACTTATTTATGTTGGAAAGTGTCTAAATATTTATTCCATTCATGAAAGTTGGCACCGCTGAAAGCATCTTGTAATTATAGACTATTCGAAAGGAATTTTTGAAAATTCGGGTATATTGTCCGGGTCATACCAATGAATTTTAAAATTATAGTATGTCTGCCCTTCTTTGCGATTAGTGTTTCGAGGTTAGTATTACGACTGACTGGTTGGTGTCAGGTTAAATGGAACAGTAGTACTGGTAACTTACCCTGGAAACTGAATAATTGTTGAAAGCGGCGTAAAACACCAAAAAATCAATTAAAATCGGACAATTTGACTTAAACATATGTAAGTTGTACTTTGCTTAATTAATGTTCTTAATATAAATATTATGTCAGTTTGTTAACTGTGCAAACAATTGATATTGTCGTTGACTCCTTTGTATTAATTTGTTTTCTATCCAAAATGTGTCCAGCAAATAACAGTAATACAGTTATAATACGGCGACAGGATACTTATTTATAAAAGGTATCTTCTGACACGTTCTATAAATGTAGCCTTACTGATATGGTGTGCACGCACACTCCTGTGATAACGAAACATAAAGTGAACGCCACAAGACTCTATTTTTGCGTACACCCATCATGTATTACCCATCCTCGTATATACACAGACCCAGTTGGATATAATCGTCATATCGGGCTAATACAGGAACAAATTAATATGAGCCGTTCCACGAGAACACCAGGCTAATCCGGGCTAACACATTCCGTCTCAGTAGGATAGCGGTATAGAGTAATGATTCCTGAAACAGAAAATCCACCGGAGGTGAGAAGTGTCTGTCCGGGTTAGCCTGCGCGGCATGCTTAGGCCGATCCGGCTCGATACTTTTCGCAGAGTCGACAATGTTGGTGTTCTCGTTATTCGGCTCATATTAAGTTAGGAGGGATATTCTAAGAGTCGTCAGCTTTTGACTACCTTGGCAAAAGTGTCCAATTAAAAGCTTGAAGGAAAAATGCGATTCAGAGTTAAAAAGGGGTAAATCTTTAGCAATATGTATCCGTATTGTTTTAAAAGGTCGTCTGCTGTAGAGGCATCGAATGTCGTCTGTATCAAGTAAATAAAGACAGATGGATCCCTTTCCCACTTGCAGACGGAATTATAGGAGACGACTTTTGTCACAATATGTTCAACTCTATTAAATAATAACACTTTCATGTAAAGATATTTGCCATATGTTTTTAAAATCGTCTGCTGTAGACTTTTGTATGTGGGGAAGGGTGAATAAGGGTCTTTTGTAAAGTGTTGCTATCACCAAAACACCATGTTTTCATCATCAGCCGTGGTCCGTCTACTACTCCTGTATTAACCAGCCGGAATACATCTTCGATCCAGTTAACCTTGCCATCCTGGAAGTGATGAAAGCATCTTGCTGCCGCAACTCAACAGAACGACACCTTGCAACTTGATGCCAACGCATTTCCCTGAGATGCACAGTAGAGGATGAATATAAGGTATTGCATGCCAGGCTGATGACAGAGACAGCAGACATAAGTTATCTAGATAGTTGATATTTAATTATATTGGTTCATTACGAGTAAGTAGAGGTTGTGAGTCTTTATTTAGAAATATTCGATTTACGAATAAGTAGAGGTGTGAGACTTGAGTTGTAAACATACGTAATGTGTATGTAGATAAATTGCTGAAGAAATGAGGGTATTTGTGAGAAAATGTGTGAGCAGCCTACCAAACAAATTATATAAAAGTGACCATATACCTCCATTGTCCTTGATCTCATTCAAAATGCGCAACCTTTGTCTTGGCATCTCACGGGTCAGATATCCTGACCCATTCCCAATGGCAAAAGTCTTTAACATCATGCAGAATTCCCATGTTCCTTGAATGACCCTCTATCAGATTCCTTCAAGCCATGTTGATTGGTCTAAAATCATGGCTGCAAGGGGGCGGGCTACCTTGCGTTATATGGCTGTAGTAAAAACTTTAAAAATCTTCTCCGACGAAAGTATCAGGCTGATTTTCAAATAATTTTGTAGAAATAGTCCTTGGGTGACCCTCTATCAGATTCCTTTAACCCATATTAATTGGTCGAAAAACATGGCCACCAGGGAGCGGGGCTAGTTTGCCTTATTAGTGAAAACTTCTCCTCCGAAAGAGTCGAGCAAATTTTCAAATGATTTTGTAGAAATTCTCCTTGGGTGACCTTCTATCAGATTCCTTTAAGCCAAACAGATTGGTCGAAAAACATGGCTACCAGAAGGAGGGCTATTTTGCCTTATATGGCTATCGTGAAAACTTAACAAATCTTCTCCTTAAGTGTTGGGCCGATTTTCAAATAATGTTGTAGACCTTTTCCTTGGGTGACCCTCTATCAGATTCCTTCAAACCATTTTGAGTGGTTGAAAAGCATGCCTTATATGGCTAAAGTTAAAACTTTAAAAATCTTGTAGAAATATTCCTTGGGTGACCCTCTATCAGATTCCTTTAACCCATATTAATTGGTCGAAAAACATGGCCACCAGGGGGCGGGGCTAGTTTGCCTTATTTGTGAAAACTTTTTCAAATGATTTTGTAGAAATGTTCCTTGGGTGACCTTCTATCAGATTCCTTTAGGCCATACAGATTGGTCGAAAAACATGGCTGCCAGAAGGAGGGCTATTTTGCCTTATATGGATAAAGTGAGAACTTGAAAAATCTTGTCCGGAATGGAAAAAAATGAAGAATTCGAACCACATTCGGGCTGGAAATCCAAATTGACCAACATTCCTAATCTTTGTTCGAATGCCTATCGAATATTTAGAATGAACTTCGATCCCTCTTCGAATGATTCTTGCACACTCCGAGTATATGCTTTCGAATGCAGTTCAAATGCAGTTGGAACACAGAAGGAATACTTAAGGAGGCAGGAAGAATAATACGAACGCCCTTCGATTGCCGTAAAAATGCATTTCGACTGCTGTAGGAATACTCCCCGAAGTCTGATTCGAATGTACTTCATGTCTTTCTTGATGTAGTTAGGGTGCTTTTTATTCAAGAGGCAATATTGCTCAGGAGCCTTGAGCCAGTCAACCATGTCCTGCTCCTGCTTCTCGGTAAAACCAGATGTCACAAACTCTCTTTTGCGTTTCTTCTTCGACTTCGCAGTATCAATGGATGGTAAATCATCGTCACTGGCAGAGGAAGACTGTTCTGCTGGCTGGTGGACCTCAGCAACAACGTCTATTTGAGTCTCTGGGGATGGAGCGATGGACATAGTTTATGACACTGAAGATGCTTAACTCTCCTCAAGAACTGATTCCTCGGAAACTTCTTTGGCTACAGCACCACTGCCCTGTCCATTACGTCTGCCAGTAGTTATATTACGCTTCCTCCTTGGCGGCATAGCTTGAGAAATGAAAGCTGTAAACTTAATATTTCGATGTTGCTTCTAGTGAATCCTAGATGCAGACTGAAGTTCCCGCGGTTTGTACGATTTGACGGTATTCTAGAAAATGACGACCGACTTCATTCGAGATAATCTTAAAACGTTCCGAACGCATTCGAGATGCAATCGAACGGCAATTTACATATTCTGACGGCGTTCGGACTGTATTCCAACTGAACTATTTTAGTTTCGGAATAGGTTCCGGCAGCAATCGGTATGCATTCTGGATGCATTCCGGCACATTCGAGACACATTCGAAACATTCTGGGTGGGTTCGAAGTGGTTTGCGATTTCGATTTTCCCTCGAACTGAATGTTTCGAATGTTGTTGGAAGCCATTAAGAATACTAAGAATGCAACTAGAATGCTGTTGGAATACATATTTTTCCACTTCGAATGCACATCGAAAGTTTTGAACATGTTCAAACAGATACCAACTTATACCCTAGTCACACTAAGTCGGAATTAGCCGGAATGCCGTTTGAATGAAATTTGTTCGTACATTCCGGCCGATTCGAAGATCATTCGTAATGTTCGTATCGCATTCTTAATACATTCCTAACCTTCGGGCACATTCTTGCACATTCTTGTGGCCCGCTCGAAAGTTTTGTACATGTTCAAAACTTTCGTTGTGCATTCGAAGTGGAAAAATATCTTTAAGCCTGGAGGTAGCGCTTTCCGGATGTTCGTGTCCTGCTTCTCAATCCTTGGTCCAACTCTCTGCACCAACTCATCAAACATAGCCGGTTCCATCCTGAGATAGTTGAAGAACGACTGTGGATCTTCAACTCTGAGTTCATCCATCAGTCAGGTAAAATGCCCATACAACATTATTCTCTCCTCTACCAACCATGGACGGATCTGATACCTTCTGTGAGTATTCCTACAGCAGTCGAAATGCATTTTTACGGCAATCGAAGGGCGTTCGTATTATTCTTCCTGCCTCCTAACAGCGTTTTAAGCATTCCTTCTGTGTTCCAACTACATTTGAACTGCATTCGAAATATACACTCGGAGTGTGCAAGAATCATTCGAAGAGGGATCGAAGTTCATTCTAAATATTCGAGAGGCATTCGAACAAAAATTAGGAATGTGGTTCGAATTTTTCCATTCCGGCTGATTTATGCTGATTCGAAATAAGTGTGATGGGGGCTTTAGTGAAAACTTTAAAAACTTTCTCCCGAATTATTTTTCCGGTTTTCAAATAATTTTTCAGAAATGTTCCTTGGTTGACACTCTTTCATATTCCTTTAAGCCATGGGGATTGGTAAAAAAAACATGGCCACAAGGGGGCGGGCTGTTTGGAGATTTAATTTTTGCCTAATGTTAGTGGAGTGATACTGGCCCTCTTTGGCCTCTTGGTCAATTTGCTACAATGTTTTCAAATATATTTTCAATGATGATATTTTCATTTATAGACATTTTTTCAAGTAAAATATGTCATATCTGTAAAGTAAATAAAGAATGGAAAGTCCATAAACCGCATTCTGCTTTCCTCGGATGATTTCGGTACCCTACACCTTAGATGTAGTCGGCTGAGTTGTTTCAAATGCCATAAACCAGAAAGCGTCTATATGAGGAAAAGGATAAAGGACCAGTAGGTGTTTATAACATCATTTGTAATTACGAGAATGAATTAAACAAATACTTAAAATATTGGAATATATATTTCATTCTAAAGAAACTACTATAACAATCAATTTTAACAAAGGCACTCACATTATGTTAATGGTAATACTAACTTCTCCTCTCAGACTCAACTATGGTAAAAGTTGAAAGTAACATCATAAAGCCCAGTGTGTGATCACACAGTAAATAGGAATAAAAACCTGAACATGTTCAGATATGTACAAATTGTTAACCCCTTTTTTTTATTCATTTTTTGGTATTTCTTCTGACTCAATAACAGTAAATAATACTTGGACTTTGGAAACAATTGAATTATAAATTAGTAAAATGATGTAAATAGTCGCCTGTCGCAAAATATCAGTTCTGTAATTACGAAAAATAAAAAGGTTACTCTTCCCAGTCAATAACGAGCTCATTACAAAATATAAGATTAGTCAATCTCGATTAAGAGTATCATTATGTATGATTTTTTTTCTTTTTCTATGTGTGTGTTAATTGTAAATTGTGTATATTTTCTTTTATTATGTGTGTGTTAATTGTAATTTGTTTATATATTGTCAAAATGACAAGAAACTGTACAGTTTACGTCAAATAGAATTATTGTCTATTGTCCTTAAACTCAACAAATATGCAGCAGACGATTTTGAAAATTATCCCGGTTAAAATGTTGAAAACGACTATAAATGTTATAATGCATAATTATTAAAAAAGAATTGAAAAGTTTGAGGCAAATGTAAAATTGCTCATCATGAGCTATTTCTCCTTTTGCCAAAATGTTTTCAGAAGTCGTCTGCTGCAGATGGTTCATGTTTGAAAGAGTTTAGGAAACGGATGCTGAAAGTGATAGAAGACATTGTAAACCCTTTCCAACATACAAAAAAATGCAGCAGACAACTTTGAGAACAAATTGACAAAGACGTGAAAAAATCCATAAATGAGAGTTACATTACAAAATAAAGTTGAAAACAAATTGTGGCAAAAGGAGAAATTCCTTTTGTCACAATGTTTTCAAACATCGTTTACTGCTGAGCCATTAGAAAGCGTCTGTATGTTAGAAAATATCTAACCCCCACCTGAAAATGACAACTTTGTCTCTGGTGCAGACAACTTTGAAAACATTGCTGCCAAACGCGTACTCACTCATGATTAGCAATTTCTTAAATTGCCAACAATGTTTTCACCTCAGTAATAATTATACTATTATTAATAGAGATTATTCACAATTTTGCAAAAATGATTTCAAAGTTGTCGGATGCAGATGTGTTGTATTTGGTACAGGGTAACGGAAATATATGCTGAAAGCGTTAGTAGACTTTAAAATATCTAAATATCTAAATAAACTAAATACCAAATTCATGAATTAGATATATTTTCTTAATTGATTACGTCTGTAGAAAATTATATTTCAAGCAAATAGTCATACAACATGCAACATTTTGAGGAAAATAGGGAAAACGTTTTCCTTTCTCCCATCATATCTTCAAATGGTTCTTCTTTCATTGGAAGATTAACCCAGAAAGTTAACGTGGCAGCGGGCTATTTTCCCAGTACTTTCCTCCCTAGCTACCACCTCTACTTCAGTACCACCAAATGTAAAGGCTACTTTGACGTTGCGTGATTCCCGTGCTACAGACATATCCAGATTGTCAATTGTAACATTTCCAAGTTTGGTACATCCATGATCTGTTACATAATTTGGTTTCTTGTAACTCGAGGCAAATATATCAACATTTACACTGGATTGATCTTCTACCAAAGGTACATAGGAACTTTCCACCTGCTGCTCACCAAACTTTACGTTTTGTCCATTTTCCACATGTTTGTCAAATACATCGTAGCTATACAACTTTCCATTTGCTTCTTTCTTCTTATCAGAACGGTGTGTTCCTTCAACAAATTCTGTAGTTATTTTAATCCCATATGTGTGTTTACATACCCTCTCAGCAATGGAACTCGGACTGTGACCATAGACAATAGCTCCTTTCAGTACAACAAGCCCAGCCTCATCAGGAATCACCAACTTCATGTTCGGAAAGTTATTTCTGACGGCCTCCTGCAGCATGAGCGACTCGCTGAATCCTCCAACCATAAGGATAGCCTGGGTTCCTTGTGTACATGACTCTCTCAACAATTTTTTTAGATGATTAACGATGCTATCAACGGTCTCCTTAAACAATTCCTTGTAGACAGACGCATTGATTCTTAGTTTATCTCCCGTCAAGTTCATGTCATTGGCGAAGGCTGTTTGTGCGATTTTTTCTTTAAGATCTTCCTCATTCTTCTCTTCAAACAAATCTTTCAGATCTGTCGGTATTCTAAGAGTAATCTTCCCTTCTTTTTCTGGAGTGATGTCCCTTTTCTTGACTTCAAAGTCACGTAAAATATCGAGATAGTCGTCAGCACATTTCAGCTGGAATGCTCGGAGAATGGGCTGTCCAAATATCTTGATAAGCATCTGGCGGAAAGCTTCATCCACTCTAGTACCTCCCCATGCTCCACCGCTGGCTTTGTGAAGCTCTTTAAGACGACCTCCATGCATCACTTCATGAACTGTTATATCCACTGTTCCACCTGAAAAC
The DNA here is from genome assembly GCA_031761405.1 of Serripes groenlandicus. Taxonomy (NCBI): domain Eukaryota; kingdom Metazoa; phylum Mollusca; class Bivalvia; order Cardiida; family Cardiidae; genus Serripes; species Serripes groenlandicus. The sequence continues at coordinate 65,342,745 of JASEVX010000006.1, forward strand.
ATTTATGTTGAATATAAAATTGACATTTTCATCAACTTGATTTGAGTAGTCTGCTTTAATTTATATTTACAAAATACACGAAATGATTGAACATAACATGTTAAGCTTAACAAACCCTTCTTCTGCTGCAGACTCATTTTGATGCATCTGCAGCAGACGACTTTTGAGTTATTCATTATAATGATTAAATGTACTATCAAATATTCACTAAGAACCTACCACCAGCGTCGAGGACCATGTATTTAGATCCAGGTCTAAAGGATGACAAACTTCCTTTACACAGGTTTGACTTTTCGACGGGTATTTGACGACAAAATAGGGAAGCCGCCTCTGGCTCTAAGGCAATGGTGAGGTTTTCTGTACTTATCCCTGCCTGAAAAATAAAATAGATCATAAAGACGAGTGAACTCTTCCCACATACAACAAATCTGCAGCATACAACTTTGAAAACATACCCAATTCTTTTTTGCGAAACTCCCTTTTACTGAAAGTACAACAATTGAATAGAGGTCAAAACATGGTGACAAAAGGAGAAATTGTTCGTTTTTAGCAATTTCTTCTTTTGTGGCCATATTTTCAAAAAGCTGTCTGATGCAGAGTTGTCAGAAAGCGTCTATATGATGGAAAGGGTTAATCATGTTCAACATACAGTTGTGCCACAATATTTTCAACTCTATTCAATAGTTATACATTAATTTAATTAATTAATTTTGTCGAGATGTTTTCGAACTCGTCTGCTGCAGAATTCTTGTATCTTGGTAAGAGTAAAATTATTGAAACGACAAACTGATTTGACCAATTTTGATTGATTGAATATTTGAGTGAACTTGGGTCAGTTAGTTAGAAATAGATGTTGTTTGAAGCATAAGTTTGATGATTAGACAACTGACAACTGACATCCAAATAACCATGAACATTTTTGTCTCCAATTGAACAAAAGCAAAATCTTGATTCTAAATTTTCTTGACCATTCCAGGCATTTTTAAATACAAAATTCTTAAAATTGTAAAATCAAATTATTTTAGAGTAGTCAGGTCCAAATCAGAGAAATGACCCGGGTAGCACACAGTCGAAATGTGCTAGACCAAAGGTAAATTTGGTTTTGCTTACATACATGTAGAAAAGTTAACCACTTGTAGACGCATTTTGATGCACCTGAAGCAGACGACTTTTGAAAACATTTTGGCAAAAGAAGAAATTGCTCTAAACGAGCAATTTCTCCTTTTACCACAATGTGTTTAACTCTTTTTAATAGTTCAACTTTAAGTTGTTTAGATTTTTCAGGTTTTTGTCATTATTTTTTTTAAAGAATTGTTTGATTTGGAAAAGGGTTAAATGAAGGTATGTATCCTGACAGACTCATGGTAATCATCACAGAACATACAAACTATAATACTTTTACTTCATCAACTTTTTTGAAAACATCCAGGCAAAAACACGGAAAAGCTCTATGAATGTTGGTATAATTACTATAAAGAGTTGGCAACATTGTGACAAAAGAAGAAATTGCTCGATTTGAGCAATTTCTCCCTTTGTTACGATGTTTTCAAAAGTCGTCTGCAGAGGCCTCATAATGCGACTGTATGTGGGATAGGGACATCATAAGGCAACTGTATCTTGCAATGTATCATGTATTTTCCTTCCATTTTGGCCTTTTTTCATATCGAATTTTGAAATTCACAAATCAGATTTTAGCAATGGCATCCGCCTGCTATGCTTTATTTTTTTAAAGATTTTATATCTATTTCATCATCATCCTTATAACCTGTACTGCAGCTTCTCTCATGAACTGCTTGGCAGCGTCATTCCAGATTGCCGGCACTGTAAGCACCCAGTGGATCTCGTCATCATCAAGTCCACCGCCGGCTATTCGAGATGAACAAGTCTTCATGAGGTCATCACGCAGGTATTTGATTGCCAGAGAAAACACAGTCTTGGCAGGAAGGCTTAGTCCTTTATCATCTTCAATAGTCATGATTCTGCTTAAACCCTGAAATATTGTTTTATTAATAATAGTTCTTGATATTGTGATTATTTCTTATACTAAAATCCTTATATGACCCTTAAACCTTTCCTATTTACATGTACAACAAATCTGCAGAAGATGACTGAACATGACTGAACATATTTAGTCAATAATATTAAAACTCTCTAAAATGAAAGATCAATTATTGAATAAAGATGAAAACATTGTGGCAAAATGAGAAACTGCTCATTAAGAGCAAGTTTTCGCTTTACAACAATGTTTTCCAAAAGTTGTTTTCTGCAAGTGGCTAAGTGTTCAAGTCTATGTTGTCAGTAATCAAAAGAAACGTCTTGCTGAGCTCCCTATGGCTTGGTTGGGCAAAAGATAAGACACTGTTGAGATAAAAGACCAGTTTACCCTTTATCTAGGTCACTGCCAGTGCTTCAGGAGAACCAACATCACACTAGCAGAGGTCCAGATAAATAGGGTTAATCAGCTTTTTTTCCCCACAATATATCTCTTATAATCCAACTATCCCTGAGATGTGGGTACTCAAAAGAATTGTATCACTGAGGCGATTCTTTTGATATATAGATATATATAGTCACAATATAGAGTTTAAGGGTCAAATGACACTTTGAGAACATGCAAGTTTAAGGGTCAAATGACACTTTGAGAACATGCAAGTTTAAGGGTCAAATGACAATTTGAGAACATGCAAGTTTAAGGGTCAAATGACAATTTGAGAACATGCAAGTTTAAGGGTCAAATGACACTTTGAGAACATGCAAGTTTAAGGGTCAAATGACACTTTTTGAACATGCAAGTTTAAGGGTCAAATGACACTTTTAGAACATGCAAGTTTAAGGGTCAAAAGACACTTTGAGAACATGCAAGTTTAAGGGTCAAATGACAATTTGAAAACATGTAAGTTTAAGGGTCAAATTTCAATTTGAGAACATGCAAGTTTAAGGGTCAAATGACACTTTGAGAATATGCAAGTTTAAGGGTCAAATGACACTTTGAGAACATGCAAGTTTAAGGTTCAAATGACACTTTGAGAACATGCAAGTTTAAGGGTCAAATGACACTTTGAGAACATGCAAGTTTAAGGGTCAAATGACACTTTGAGAACATGCAAGTTTAAGGGTCAAATGACCCGTTGAGAACATGCAAGTTTAAGGGTCAAATGACACTTTGAGAACATGCAAATTTAAGGGTCAAATGCACTTTGAGAACATGCAAGTTTAAGGGTTAAATGACACTTTGAGAACATGCAAGTTTAAGGGTCAAATGACACTTTGAGAACATGCATAGCGCTGCTTATCTAGAGCTCTGCACTAGTGTATATATAGATCTGTCTGTTCATACATGCAGTCTGATCCAAATGGAAATTACTTGACAGAAGCACATAGACACCTGTTGAGACTGATTTACAAACAGTGATATTAGACCAATCTGTGTGGACGAGTAGTGTGATCAGGTTCTACAATGGTCAATGATCAATTGGGGTTTAAAGCCGTTTTCAACAATTTTTAACAGCGGCCAGTTCACCTGCCAATGTGTGCAGCATCTTTTGGACACAACTGCAAGAAACAACTATTGCAAATATTGTGTAAAATAACTACTTTTTGACAGAATGTTTTGATTTCTATTTCATATATAATCATACTTCTTTATAGGAATGGTCCATGGATATTTTAGATGTTTTCAAAGTCATCTGCTGCCTATTTATTTTATGCGGGAAAGAGTTAATTACCATAATGACTTGACCTTTTCCCACTTCCAGTTTGATACATCTGCAGCAGACAGCTTTTGATAACATTGTAGCAAAAGGAGAAATTGCTCATAATTGTCAACTCTTATAATTATAAAATGAAAGTTTTATTTCTAGAGATGTTCAATATTTTTTCCTGAAATCTTCTGAAGTTGTCTCCTGCAGATTCATTGCATTATGGGAAAGGGTTAACAGGAAACAAACCCTTCATGGCTTCCGACTCCAATAATTACAACACAAGTGAGTATATAGGTGAGTACATAAAATTCTATGTATATTATATACCTTGTCAAAAAGAGCCATTTTGAATCGTTTAAAGTAGAAGTATTTTGCATGGGCATTATCAGCTGCAAGATCAGCATACTTGTTCTCAGCTTCATAACCAAAAGCCTCCAGCGTCTTCCCATCTGGCTTTATAAGGACAGTTGTTGGTGCTTTTAGCGACACATGCCCCCCTCCAATCCTGTAAGATTAAGGTTAATCAATAAGTTGTAATGCCTTTTCACCAATGACGGCAGCCAGTTCATCTACCAAAGTATTTCCTGAAATTCTCACATTAGTACTGCACATAACAGTCTTTCCAAGCTGCTCTAAGTGCTTTGCTGTATAGACTGTAACCCAATTGGTAGAAAGCAAATGACATTTGTAGCATTGACTTTTGTTAAACATCAGATAGAATGTTGGCCCCGGAATTGAAAGTCTGCTTCGTTACCCACTGAGCAACTGGGGCTTGGCAGGAATGTTAAACATAGACTCAACCATTTAAACTTGTATAATATTTTGTTATCTGTCTTGAAAACTTATCAGAAAATTTATTTATGAGCCACAAATGGAAAATATAAACTCTGCTTGACAGATCTGTATTAAAAAAATGGAAATAGAGTTTGAGTACACAGTTAACAACTATATATGTTAAAAAGAGAGATTGATTTTGAGCAATTTTTTCTTTTCGTACAATATTTTCATTTTTCTGCTGCAGCAACATCAAATGTCATCTACTGCACAGAATTTAGGCCTGCACATTTTTTTCCAGCATAAATAAGAGCAATCTGATCTTGTTTTAACTATTTTCCATGTGCAGACGCTTTCCGCGGACTGTGCTACAGACAAATTATGAAAACATTGTGGCAGAAGGAAAAAATGCTGATAATGAACAATTACAACTTAATTCAATAATTGTTCTTTCATTTTTGTTTTTCCTCAAATTTTTAACTAGGTGTTTGAACCCTTTCCCAGATTTGAAACAATGTACTTAAGATCTGGAAAATCTCTAGAAATGATGGTATAACTTACTTAAAAAATGTTGCAATTTCTATTTTTGTCAAAATGTTTTCAAAAGTCTTCTGCTGTAGATGCGTCAACATGCGTGGGAAATGGTTTTAAAATCGTCTGCTGCAGATTTGTTGTATGTGGGAAAGGGTTAAATGCATGAACACAAAAATTAAGTAGTCACCAGATATCCATTTTCATACTTTTGGAGAATGAAGGAAAGTATAGACAACCTTTTTTCTTTAAATAAAGACAAAGGCTTCTTTTGTCCAAAGGGTCTTTAACCCCCTCCCACATACAACAATTATGGAACAGACAAGTTCGAGACATTTACATGTAGTCAAAATGATGGTAACTCTCTATAAAATTAAACAAGAGGGTCATGGTGGACCTGGATCCCTAATCTAAACAATTTTTTTCCTATCATTTTGTTAGAGAATGAATGAGTTGGGGTTTTCGGCACTTTAACACAAAAAGGTCAATTAGGAGTGGAGTTAGAAATGGAGGTGATCAAAAATGACAATAATGAAGATGATGAATACTGGAAAGGAATATTATATTGATGCATCCCACTCAAGTGAGTGTTTAGCTTTTATTTGGGGACTTTGACCCCATGCGTGGGGCTGTACAGATGGTTTATTTTACCAGTCTGCCAGGAGGGCCCATTTCGTTCAAGAAGATTTTTAAATATCTAAACTATAAGAATATAGTGAAAACTAACCCTGCCCTTTCTGGTAATGTTTTGTTGTTTACCAACTGAACAAATTTTCCCTTATATATATCTCTATGTAAAACAGGTGACCCCCCCCCCCCCCCCTCCCCCTAGACAATGCTACAGATCAAATATCTAAGCTCTAGGCCTTTCGGTTTCAGACAAGAACATTTTCAAAGTTTTGTCCTATATGTCTCTAGGTATGTCAAACATGTGACTCTCATGGAGGGGCCAATTATGATCATGGGGCATAATTTAAACAATCTTTGCAGGGGACCAATAGACAATGCTACAGACCAAATATCTAGGCAAATCTGTTTCAGACAAAAAGATTTTCAAAGTTTTCCCTTACATTTCTCTATGTCAAACAGGTGACCCCTAAGGCGGGGTCAATATTTGACCCAGGGGTATAATTTTAAAACAATCTTGGTAAAAAACCACGAGACAATGCTACATACCAAATATCTTAACTCTAGGCCTTTCTGTTTCAGACAAGAAGATGTTCAAGGTGTTTCCCTATATATCACTATGTTAAACATGTGACACGTGTGACACAAGGGTCATAATACAATTTATATTTGCAGAGGGCCACTAGACATTGCTACATACAAAATATCTAAGCTTGGGGACTTTCTGTTTCAGACAAGAAGATTTTCAAAGTGTTTTTTTAAGTTTTTCTTTACTGTTGCCATGTCAACCAGAGTTCCGCATGGAATTCATTTCTTTGAACAACTTTGAAAGAGGATCTCCTAAGGATCATTCTTATCAAGTTTAGTCAAAATCCAAACTGAGGTTTATGAAAGGATTTCATCTAAAGAAATTGTTGACAACGGGCGACAGACATCATAGGCCATCCCAATAGCTCACCATAGTGTTTAAATGAGCTAAAAATAATTATTGATTCAACTTAAAAAAAAATGTGGCAAAAGGTGTTATTGCTCATCATGAGCAAATTCTACTTTTACCACATTTTAATCAAAAGGTTTTCACTGCAGATAGCTCAGAAAGCATCTTTATGTGGTAAAATGTAAAGGGTTGTCTGCACGCACTTAAAGGTGTTTTCTGAGGGAAGCTGGGGTTGACTTTTTCTTGATTTTCAATGATGTAAGTAAAACAACACCATATGTAGAACATTATAAATGTCATTGCCATGCAGAGAAGAAATGCTCAGCTTTGAACACACAACATTGTCAAATGTCATGTGTATTAAGGTAGAGTTTATTGTCTTACCATTGTTTAGATGAAACTTTGGTTGGATCGGAATCAAACTCATGTTTAAATGAGAATGCCCAGCCTGAAAAGGTCGTTCCAAAGTCTATTGCGGCAACCAGTAGTCTTGAACAAGAAGATGCTCCACTCTGAATTAAAATAAAATAAAAAATGCAATGGTTGCCAAATACTTTTTATAATCGCCAGGACAAACACGTCGGGGATAAGAACTACAGTATTTCATGAAAATTACTGGGAGTCATACGGAGAGTGGAATCCATAAGTCGAATCAGGTTGCGACCCCTAGTGGATAAAGTATAATAAAGTATTACATTATTTAAACTTTAAATTACTTTATCACCTACCATCGGAAATAATCAAATGAAATAGCTCAATAAGATGACTTACCACTTGCTCCGCCATTGCGCCAACTTTTGTTTTCGGTGGAGTCAATACCGCGTATATAACTTCCTCGTTGATGCTCACTGAAATAAATGAACACAATTAACCAGTTACTAACATCATATTTCACATATGTCATTGTTTTTACCCTATGAATAATTATATCTTTTATATTATGTTTTACTTAAATAAAAGATTCAGATTATATATACTTAAATATAAGAGTATATACTTAAAACAAACATAACTTACCACTTAAGAGCACTGTTTAACTTTAAACACGTCTCTGGTAGGAATAACAAGTTTTTCGTGGAAAACTATAAATAGTAACATCATTATATCGATTTACGTGAAAAGACAGACAACACAGGTGAGTTGTTTCAACCATTTTAATTTGTTTTCTATTTAATATTTGTGATTGTGTTTAAGGTATTTATTTTATGAGTAAGGTGAAAATGTGTGGCTGTGACTATAATATAAGTATCTGATCCTGACATTTAGTCCGAAAACGAACATTCCATTTTATATATTTCTACTTTCGCTTTCTACTATTCAGTTTCCACGTAAGATATAACATCCTAATTGGGTTTATGCATGAAAAATCCTTAAGTCAGGACCCGAACTCGGGACTTTGATACGAGAGGCCGACGCTCATCCTCTGCACCACTGTCTTCCAACCTAGGATTTAATTTGCCTTACTCCATTTCACCTCGTGCTCGTTTGTCTAACTAAGGTCTTGTTTATAAATTGGGTTTCGTTTGTATGCTGTTTTACGCCATTTTCAACATTATTCCAGTTATTTAACAGCGTTTTCTGGGTATTATACCAGTTCTACTGACACCAGCAGTTCAGTCATAATCCTGAGCCCCAAAGAGGAGATTTTGGTATGACCCGGACAGAGATCCCGCGTGGTAACGTGGTAGTTTGGTTTGTTAAGTGCCTCGCAAAAGTCTGTTTACTCAAGTTTACCTTGACCTCGTAGTCTTGTTTTCAAGTCGGTGTATTGATATTGACTACACATACATGTATATTGTCAACTAAACCCGGATGTAGATCATTTTCATTTTCGTAGAATAACAGACCGATTTTCGGGATTCAATGTAATCGAACTGAGTCGTGTCAGATAAATAGGCAATCTTAATAAAACCAGACATAAACTTCGCTGCAATAGCAAACGCCAACATACGCACAGCGTTGATTTTAAAGAATAGGGGTCAGATTGCTATGGCAAACATTGATTGGTTTACTGGGGTTTAATGTCGTTTTCAACAATTGTTCAGTCATATCACGGCGGCCAGTTCACCTATTCATGTTTCCTGGTTTTCTCACACCAGTACGCCCACACAACATATTCTCCAAGCAACGGGCTGCTTTTCCACATTGCTTAGCCCATTGGTGAAAGACGAATGAGGCTTGTCACAGTGACTTTTGTCAAACGTCGGAAAGAATGTTGGCCGAGCTGGGGTTCGAACTCATAACCCCTGGATTGACAACCCGCGTCGCTACCGACTGAGCTACCGGAGCTGAAGACTTGCTTATGTTTACATACTCACAGTCTCGTCAGAGCCTTCCCTTAAAGTAGCAATAATTTCACTGTCCAGTACCATAAACATCTAAATATTGATCGTTTATGCTTCATATTTACTTTGAAGACATACACAGTAAGCCAAATGTTGTATATTTTCATTACTTTCAATGGACAGTTCTTCAAAATGTACTGCCAAATAGCTTTGAACTACTAGTATTAACTGTGTTGTCACTATTAGCAATATTTGCATAATGTTCAAAATTTCAAAATGTTGATCTCCATCTTGAGTTCTGCACCTTTTAACGCATGTAGGATATCAAAACAGCCCGCATGAAAGGTAATCTTACATTATTGACTATTACCGAATCTAATTTAATCAGACATAAACTTCGCCAATGAACACACAGCGAAGTACTTTGGTCTGATTGTTATGAGTTTGATGACAATAGACATGGACAATATGTTATTGACTTAAACTACACAGTTTCTTGTCGAACAATAAATCATGGTAATATATACAATAAAAAACACATACAACCAATTACATAAAACATGAAATATACACAAAGTCGAATGTTTATAATTCCAAAAAGATAAAAAAAAAAAAAAAAAAAGCTTCCTCAATATAACAAACAATTTATGGAAGATAAATTTATATCAGATAGAATTTACTTGGCACTCATACATATTCGTGACGTTTAGTTCTTAATTTAGATTTCGAGACAAAACGTAAGGTCAATTTAACACTAGATGTACACATACATCGGCATTAGATTTAAACGTAATACACAGAGCTTCCAATACAGTGGTCATGAGTTCGAATCTTGAAACGGAATGTATTTCACGAGTATGACCTTTGGATGATGATACTCTGTTCGTACTTTGTGTGAAATCTTCTCTTTTTTATTATCAAACTCCAGGTACGCAAATTAATAACACATGTTTTATATTTCCGAATTAACCGTATAAAAAAAAATGTTCGCCTGTATGATACGTTGTACTTTAACATTTACAATTATCACAATGAAGAAGAAAGGAATCTTTTGATTGACTTACTTCAATTTTCTGAATAGAAAAAGAGATTGTTGAATAAAAATTAGATAAAATTTAATATAGGAAAGCAAGAAAGAAAAGAAAAATGTTCGCCTATCATGAGAATCGAACTCATGAAAAGTTAACTCTGAATTCTGAATTTCTTTGTTCTTATCAACTAAGCTATCAGGAGTTTGCGGGCTGTCTGGTGTAAGGATAACTGGTACGTACCCAGCACACACCGTGATATAACTGAAAAACTGTTGAAAGCGGCTGAAAAAACACCAAAAATCATTGAACCAAACAATTATACGGTGCAGACAGCATTGAAGTGTGAATGCGCAGACGGATCTTGATTTGCCACAGTGGCACGAAAATTGGGTGTCCTTGAGAGCAGTTCATAAAAGAGTTCTTTTCGTTTACAGAAACTATGTCGAAGTCTCATAATAGAGAAGACGCCCTCATTGTAGCAGCCATAGACTTTGGAACTACGTTTTCTGGATATGCATTTTCCTTCCGCCACGAGTTTGACAGCGACCCCTTACGGGTATCCTCCAGCCAATGGACAACCGGTTCACGCGTAGCGATTTCACTGAAAACGTCGACATGTGTCCTCTTTGATCCCAGTCGTCAGTTTCATTCATTTGGTTTCGATGCCGAAGACAAGTACAGCGATCTGTCATATGATGGCGAGCATACCGGCTGGTACTACTTTCGCCGATTTAAAATGATGTTGTATAACTCCAAGGTTTGTATTTTTAACCAGGTTTTCCAAGTAGTTGAAACTTGTTTTTTAGAATGACGATGTCGTCGTTTTGCTTGCGGTCAAACTCACCTATGTTACAGATTAACTATTGTTACGGTCAGAGACATATAAACACTGTGTTTATATGTCTCTGTTACGGTTGACATATTGTAATCAAACTTTGTATGTAAAAAGAGTGTATAGAGACTTTTCAATGGATTGCGTTTAGGGCGCCTCTGGTCAAGGTCAAGGTCATTATTACTACAAATAGAAAAACGGTTGAAACTCTATACATTTAGTTACGGTTGACATATTGTAACCAAACTTGGTATGTAGAAAGAGTTTATGGAGACAGTTTGGGGCCCATAGGGTCAAGGTCAATGTTGCTGTTACTACAAATAGAAAAACAGTTTTAACTCAATACTTTAGTTACAGTATACATTTGTTATAAGTTAAAACTAAATCTGATCAAAATATACGCCGGTCGACAACGAGTCATAGATGCCTACCGGAAAAGATATGAACAGACTATTTTCTGTGTTTATTTATGTTATTTTGCTAAAGCAAGTATCCGTTTATCTGCCCAGACTACATATGACAACGTTGCAGCAAGATGATTTTTGAAAATCGTGATAGAAAAAGAAGTCTCCTTTTCCAACAATATTTTCAGCAGATTAACAATGTAACACTTTTAATTTCACTTTTCCACGATTGGTTTTAAAGAAGACGACACTAGAAATAATCTGAGCCGTTCCGCGAGAAATCAACAGTGTGGACTCTGCGTACAATATCGACCAGGATCAGCCTAAGCATGACGCGCAGGCTAACCCGTACAAACACTTTTCGCCTCCTGTAGATTTTCTGTTTCATGACACTTTACTCTATAATTCTATCCCCCTGAGACTGAATGTGTCGGCCGGATTAGCCTGCGCGGACTGCACAGGCTGATCTTGTTCGAAACATAATGTTGGTTTTCTCGTGGAACGGCTCATAGTATACCAGGAAGGTAATCAGGTCAACTGTATAACATAATTCACACTGCGGTTTCAGGATATACACCGAACTACAATGTTGAAGGACGAGACTGGCAACGAGATGCCAGCAATGCACGTGTTTTCCGCGTCAATCCGGTATCTAAGTGACCATCTAATACGGTCTCTGAAGGACAGGTTCTACGATTCGAGTTCAGGGCACGACGACATCAAATGGGTCCTTACTGTACCAGCGATATGGAGCGATGCTGCGAAACAGTTTACAAGGGAGGCTGCAGAGAAGGTTCTTGTTCCTAACTCTTCATCCAATATTTCATTTTGCTGCGCATCCCGAGTCCTAGACTCAAACAATTTTGCCAGGACTCATTAAATTGTTTGTTTTTTTACATTGTTGGACCCATTGTTTTGTGAAAAAAAATACATGGTAGACTCATTGGTAGAAATTTCAAGATGAAACACTGTTCCTGAACTAAATACGCTTTTTGACGCCTCTGCAGCAGGTGACTTTTAGAAACATTGGGACAAAAAGAGAAATTGCTCATAATGAGCAATTTCCGCTTTTGTCATAATTTTTAAGTTCTCCGCGGTACGCAGTATAGAGGAAAACGTTTGTCTTAGCAATACGGATACAAATATCGGAGATGTGTGCACGTGATCGCACACGTATATAAGAGTGGTTTGGCCGGCTTTGGTCAGTTGTGCGCAATACTTAAAGCAGTTAACTTCTCACTATCCGAATTCAGTATCAGTCGAGATCAATATGAGGGTTTAATAGATATTTATGTATTTCACTTGTATTATGAGCTTGGATGAATTGTATGGTACGGTTAATATGCGATTTGACTGCACAGGTTTCCAGAGTATTTTCCTAAAATGTGTTCTTCCCCGGTCTTGCCCATGCAACAAGTGTTTGTTTGTGTTTAGTAGGATTAAGACGTTTACGACTCTATCAAATGATTAAGTTCTCATTGAAGATATGAATATTTTTTCACATTTTTGTCAATATGTTTTCAAAGTCGTCTGCCGCATATTTGTTGTATGTGTGAAAGGGCTTAATTGATCGTCCAGGTCCTCTCAGATGATATTATCTGACAATAAAGAAATGTATCTCCGCACAGACAATGTATGTATGTATCAATGATGGAAATCAAAAGTTCAGACCGACCAAACAGACAGCATTGTCTACAACTACATCTACAACTATATTAAGATCTACTTTTGTTATTCAAATAACGATAACGATTATCGACTTTCTTACAGGCTGGTATACCCGGTGACAAACTGATACTAGCGCTTGAACCCGAGGCGGCGTCCATGTTCTGCAGGTACCTTCCTGTGGATAAAAGCAAAGGCACCAAGAACCAAATCATCTGTTTTAAACCCGGATCAAAATATCTGGTGCTAGATGCCGGAGGTATTCATTTAATCTTTCTATTTTATAGACAACAGTTGACGATTCTGCAATAGACAACATTTGAAAACATTTTAGAAAAAGAAAAAAAATGCTTAAAATAAGAAGTTCAAATACTTTTATAATTTAGTTTTTAAAACTCAAAATTTGACATCAAATTCCACACATGTTCTAAGTTTCATCAGTTGTTTTTAAAGTAATCGACTTTAAAAAATATTCCATCAAGTAAATGGATACCTTTATTAAAACAATAGAACAATAGAATGTATCCAATAAACTGTCTGTTCAAATGCTTAAATAACGACGATTGTTGTATAGCGATCTCGTAAACAGAGATTTACGTTAATGTCATCTGAAAACAATTCCTGTCTTGTGGAGTACACTTATAATTGCTATAAGTGAGTCGCGGTGGCTCAAATAGTAGCAAAGAGAGCTATCAAGTCAGAGGTTTGTGTTCGAATTCGGGCTTGGTAATTTATTCCTTACCGATGATTGACAAATTTAAAATCAGTGTGACTAGCGTCGATCTTCTGCATCGATGAATAAAGGTCTAAGTATGTAGCCAGTTGCTCGGAATGACTGGTGTAGGGAGTACTGTTGCACAGGAGCCAGGAAAACTTAATTAGGTGAACTTACCCATCGTGGTATAACAGGAATACTATTGAAAACTTCGTTTAATTAATATTCAATCATGTGTTTTATACATTTGTCTGCAGCAGACGTCTTTTGAATCATTGGTTTAAACCATGTACATTTATTGTTAGCTCACCTGATTACGAAGTACGGGTTGAGCTATAGTTACCACTCGCCGTCCGGCGTCGTCTGTCCGTCCGCATGAGAGAGTACTTGTGGGGTGCGTGTTTAATTAATATTCAATCATGTGTTTTATACATTTGTCTGCAGCAGACGTCTTTTGAATCATTGGTTTAAACCATGTACATTTATTGTTAGCTCACCTGATTACGAAGTACGGGTTGAGCTATAGTTACCACTCGCCGTCCGGCGTCGTCTGTCCGTCCGCATGAGAGAGTACTTGTGGGGTGCGTGTTTAATTAATATTCAATCATGTGTTTTATACATTTGTCTGCAGCAGACGTCTTTTGAATCATTGGTTTAAACCATGTACATGAGAGAGTACTTGTGGGGTGCGTGTTTAATTAATATTCAATCATGTGTTTTATACATTTGTCTGCAGCAGACGTCTTTTGAATCATTGGTTTAAACCATGTACATTTATTGTTAGCTCACCTGATTACGAAGTACGGGTTGAGCTATAGTTACCACTCGCCGTCCGGCGTCGTCTGTCCGTCCGCATGAGAGAGTACTTGTGGGGTGCGTGTTTTTCCTGAAGCCCATCCACCACCCTTATAAAGACACTTAGATAAATAGTTATTTTTTATTTTTTATAACAGGTATCTCATTTGCATATTAATGTTATTCATTCCGTAAAAGGGGGTTAATTACGGAATGAATTGCATACTTGTGGGGTGAAAAGTTAAAGAAAAAAATGTCTAAAATACTTGCCTGACTCCAAAATAGTTTGGCTTACTGAAAGTTCATTGGAGTACCCTTTTAATAAAATTGTTTATTTTTGTTTCGATCCATTTAAAACATTACCGTCAGGGGGCAGAGCTTGTTTCCCTTGTATGTAAATAGAATTAAGTGTGACATTCGAGGGTTGCCTTACATTGTTGAAATTATACCTATACCTCAAAAAACAAGGGGGCTTTTTTATATGCATTTATATTTAAAACTTTATCATCTTCTCGCCCGATTGGAAAATAATTTGGCACATATGTTCCTGGGTATTCCGTGGGTGAACCTCTACCAAGTTAGAGTTAAAAAACATGATAGCGAGGGAGTGCGAGTTTTCTTAACACATTTAAAGATTATTTCCTACAAAAGTATCGACCCGATTTGAAAATAATTTGGCACGAATGTTCCTTGGGGCATCCTCTATCAAGAGGTTCAAATAATTCATATCCCTTGAAAAATATGGTAACCAGATGGCGGGGCTAGTCTTCCTCATATTTATACGAACATTGAAAACTTAGTTTTATAAAATCAGGTGAGCGATAAAGCACCATCCTGTCATCTTCGTTTTCAGGTGGTACAGTAGATATCACGGTACACGAGGTACAAGTGAATGGTACCCTGCATGAGTTGTTTAAAGCTAACGGTGGACCATGGGGCGGGACCACAGTGGATAGAGAGTTTTTAAGCTTAATTGAACGAATCACAGGACCAGACGTATGGGCCAGGTTTATTCAAGACAACACCGACGATTATATGGACCTACTGCGAGAGTTTGAGGTGAAGAAGAGAACCGTAAGACCTGACTTAGATTCTCGGATAACATTCAAGGTTCCGATCACGCTGCATGAAATATACAGAGAACTGACTGGCGGTGAACTTAGAGAAGGTATTAGGGACATGGAAGATTTGTCTGGTAAAATTACATTCGCTGGAGACAAACTGAGAGCTGATCCAGAAGTTGTGAAATCCTTGTTCAAAAGTACATGTACAGAAATTGTGGATCACCTTCAAGGTGTTTTGAAAGACCCGAGTACAAGAGGGACAGACACAATCCTGATGGTTGGAGGGTTTTCTGAGTCGCCGATTCTTCTGGATTCGATTGAAAAATCATTTCCTAACATGAGGGTTATAAGTCCACATGAGGCTGGACTGGCTGTTCTGAAGGGAGCGGTCATATTTGGTCACAATCAGCACATCATCACGCAGCGGATCAGTAAATACACTTACGGTATAAAAATGTACAAAGAATTTGACTGTAATCGGCATCCTGCGTCGAGAAAGATTATGGAAGGTCGCAGACCAAGGGTACGAGGAGCTTTTTGCAAGCTTGTAGAAATCGGACAACCTATATCTCCGGATGACCATTACGAAGGAATATCTTGCCAGGCAAGAGAGAGAACAGGTTTTACAATCAAATTATTTGCATCTGAAGAGAAAGACCCGATATTTGTGGATGATCCAGGCTGCACTGCTGTTGGAGAGGTCGGAGTTGATTGTGGCCCAGGCGAATCAGCCACAGTCACTCTTGTGTTTGGTGGAACAGAGATGGAAGTTAGAGCTGTCCATAACCAAAAGCGCACACTGACCTCCGCAAAGTTTAATTTTCTTGACTGATTTTAATGTGCATACATGTCCGAAGAATGAACATTTATTATGACGATGTGTCCACATGAGCGATGCCTGCGAAAACCAACCTCATCGTAAATATTACAGGTGTGTAAATACATGTACTACTATTCAGAAGTTTCTTGAACTGTTGCATGAAAAGTGCAGAGCCATATAACAAGTTGTGCGGCTGGCTAATCAGAGTTGCAAAAACCTTAAGGTTGGTTTTCACAGAGCGCCGTTTATTTGATGTTGTAACCTACTGGGATTTACTGTATGCTTTGATAAGTTTCCTTCTATTAAAAACAATGTAATAATAGAGGTTATTGTATCTCAAAGAGAGAGAGAGAGAGAGAGAGAGAGATGAGAGAGAGAGAGAGAGAGAGAGAGAGAGAGAGAGGAGAGAGAGAGAGAGAGAAGAGATGAGAGAGAGAGAGAGAGAGAGAGAGAGAGAGAAGAGAGAGAGAGAGAAAGAGAGAGACACACACTCACACACACACACACACAGAAAGTTAGACATACAGGGGCAAAGAGATAAATACATCTGGAAGAATGTGAATGAGCACATTAATTATGCACCGATATATACATTCCCATATGGGACTAGTCAAAATGCTAGTTGCCGTCGTGGGTAGGACGACGTGAATGGAAAAAAGTCTAACATCTCCTACAGTGTATGTTCCACAGGTCGTCTTCATCAGAATTGAGTTTAAAAAAATCAATTGGTGGCTGGCTGGTGTCGCGATAAATGGTAAATAGGTGCAGGTGACTTATCTAGGAAACGCCGTGATATAACTGAACAAGTATTGAACACCGAACAATCAATTGAAATTCGGACACCATGACTAAAAAACACATATGCCGTGTATATATATGTGTGTATTGTCATAAAGATATACTCGTGATATCGGGCTACTACAGGATAAATTATTATTAAGATAGGTATGATATTCTAAAAGAGTTCGACTACCTTGGCAAAAGTGTCTCATTAAAAACGATACAGACTTAAAAACATTGTGAGAAAATGAGTCACATCTGAGCAATATTTATCCGTACGGTTTCAAAAGTCATCTTGAGAAATGTATCGAATGTCATCTGTACCAAGTAAAGGTTAAAGACAGATGGAACCCTTTCCCACTTACAGACGCATCTAAAGCAAACGACTTTTATCACAATGGTTTCAACTCTATTTAAAAATAACACTTTCATTTATAGATATTTGACATCAGTTTTCAGAGTCGTCTGGTTTAGATTGTGTGTATATGGGGAAGGGTAAAATTTAACGGTCTTTTGTAAAGTGTGGCTATATCGCTATCACCAAAACACCATGTTTTCTTCATCAGCCGGTGGTCCGTTTACTGCTCCTGTATTAACCAGCCGGAATGACATTGGGAGCAATTCTGTCGGGCAGACACGTATCATGTTGTCGGCTTTTTTTCTTTAATTTAAACAGGAAGTGTGTAAAGTCGGGAAACCCCAATCGGTATCAACCAGCCGGAAAAGTCATCATTTCTACTATTCTGGCGAGCGTGAACAGCCTATACGAACATGCTTGAATCATGTGAATTATGTGCAAATACCAAAAAAATGTCTGGTAATTTGAATTTTGGTTGGATTATCTTGCCGACTAATGAAACTAGTTAAACGGCAACTATTGCAACTCTAAAGCCATGCACGAATGCAAAATAAGATTGGCCGGACGGAGTAAATTCGGTGGGCCTACCTAAAACATGTCAGGTTGTCGGCTAAACGGTTTAACTCATACAGGAGGAGTGAAGTTTCGGGAAATCCCAACTAGCCAAAACAGCCGGAGTTCTGACTATTCTAGCTGTATTAATCAGTCTGAAAAGTCATAAGTTAGGCTAGTTTGGCGAGTGGATTCACGGACACGCTTGAACTATATAAATGATGTGCAAAAGTCACTGCAAAAACAATTTCTTGAAACTTAAAGTGTGTCTGCCCTGGATTTTAATACCGACTAATGAAAGTCGATTAAACGTCTCTTGATGCAACACCAAGGCCTTGTTGGACGAATGCAAAATCGAATTATGTCGGCCCCACATATGCCAGGTTGTCGGCTAAGCTCAATAACTCGAATAGAAAGAATGCAGCGTCGGGAAATCATAACCAGCCGGAACAGCCCTGAGTTCTGACAACTCCGGCTATAATAATCAGTAGGAAAAGTCATCGTTCCGGCTATTTTGAAGTCTTTACGTCCAGCTTGAACCATATGAATTATGTGCAAATAAATTGTGTGGAAATTGTAATCTTGGCTGGATGTTGTACCTAGTGCGAATCGAAGCCAGGTCGAGACATTGGTTGCAAAATCCAGGGAGAGTTGGAGCCTCAGAGTTGCCCCATCCTCGAGTTGAGGTGCCTATTGTTCAAGATAAATAGATTTGACAGCCAAATCATTCATGGCAGTTGCAAGGGCCTAATTCATCTCTGTACCTCGAACAGGATGGATGAAAATTAAAAGTGAAAGCGTCTGGCTGCCGCAATTTGACAGAACGGCACCTTGCAACTTGAAGCCAGCGCATTCCCCTGTCACGTGCGAGGTGGCTGGATAAGGTCTGTAACTGGGCGAAACGAAACCTAATGCAACACGATGTCCGTTTAGGGCGCTTGCACCTGATATATGTCAGGTTACCGGCTAAACTATAGAACTATATAACCAGAAATGAAACGTAAGGACTTTGTCGGGAGGTCCCAACTCCGCCTGCGTTTAGCAGCTGGCTGCCACACGCTGCGAGACTGGACCTACGAAAACACGAAGTCAGTTTGAGGCGCTTGCACCTAACATGTACCAAATGCACCGTCTATTATATATGTGGTAACCGGACATTATCCCCTTCGTTAAAAACTGCATGTGCGGACATTATGCCCTTCGTCATTTTGTGGATAGCGGACATAAGCCCCTTCACGGGCGGACATTATCCCCTTCATCATTTATAACATTACGGGCATAAACACCTTCATATAGTGGTCATAAGCCCCTTCAACAGTTTGTCTATAGATATTTCGATTATAATCCAATTATATATTTTCTTAATTGAACATTTATCGGATTTTCATTACAAATATTTAACCCGCAATGTTTGCCTATAATAGGCCGAAGGTCATTAAACAATTCATTTCATTGATGTTCGGACTTAAAACAGATAAAGATTTTCAACTTGAAATGCATTGGTTCTCAATTATGTGTTTTGTCTTAACCATTCGATCATGTTCTTTGCGAGAAAAAATGTTCAAAACGCTTTCAGCAGAGGACTTAAGAAACAAATGAGACAGAAACAGTTATTGCTCAAAACTAGCAATATCTCCTTTACTCACAAATTTTTCTTCTTGTTTCTCTAGTTAGAATAGGGACTTTCCATACTCTTACTTTGATGTAGTCAATGTCGTCTTGTTGTATCTGGGCAAGGGTTAATCCATTGCAGAATAAATAGATGTTCTTTATTAATATCGAAGCTGCTAATGTCTGTTCAAGGGGTTAATGTCCGCGTTCAGCAATCTTGTTAAGGGGATAATGTCCGTATACGAAGGGGATAATGTCCACTTTCATCAATTATTTGAAGGGGCTAATGTCCGCCTATGCACTGTTTTACGAAGGGGATAATGTCCGGAGGTGCTAATGTCCGCCATTCTGTAATCTGTAATAATCTTCCCTCCTTAGGAGAACCGCTTGTGGCGTAGATAATTCATTCATCGCACAGTTAAAAAAATGCACTTATTTGTTTAAAAGTTCATACCATAGAAAAAAGTGTACGTGCCTTTCGTTAAAAGTTCACCTTATTGCTCTGAGTGATAAATATATGTATTTACTATTAATGTATTAGTGTTGCTTATAAGTTCACCTAAATGCTCTGAGTAATAAATATATGTATTTACTATTAATGTTTTAATGTTGCTTGTTGCTCGCGTGAGGGCTACCGATGGGCATCACTACCCAGCATAAGAAGCCTAGCTCTATCTAAGTTGTGGAGTAATCGTCCGCATTCGCTTTCGAGCATGTGTATTACTTCAGGCTTTAGTGGTTTAGAATATTTGGTGATCACAGGCCAACAGTTGACTATTATCTGCAATTTCACAGCAGTATGTAGGTCATCAAATCTTTGCGAGGACAAATTGTTTCACTGCAGGGCTATACTTGGCAGAACTGCACCACGAACTATATCCAATGACAAGCACTCAAAGACGAACTGAATTTCTGTTTCCGGTTCTTCACCACACAACTGGCATGTTGTGTCAATATTAAACGGGTTAAAGTTCTTCCGGGTTGTTTGGAGCGTATATGTCCAGTTATGAGCATTAACTTCGTCCGAAGGCGGTCAGATTCACGGACAGAATGTTCTACACGTAGTGATATAATTATCAGTTCGAATGATACTGCATCAGCAGTGAACACCACATTGCCATAACTAAGTTCCTAGGATACGTGCTTGGGACGCTTAGCAGCCTGCAATACATTCTTCAATAGCTTATCAATATTCAAGTCATAGTCGTCTATGGTTTGACTAGTTTGGACGATAATGCTCTTCGGGGAATGGCCACGAATTTGCACGGTTTTGGACATGCTTACTACAACGGCAACCCTCACGCAACAATTGTGTTCAACTGTTTGAACAGTATCATGAACTATCTATCCACAAGTTCATGTGTGTTTTTAGAAATATAAGTCAAAAGACAGTATATACTGATCGAAGATTCGAGCGCATTAAAATAAAACTAGAATGGAGTGCTCCATGGAGCACGTGTGTCACCTGCACCTGCTCATTGAAAGTGTGACAAAACAGTGTGACTTAAAAGTGTTACGAAAAAGTATTTTCAGTTCGTAGATTCGAGCACGTCGAATATTGGCAGGGGTTTACAACAATCATACTTTATAAAACTTATAAAAGGCGTCGCTGTTGACGCTGTTGACTATGTTGAAGAGAATTAATCGTAACAAATATGGTATATTAAAAACAGTATTTTCAGTTCTTAGATTCGAGCACGTCGAATATTGGCAGGGGTTTACAACACTAATAGTTTATAAAACTTATAAAAGGCGTTGCTGTCTCAGGTTTGATCCTCAGTCGCGGCAGTCATTGTTTATTGCCCTTGGACAAGGCATTTTTGCTAGCCTGGTTCTGGTTTGTTTACCCAGGTATCATGAATATGTGAACTATCGCCGTGATTTGACTGAAATATTGTTGAAAACGACGTAACACCCCAACAAAACGACTTTTGAAAACATAAATAGTTAATTTAAGGAGATATCTGTAAGTGGGAAAGGGTTACAGGGAAGTTACCTCAGGAATGGAGAAGGGTGTGCCTTGCAGCATTGTGAAATCCACTAAACAATGTTAATACTATCCCACATATACATGTTTTATTTCACTTCCCACAGTTATGTGTTCATATGACAGGTTGAATGATGATTGTTGTCATGCAGTGTAAACCCACTGAACAACCCTTTCCAACATACAGACACATTCTGACACCTCTGTAGCAGACAACCCCTCCAATACATTGCAGCAAATGGAGAAGCGGCTCAATACGAGCAGTTGCTGCTTTTGCCTCAATGTATTCAACTCAATTCATATATTAAATTTTCATTTATAGAGGTTTAAGAACCTAGGCTGTTTGAGTTTCCCACAACTTTTTGAAAGGAATCCGGTGTCCTGTCATTGATCAGTGTTTTTTTTTCAGTTTTGTTTCTCTATTATTTTCTCTCAAATTAAAGAACTAGTCCTGTCTATGAATATATTCTAGCCTTCACAATTGCATTTACACAGAGCTGTACAAGGGTGACTAAATCGATAACACTTGCACCTGCCACGACATTCAGTTGTGCAGCCACACTTCGTAAGCTGGTGGCAACTCTGAGCAATTGGCGGAAGTGCTGTCCAAAAGATTTGCCACATGTCATCTTGCTTTTTCCAGACCCAGTCAGCAGGGCTTTCTGTTTCCATTTGACATATATAGTTGATTGGCCCCATATGCAACCTGATTGGTATGCAGCACGCTTAACATGTTGTATAAAAGCTGCGTGTGTTGGAGGAATTGCCTCATATGACCTCTGTTTTTAAGCAAACAATTCCGGTTTTGCATCATCCATGCTATCAGTGACACTAGACCTGTCATACATAGTGACTACGAACCTCTAAAGAATATTTTGATTGTTGTTGGGTACTGACAGAGTTTTATAAAAACAGTAGAAACCTCATGGCATACATTCCATGTTTGCCATGCACTCTTTTTCCCTTTACCACGGAATGCAGATACGACGTCACAGCCAGTAAAAACGTGGAAAAATAGAGGGCCCTTGAACTATTTCTGGGCTAATTGACGTACTTATATCATGTATGAGAATCCATCTCAAGTTTGGCCTTGACTTTATGCGACTCACAGCTGTTCTACATCAAGACGATGCATAATTGGCAGAACACTGACCGCAATGACAGTGACATCTGTGTCGCTGGCTTTAATCATAATGATTTTGTAACCATCTGCTGCAGCGTGTTTTGGATGCAAGAAGATTCGTGTGTCTGCTTCCTCGTGATTGCAGTTTATGAGTCGTTCACGACTTATTGACTGATTGCAGACAACACTTTCTTCTTGAGTGACTATAACTGTATTATTTGGACACATCTTCACAATTTTATCCTCCAGAAAGTTAAATAGCTCAGTCTTGTTGCTGTTGTCTCTCAAGAAGCTACGCCCATTTTGTGGGATTTTTCCTTTGTCAGTCACCCTGCGTCTAGCGCCTATGCCTCGCTCTGATCGTGTTTCAGCTTTTAAACTAGATGACCAGTATACGTCAAACACAATATCTGTTGTCCTTTAAGTACAACTATATGTTCGTACTGTTGAAACTACCTCTAGTGCTGCATATTCTTCAAAAGTCTTCCATATCATTGGAGGCAATGAATTGATTAAAGCCGATCCGTCAAAAATGATGACGCCAGCTTCTGGCTCAGTATCAGGAGTAAAGTGAGTCTCCAGAATTGTCGCAAGCTGCGATTTCTGACAAGCGTGGAGATTACCACTATCTCTCAGTGCAGTGTGAAAAGACTGATTCTCATGCTGAAACAAATCCACCAGGATATAAAAAGGGTACAGAATAGACGACAGTCGTCCTTTAAGGATTCTTTCCTTCTAATCACCCGCTTTCGGTTCTGGCTTTTGCCGAAAGAAATCTGTCTTGTTCTTCTTGATTGACTGATAAAATGAACACTCCTCTGTATCCAGCCCTTTCAGGAACTCATTGAAGCGAGTTTTACCATCATCATAATGAGAAGGAACCATTTCAGCAGCACTAGGACGGGCAATACGTTTTGTATCAAGTGTATAAAGATCCTCAGTCTCTTCCATAAATGGATTGCCCATGTCTTTCATTACAGTATACAGCTGTACTTTATCAAAAAAAAAAGCCCTTTGTGTGTGTTCTGTATATTGGTGATGTCTGGTATTTTCATTTATATGACCCTGATCATCTAGACAATACGTGAGGCTTTCCACAAGAAAAACAACATTATGGACTTTGCCTAATGCATCAACCCAGACCAGTTGAATCTGTGCCGACACATGCTGTTTCAGGGGGATAGAGGTATAGAGTGATGATTCCTGAAACAGAAAATTCCATAGGAGGCGCAAAATGTCTCCGAGTTAGCCTGCGTGGCATGCTTAGGCTGATCTGGATCGATACTTTACGCAGTGCCCACAATGTTAGTTTTCTTGTGGAATGGCTCATATTAGATTGTCTCTTTGTTACCACAGAGAAAGATGAGTAAACAAAGCTTTCTCAAATCAGCATCAGCAGATGACCTTTGAAACCATTGTTACATCATAATGAGCAATCTTTTAATTTGCCACAATGTTTTCATATAATTTCATGCATAGACAATTTTTCAAGTATACCTCATACGACAATTCTGCAGCAGACGACTTTGAACATATTTTGTCAAAAAATAGAAAATCTCTATAATTGAATGGGTAACCTATGACTAAAAGTGGTAAACATTGTGGCAAAAGGAGAAATTGCTCGTTTTAAGCACTTTCTTCTTTTGTCACTATGTTTTCAAAAACTGTCTGCTGCAGAGGCGTCAGAAAGCGTCTATATGAGGGAAAGCGTTAAAGACATTGTTGTTAAAATGAGAAAGTGCTCTGCAGCTCATTTCGGTCATCTTACGTTGCCCCTACGTTTGAAAAAATGATAGATACATGTATTTGTTTTGAAGCTAATTTAATGGCTATTTTTGGCTCCACTGGCTGCAAGCCAGTTAAGCTTATGTCATGGCGTACTGTCCGCTGTCATATCTTCTCATCTCTAACGAGTGGGTCAATTAGGATGCAACTTCACAGGCAGCATCCTCTCAATGTCTTCTCCTTAATTCCTTCAAATCTTTTGGATCTATGCAGAATTCTGGCAGATCTTCAAATAATTTTGTAGAAATACTATTTGGGTGACGCACGCTCAATCAGATTCCTTCAAGCGATATTGATTGGTTGAAAAAAACATGTCCACCAGGGGGGCGGGGCTGTTTTGCCTTATCATTATGGCTTTAGAGAAAACTTTAAAAATCTTCTTCTCCAAAAGTATCTGACCAACTCATGTATACAACTCGAGAACTTCACAAATTTAATCAGGACCATTAGAAGACCATGTATGTCGAGGGGCAAAACTCTGAAATGAGGTTGTATTGCTTCTATACTCCATTAACTTGTTAGCTCGTCTGATATTTTGAAAAAAAAGACGAGCTATTGTCGTCACTTGATCGACGTCGTCTGTGTCGTCGTCGGCGTTGGTTAAGTTTTGCGCTTAGGTCACTTACATGGAAACTATCACACATAATACTTTGAAACTTGGAAAACTAGTTCATCTAATACCCTTTTCCACATTGTATGCTAAAGATACTGAGTTTGGCCTTCTTTTTGGGGTAAAAAACATGATTTTTGTGGTTTTTGGTTGACTTTGAGATTTGGTCATAGCTCCCTCATTTTTTGTTAGATTGATTTCATATTGTGCACACATGTTTCATATATAATGTACTTCAACATATCAAACGGGATTTTTGGTCAAACATTTGGATTTTTTGCTTTTTCATTTCTTGTATGTTTAGCCTAAGGCGAGTTTTTTTTGTGATCGCCTTTTGTCCGTCGTCAGTCGTCCGTCGTCAACATTTGCTTGTTAACACTCTAGATGCAACATTTTGCATCCAATCTTCATGAACATTTATCAGATCATATATCTCTATCAAATCTAGGCCAAGTTCGAAACTGGGTCATGTCGTGTCAAAATCTAGGTCATTAGGCCAAATTGAAAGAAAATCTTGTTAACACTCTGCAAGCAATATCTTAAACTTGAGCATGTTGAAACTTTGTCAATTTGTCTTGATAATATCTAGGCCAAGTTCGATACTGGGTCATGTCAGGTCAAAAACTAGGTCACTAGGCCAATGTTTGGCTTGAGCATGTTGAAACTTTGTCAGAATGTTTGTCTTAGTGATATCTAGGCCAAGTTCGAATAGAGGTCATTTTGGGTCAAAAGGTAGGTCACTAGGCCAAGTTGAAGGAAAATCTTGTTAACACTCTCGAAGCCATTTTTTAAACTTGAGCATGTTGAAACTTTGTCAGAAAGTTTGTTTTAGTAATATCTAGGCCAAGTTCGAATCATGTCGGGTCAAAAACTAGGTCACTAGGCCAAATTGAAGGAAAATATTGTTAACACTGGAAGCCACATTTTAAACTTGAGCATGTTGAAACTTTGTCAGAAAGTTTGTCTTGATGATATCTAGACCACGTTCGAATATGGGTCATGTCATGTAGGTCACTTGGCCACATTGAAGGAAAATCTTGTTAACACTCTGCAAGCCATATTTTAAACTTGAGCATGTTGAAACTTTGTCAGTTTGTCTTGATAATATCTAGGCCAAGTTCGAAACTGGGTCATGTTAGGTCAAAAACTAGGTCACTAGGCCAAATTTAATGAAAATCTTGTTAACGCTCTGGAAACCGCATGTTTTTCTTGAGCATGTTGAAACTTTGTCAGAATGTTTGTCTTAGTGATATCTAGGCAAAGTTTGAAAAACTAGGTCACTAGGCCAAATTGAAGGAAAATCTTGTTAACACTCTCGAATCCATATTTTAAATTTGAGCATGTTGCATCTTTGTCAGAAAGTTTGTCTTGATGATATCTAGGCCAAGTTCGAATATGGCTTATGTCATGTCAAAAACTAGGTCACTAGGCCAAATTTAAGGGAAATCTTGTTAACACTCTGGAAGTCACATGTTTGGCTTGAGCATGTTGAAACTTTGTCACAATATTTGTCTTGATGATATCTAGGTTAAGTTCGAATATGTGTCAGGTCAGGTCAACAACTAAGTCACTAGGCCAAATTGTAGAACAATCTAGTTAATACTATAGAGATCGCATTTTTTGACTTGAGTAGATTGAAATTTTGTAAGAAAGTTTGTCTTGATGATATTGCCATTGACGCGGCAAGAGTTATGTCTTAAATAGCCCATTCTCAGGTGAGCGATTCCAGGGACTCATGGCCCTCTTGTTTAACTTTGCTTTTAGCTAAAAATAAAAAAGAATTGGAATTTTGCGTTAGCTCAAAATTTGACTTTTTTCATTTCTTTTATTTATTTAACTTTGCGGTTGTATTTTTAACGAATTATTTTTCCTCAAAAAATAATGCGGTTAACGCGATCGTGTTGCTTTGGCGGAAGTCACTGTTAAACTACACTTCCGCTTAGAATACACATTAGCTGCACCTAAATAGTCCTAGTATTTTTTTGATATTAAAATGACTTCTACGTGTTATTTTTCAATACAGTGAAGTCATATTTATACTATCGAATCAACATAGATAATCAATTCTCTAGAAAATATCAAATTAACAGTAAATGCATATATATTTCATTTGTCGGCAAGCGTATGAATTTTTAGTTATATGCCCATTCACTAGTGAGTGACGTAGTTAACGGAAGTCGAACCCATGCTGAAGAACCATGCAGGGTTTTACGGGACGCGCATTTCTGCGTCTAATACGAATAAAATGATAAACCGGAACCCCTGAAATAATTAAAATTGAGTCCCATCGGACGCATGCCTGTAAAAAGATCATATTAAAAAGGTAAAGTACAATATAACTAGATCTAGTCATCGTATACAAGCTCCGTAGAGAAAATGTATTTTGGGAAATCAAACATATACACGTGACTATTTCAGCCAATCATAGATATCTGAAGATAAAAATACAATTTGGGAAACCAAATATACACGTGACTATTCCAGCCAATCGTATGTGCGATATATAAATTAAAACTTGTTGTTCTCAATGTATGCAGTAAACGTCACCAATATTGGGGTCTTTGAATTGGCATGTGCGCGAGACATTTATCAATTGAAATGGAATAACGTCATAAAAGATCGACGATTAGAAATGCGTAGTATTTCGGTCCAACAATTTCTCTGGCAATAATATGCTAGTGGCTGAAATCTCACCCGGCAAATTGAAATTTGCAATTCGCGAATATGCGAACATAAATTCTAGCCCAGAATATATTATACATCCATCAAATGTTAAAAAGCTGGTTTTCCCTTAGAATTAGGAATCTCATTATGCGAGCTCTGGAGTACACACGTGACATGAATTGACCAATCGTCGTCGGAGGAAAACACTATCTTCGAAGCTATCGCTATTTTTACACGTCCGAAAACTATTCGATACGCTTGACGCTAATAGGCCAAAACAAACGGATTTGCGGTCGATATGGGGAAAAAGAAAGCCCGAATTAGAAGTTGAGGAGAAATGTTGCAATGAAAGTACGTCAGTTTCGGAGAATATTGGAAAGAAAGTTAGAAAATTCCAGTAATTAAAAAAACTTAAACAATCAGCATTTTTCCTTTCCTTTATTTACGATACCAGAAAGTACACAAGTTGTGAGACAGATAAAAAAGCTTAGCAATATTATTACTGTGCCAAAGTAGCATAAATTAAATTAGATAATACATTTTAAATTCATAAGCTGTTTTATACATATTTATGATAAATCATAATAATCATGAATATGTATAACAACAGTTTACACATAATATAACAATAAACATTTGGCTCCGTATCATGTATTGGGACCCCTGTTTTTTAGGGAGGGACTCCCTAATTTTACATGACTGCATCCCAAGGACTCCCAACATTTTGTACTGGTGTAAAACCCTGCTTTACCCCATGTAGAGGCTTTCTGATGACATTGCTGTAGACATCTTTAGAACACATTTTGACTGAAGTAGAACTTGCTCAATGCAAGCAATTCCAATTTTCCCATGATATCTTCTTCCCCTTTGTATTTTACCTCCATTATAGAGAGCTTTATATTTGTTTGCAAAGATATGTTCAAAGTCGTCTGCTGCAGATGTGTTGTAAGTGGGAAAGGGTTAATAAACAAACCATGTAACAAGCTTTACAAAAAATGAACAAAATTACATTATCTCAATTTTTACTATATTGCTTCCAAATTTTGTGATTTTAAGTTTTTACTCAAATGATAAAGTAAGGAATGTTTTGAAAAAGACATAGTATGCAACAGTGCGACTAGAATATTTTGTCCGTTATGCTACTACATTATGCATGTTTATTTTTTTTTAAATAAAAAAATGTTTTACCCATACATTTTCACACTTATCCGTATACACCCAGTATATTACAGTATATATTGAACATTTCCAGATGTCTCTTTTAAAATATATATGGACAAAGATTATTTATAATCATGAAATAGACTAGATTGTCTAAAAACTACTAAGTTTTAAAGCAAGTTTAAAACAAACAAAAAACATAATGTAATTATTAATTAATTTTCAAAATAATTCGTTACCAGTGATTTTTTTTTTTTTAAATTTCTTGTATTTTTGAATTTTACGTTAAGCTCATTATTATTATTTTTTTAATTTCTTGTATTTTTGAATTCTTTATTATTATTTTTTTCTCTCTCGAATATCTTGTATTTTTGAACTTTGTGTTTAAGTTTTGTTATTTTACTTTTTGTCTTTTACTCTTGCATTGATAGTCAAAGCAGGGGACAGCGATACATTTAATTACGCGTAATTCTTGTTTGTCACATTGATTTCAATTTTTTCCCAAACAATAAAAACATAATGTCCTTCAACATATTATGAATATCTTAAATCAGAGTTACTAAAAATAAAAAAAATAGTAATATATTCAATATCATTAGTTAAAGTTGACTTAACGTACCAATATCATTTGCCTGTCCATTGCATACACAAGACTCAGCTCCCGATCTTGACTGATTGTGACAGGCATCGAACGTGAAGATCTTTCTTATCATGTACATGAGATTGTATTTATTTCCAAATAGTTAATCTTGTTTCAATACTTGAAAAATAGCAGTTGTGTGAGGTCATTATAATATGTAAATATTATTTCCGAATTTGAATATTTTTTATATAAAATAAATAAACCTGAGACGAGCGTCAGGCACCCGCAGGCGGTGCTCTTGTTAAAAGTAGCATTATCATTCAAAACCAGTACAGCTTCTAATTAAGGCATTTCGCATGTTTTTTCTCCTTGCTTGTCTAGTTGAAAATATATTTGTTATAGAACAAGAAATATGTGAGCTACTGCTCACTAGTGATACCCCCGCTCATGTTTTGAAAGACAGATCAAAAGTTGAATTTAGTTGAATAAATGAATTTAGTCATACATAGCCCGATGGTGGGGTAAAGGGCCATAACTCCGTGAAAAATCATCCAACCGGAACGCAAACACGATATGCGCATCTACACTTGGTGGTGATCCTTCCTATAAAGTTTCATAAAATTCCAAAAAGCGGTTGCAGAGAAATAGCCCGGAAATGAATTTAGTCATACATAGCCGGATGGTGGGGTAAAGGGCCATAACTCCGTGAAATATCATCCAACCGGAACGCAAACACGATATGCGCATCTACACTTGGTGGTGATCCTTCCTATGAAGTTTCATAAAATTCCAAAAAGCGGTTGCAGAGAAATAGCCCGGAAATGAATTTAGTCATACATAGCCTGATGGTGGAGTAAAGGGCCATAACTCCGTGAAAAATAATCCAACCGGAACCCAAACACGATATGCGCATCTGCACTTGGTGGTGATCCTTCCTATGAAGTTTCATAAAATTCCAAAAAGCGGTTGCAGAGAAATAGCCCGGAAATGAATTTAGTCATACATAGCCTGATGGTGGGGTAAAGGGCCATAACTCCGTGAAAAATAATCCAACCGGAACGCAAACACGATATGCGCATCTAAACTTGGTGGTGATCCTTCCTATGAAGTTTCATAAAATTCCAAAAAGCGGTTGCAGAAAAATAGCCCGGAAATGAATTTAGTCATACATAGCCTGATGGTGGGGTAAAGGGCCATAACTCCGTGAAAAATAATCCAACCGGAACGCAAACACGATATGCGCATCTACACTTGGTGGTGATCCTTCCTATGAAGTTTCATAAAATTCCAAAAAGCGGTTGCAGAGAAATAGCCCAGAAACGAAAGTGTTACGGACGGACGGACGGACGGACGGAAGGACGGAAGGACGGACATGGGTAAAACAGTATACCCCCCCCCCCTTTCCTTCGGAACGGGGGTATAATTAAACAATACACACTGGTCAAGCGATAAACATGTTTATAAATAGAATGGAAAGTCTATAAACCGCATTCTGCATTCCTCGGTCGATTTCGGTACCCTACATCAAAGACCCAATAACACATGTGCCTACATCTTAGATGTCGTCGGCTGAGTTGTTCCAAATGCCATAAACCGGAAATGAAATAATATTAAGGACCAGTAGGTGTTTAACTGTTTTTATAATATTGCAATTACGAGAATTAATTAAACAAATAATTAAAATATTAAAATATATATTTTATTCTCTAAACAAACTACATGTACTATTAAATCTTTTTACAATCAATTGTAACTGATTTTTGACCAAGGCATTCACATTTGGTTTATGCAGGGTGACTATAATATAGTCACACTGGTTTATGGTAATAATAACTTCTCCTCTCATGCACAACTATGGTAAAAAGTTCAAAGTAACATCATAGATCCGGTGTGTGATCGCACCACGCAATACATTGGAATAAAAACATGTTCAGATATGTACAAGTTGTTAACCCTTAAACTCAACAAATATACAGCAGACCACTTCGAAAATTATCTAGGTTAAAATGTTGAAAATTACTATAAATGTTATAATGTATAATTATTAAAAAGAATTGAATAGATTGAGGCAAAAGAAAAAATTGCTCATCATGAGCAATTTCTCCTTTTGCCAAAATGTTTTCCGAAGCCGTCGGGTGCATATGCGTCAAATGTTGTTAACATGTTCGGAAGGGTTTAGGAAACGGATGCTGAAAGTGATAGCAGACATAGTTAACCCTTTCCCACAAATTGACAAAGACGAGAAAAGAAATCCATAAATGAGTGTTACATTATTGCCAACAATGTTTTCACCTCAGTAATTATTCCTTATTTATACAGATTTTACACAATTTTGCAAAGATGATTTCAAAGTATTTGGTACAGGGTAAAGGAAATATATACTGAAAGTGTTACTAGACTATAAATATCTAAAATAAACTAAATACCAAAATCACCAATGAGGTTTGTTTTCCTAATTGATAAAGTCTGTTGACAATTATATTTTAAACAAATAGTCATACAAATAAATGAAACATTTTGCAGAAAATAGGGAAAACATTCTCCTTTCTATCTCTTCCTCCATATCTTCAAATGTATCTTCTTTCATTGGAAGATTAACCCAGAAAGTTAACTTGGCAGCGGGCTATTTTCCCAGTTGTCTCCTCCCTAGCTTCCACCTCTACTTCAGTACCACCAAATGTAAAGGCTACTTTGACGTCGCGCGAATCCATTGGTACAGACATATCGAGATTGTCAATTGTAACATTTCCAAGTTTGGAACATCCATGATCTGTTACATAACTTGGTTGTTTGTAACTCGAGGCAAATATATCAAAGCTTATACTGGATTGATCTTCTGCCAAAGGTATATAAGAGCGTTCCATCTGCTTCTCCCCAAACTTTACGTTTTGTCCATTTTCCACATGTTTGCTGAATACATCTTCGCAATACAACTTTCCCTTAAATTCTTTCTTCTTATCAGGACGGTGTGTTCCTTCAACATATTCTGTACTTGTTTTAACCCCATATGTGTATTTACATACTCTCTCAGCAATGGAACTCGGACTGTGACCATAAACAACAGCTCCTTTCAGTACAACAAGTCCAGCCTCATAAGGAATCACCAACTTCAAGTTCGGAAAGTTATTTCTGAGTGCTTCCTGCAGCATGAGCGATTCGCTGAATCCTCCAACCATAAGGATAGCCTGGATGCCTCGCGTACATGGCTCTCTCAACAGTCCTTTTAGATGATAAACGATGCTATCAGCGGTCTCCTTAAACAATTTCTTGTAGACAGACACATTGATTCTTAGTTTGTCTCCCGTCAAGTTCATGTCATTGGCGAAGGTTGTTTGTGCGATTTTTTCTCTAAGATCTTCCTCAGTCTTCTCTTCAAACAAATCGATCAGACCTGTCGGTATTCTAAGAGTAATCTTCCCTTCTTTGTCTGGAGTGATGTCCCTTTTCTTGACTTCAAAGTCACGTAAAACATCGAGATAGTCGTCAGCACATTGCAGCTGGAATGCTCGGAGAATGGGCTGTCCAAATATCTTGATAAGCATCTGGCGGAAAGCTTCATCCACTCTAGTACCTCCCCATGCTCCACCGCTGGCTTTGTGAAGCTCTTTAAGACGACCTCCATGCATCACTTCATGAACTATTATATCTACTGTTCCACCTGAAAACATTTATGTTGAAAATAAAATTGATATGATATATCAACTTGATTTTAGTAGTCTGCTTTAATTTATATTCACAATATACACGAAATGATTGAACATAAAATGTTAAGCTTAATTAACCCTTCTTCTGCTGCAGACTCATTTTGATGCATCTGCAGCAGACGATTTTTTAGTTATTTATTATAATGTTTAAATGTACTATCAAATATTCACTAAGAACCTACCACCAGCGTCGAGGACCATGTATTTAGATCCAGGTTTAAAGGATGACAAACTTCCTTTACACTGGTTTGACTCTTCGACGGGTATTTGACGACAAAATAGGGAAGCCGCCTCTGGCTCTAAGGCAATGGTGAGGTTTTCTGTACTTATCCCTGCCTGAAAAATAAAATAGATCATAAAGATGAGTGAACTCGAAAACCCCTGCAGCAGACAACTTTGAAAACATACCAAATTATTTTTGGAAACTCCCTTTTACTGAAAATACAACAATTAAATAGAGGTCAAAACATGGTGACAAAAGGAGAAATTGTTCGTTTTTAGCAATTTCTTCTTTTATGGTCATATTTTCAAAAAGCTGTCTGCTGCAGAGTTGTCATAAAGCGTCTATATGATGGAAAGGGTTGATCATTTTCAACATGCAGACCCTTTCTGATGCCTAAGCATCAGACGAGTTTTGCCACAATATTTTCAACTCTAATCAATAGATTAATTTGAAGTGCATTTCCATATTTTTGTCTAGATGTTTTCGAACTCGTCTGCTGCAGAATTCTTGTATCTTGGTAAGAGTAAAATGATTGAGACGACAATCTGATTTGACCAATTTTGATTGATTGAATATTTGAGTAAACTTGGGTCAGCTAGTTAGAAATAGATGTTGTTTGAAGCATAAGTTGGATGGTTAGACAACTGACAACTGACATCCAAATAACCATCAACATTTTTGTCTCCAATTGAACAAAAGCAAAATCTTGATTCTAAATTTTCTTGACCATTCCAGGCATTTTTAATTACAAAATTCTTAAAATTGTAAAATCTTATTATTTTAAAGAGGTCAAAATCAGAGAAATGACTCGGGTAGTACACAATAGAAATGTGCTAGACCAAAGGTAAATTGGGTTTTGCTTACATACATGTAGAAAAGTTAACCCTTTCTCACTTGTAGATGCATGTTTACGCACATGAAGCAGACGACTTTTGAAAACATTTTGGCAAAAGAAGAATTTCTCTAAACAAGCAGTTTCTCCTTTTACCACAATGTTTTTAACTCTTTTTAATAGTTCAACTTTAAGTTGTTTAGATTTTTCAGGTTTTTGTCATTATTTTTTTTAAAGAATTGTTTGATTTGGAAAAGGGTTAAATGAAGGTTTGTATCCTGACAGACTCATGGTAATCATCACAGAACATACAAACTATAATACTTTTACTTCATCAACTTTTTTGAAAACATCTAGGCAAAAACACGGAAAAGCTCTATGAATGTTGGTATAATTACTGAAAAGAGTTGGCAACATTGTGACAAAAGAAGAAATTGCTCGATTTGAGCAATTTCTCCCTTTGTCATGATGTCTTCAAAAGTCGTCTGCGGAGGCCTCATAATGCGACTGTATGTGGGATAGGGACATCATAAGGCAACTGTATCTTGCAATATATCATGTATTTTCCTTCCATTTTGGCCTTTTTTCATATCGAATTTTGAAATTCACAAATCAGATGTTAGCAATGGCATCCGCCTGCTATGCTTTATTTTTATCTATTTCATCATCATCCTTATAACCTGTACTGCAGCTTCTCTCATGAACTGCTTGGCAGCGTCATTCCAGATTGCTGGCACTGTAAGCACCCAGTGGATCTCGTCATCATCAAGTCCACCGCCGGCTATTCGAGATGAACAAGTCTTCATGAGGTCATCACGCAGGTATTTGATTGCCAGAGAAAACACAGTCTTGGCAGGAAGGCTTAGTCCTTTATCATCTTCAATAGTCATGATTCTGCTTAAACCCTGAAATATTGTTTTATTAATAATAGACTTCAGAGTTCTTGATATTGTGATTATTTCTTATACTAAAATCCTTATATGACCATTAAACCTTTCCCACTTACATGTACAACAAATCAGCAGAAGATGACTGAACATATTAAGTCAAAAATATTAAAACTCTCTAAAAGTTTTCGCTTTATAACAATGTTTTCCAAAAGTTGTTTTCTGCAAGTGGCTAAGTGTTCAAGTCGATGTTGTCATTAATCAAAAGAAACGTCTTGCTGAGCTCCCTATGGTTTGGTTGAGCAAAAACTAAGACACTGTTGAAATAAAAGACCAGTTTACCCTTTATCTAAGTCAATGCCAGTGCTTCAGGAGAATAAGCATCACACTGGCAGAGGTCCAAATAAAGAGGGTTATTCAGCTTTTTTCCTACAATATCTCTCTTATAATCCAACTAATCCCTAAGATGTGGATAATCAAAAGATTTGTGTCACTGAGACGATTCTTTTGAGTACCCACACTATAGAGTTTAAGGGTCAAATGACAATTTGAGAACATGCAAGTTTAAGGGTAAGAGTTAATTACCATAATGACTTGACCTCTTCCCACTTCCATTTTGATACAGCTGCAGCAGACAGCTTTTGATAACATTGTAGCAAAAGGAGAAATTGCTCATAATTGTCAACTGTTATAATTATAAAATGAAACTTATATTTCTAGAGATGTTCTGAAATATTTTGAAGTTGTCTCCTGTAGATTCATTGCATTATGGGAAAAGGTTAACAGGAAACAAACCCTTCCTGGCTTCCGCCTCCAATCATTACAACACAGAGTGAGTATATAGGTGAGTACATAAAATTCTATGTATAATATATACCTTGTCAAAAAGAGCCATTTTGAATCGTTTAAAGTAGAAGTATTTTGCATGGGCATTATCAGCTGCAAGATCAGCATACTTGTTCTCAGCTTCATAACCAAAAGCCTCCAGCGTCTTCCCATCTGGCTTTATAAGGACAGTTGTTGGTGCTTTTAGCGACACATGCCCCCCTCCAATCCTGTAAGATTAAGGTTAATCAATAAGTTTTAATGCCTTTTCAACAATTTTTAGTCATATGAAGGCAGCCAGTTCATTTACCTAAGTATTTCCTGAGTTTCTCACACTAGTACTACACATAACAGTCTTTCCAAGTCCCTTGCTGCTCTAAGTGCTTTGCTATATAGACTGTAAGCCTATTGGTGGAAAGCAAATGACACTTGTAGCATTGATTTTTGTTAAACATCAGAAAGAATGTTGACCCCGGAATTGAAAGTCTGCTTCGTTACCCACTGAGCAACTGGGGCTTAGCAGGAATGTTAGACATACCGGTAGTATGATATTTTGTTGTCTTGTCTTGAAAACATATCAGAAAATTTATTTATGAGCAACAAATGTAAAATATAAACTCTGCTTGACAGATCTGTATAAAAAAAAGTGAAAAATGAAAATAGAGTTTGAGTACACAGTTAACAACTATGTGTTAAAAAGAGATATTGATTTTTCAGCAATTTTTCCTACAATACTTTCATTTTTCTGCTGCAGCAACATCAAATGTCATCTACTGCACATAATTTAGGCCTGTAAATTTTCTATACAACCAGTGGACATTTTTTTCCAGCATAAATAAGATCAATCTGATCATGTTTTAACTATTTTCCATCTGCAGACGCTTTCCGCGGAATGTGCTACAGACAAATTATCCTAGAGATTGCTTTTTTGAAAAAGCGCTTGTCTCCCCATTTGTGTGGTCGTAGGGGAGGAAAAGAAATGATGGAGATGAATTTTGTAGTTTTGGACTGGAGATGAAGCAACAGTGACATGCCTCAGTTATTGAGCAGAAACCATTTTTCAGCTGAAGGTTACCATGACCTTGGCCTTTGACCTAGTGACCTCAAAATCAATAGGGGTCATTTGCTGCTGGTGACCAACCTGCACACCAAGTATGAAGTTCCTGGGCCCAAGCAATCTTCAGTTATTGAGCGGAATCCATTTTTCAGCCCAAGGTCACCGCGACCTTGACCTTTGA
This sequence comes from Serripes groenlandicus, assembly GCA_031761405.1. NCBI lineage: Eukaryota > Metazoa > Mollusca > Bivalvia > Cardiida > Cardiidae > Serripes > Serripes groenlandicus. Next base: position 65,379,849 of record JASEVX010000006.1, read on the forward strand.
CCTACTGACATCAAAATCAACTAGGGGTGATCTACAGGTTAGGACCAAGCTGCACACCAAGTATGAAGTTCCTGGGCATAAGAGTTCTTGAGTTATTGAGTAAAACACGTTTTTCAGCTGAAGGTTACCGTGACCTTCGACATTTGACCTTGTGACCTCAAAATCAAACAAATTCAATAAAGGTCATTTACTGGTTAGAACCAACCTGCACACCAGGTATGAAGTTCCTCAACATAAGCATTCTATAGTTATTGAGACGGAACCATTTTCAGCTGAAGGTTACCATCACCTTTCAGCTCAAGGTCACTGTGACCTTGACTTTGACTTCAAAATTAATAGGGTCTTCTACTGGGCATGGCCAACCTGCAACACCAAGTATGGAGTTCCTCGGCCTAAGCGTTCTTCAGTTATTGAGCGGAAACCATTTTTTACCTCACAAGGTCACCATGACCTTGACCTTTGACCTTCTGCCATCAAAATCAATAGAAGTCATATACTGGTCATGACCAACCTGCATACCAAGTATGAAGATCCTATGCCCAAGCGTTCTTCAGTTATTGAGCGGAAACAAGTGTGACGGATGTGACCTTGACCACTGTGACCTTGACCTTTGACCTAGTGACCTTAAAATTACTAGGGGTCATTTGCTGGTGGTGACCAACCTGCACATCAAGTATGAAGTTCCTGGGCCCAAGCAAAAACCATTTATCAGCTCATTGTCACTGTGACCTTTCAAGCTCATGGTCACTATGACCTTGACTTTAGACGTACTGACCTCAAAATCAATAGGGGTCTTCTACTAGGCATGGCCAACCTGCATACCAAGTATGGAGTTCCTCAGCCAAAGCGTTCTTCAGATATTGAGCGGAAACCATATTTTACCTCACAAGGTCACCATGACCTTGACCTTTGACCTTCTGTTATCAAAATCAATAGGGGTCAGCTACTGGTCATGACCAACCTGCATACCAAGTATGAAGTTCCTACGCACAAGCGTTCTTCAGTTATTGAGCGGAAACAAGTGTGACAGACGGAAGGATGGATGGACGGAAGGACGGAAGGACGGAAGGAACGGGCAAAAACAATATGTCACCCCTATGTAATGGGGGAGACATAAAAAACATTGGGGCAGAAGGAAAAATTACTGTTAATGAACAATTACAACTTAATTCAATAATTGTTCTTTCATTTTTGATTTTCCTCAAATTTTTTGCTAGATGTTTTAACCCTTTCCCAGATTTGAAAACAATGTACTTAAGATCTGGAAAATCTCTAGAATTGATTGATTGGGGTTTAACGCCATTTTTAACAATTTCTCAGTTATATCACGGCGGCCAGTTCACCTACTCATGCATTTCCTGGTTTTCTCACACCAGTACTCCACACAACAATCTTCCCAAGCAACTGGCTGCTTTTCCACATAGATTTAGCCCATTGGTGGAAGACGAATGACGCATGTCGCGTTGAAGGAAAATCTCTAGAAAGGATGGTATACTTACTTAAAAAATGTTGCAATTTCTCTTTTATTCATAATGTTTTCAAAAGTCATCTGCTGTAGATGTGTCGAAATGCGTGGTAAATGGTTAAAAGTCGTCTGCTGCAGATTTGTTGTATGTGGGAAAGGGTTAAATACATGAACACAAAAATTAAGGAGTAACCAGATATCCATTTTCATACTTTAGAAGAGTGAAGGAAAGTATAGACAACTTTTCTTTTTTTTTTAAATAAAAACAAAGGTTTCTTTTGTCCAAAGGGTCTTTAACCCTTTCCCACATACAACAATTCTGGAACAGACAACTTCGAAACACTTACATGTAGTCAAAATGATGGTAACTCACTATAAATTAAACAAGAGGGTCATGATGGCCCTGAATCCCTCATCTGAACAAATTGTTACCTATCATTTTGTTAGAGAATGAAAGAGTTGGGTTTTTCGGCACTTTAACACAAAAAGGGCAATTAGGAGTGGAGTTAGAAATGGAGGTGATCAAAAATGACAATAATGAAGATGATGAATACTGGAAAGGAATATTATATTGATGCATCCCACTCAAGTAAGTGTTTAGCTTTTATTTGGGGACTTTGACCTCATGCGTGGGGCTGTACAGATGGTTTATTTTACCGGTCTGCCAAGAGGGCCAATTTCGTTCAAAAAGATTTTTAAATATCTAAACTATAAGAATATAGTGAAAACTAACCCTGCCCTTTCTGGTAATGTTTTGTTGTTTACCAACTGAACAAGTTTTCCCTTATATATATCTCCATGTAAAACAGGTGACTCCTAGAGTGGGGTCAATTATGACCCATGGGGCATAATTTGAACACTATTTGTAGAGAACCACTAGACAATGCTACAGACCAAATATCTAAACTCTAGGCCTTTCAGTTTCAGACAAGAACATTTTCAAAGTTTTTCCCTATATGTCTCTATGTCAAAAACGTGACCCTCATGGAGGGGCCAATTATGACCCATGGGGCATAATTTAAACAATCTTTGCAGAGGACCAATAGACAATGCTACAGACCAAATATCTAAGATCTAAGCAAATCATTCAGACAAAAAGATTTTTTCAAAGTTTTCCCATATATTTCTCTATGTCAAACAGGTGACCCCTAGGGCGGGGTCAATAATTAACCCAGGGGTATAATTTTGAGCAATCTTGGTAAAAAAAACACGAGACATGCTACCCACCAAATATCTTGGCTCTAGGCCTTTCTGTTTCAGACAAAAAGATTTTGAAGGTGTTTTCCTGTATATCTCTATCTTAAACATGTGACACCCGGGGCGGGGCCAATTATAACCCAAGGGTCATAATACGATTAATATTTGCAGAGGACCACTAGACATTGCTACATACAAAATATCTAAGCTTGGGGCCTTTCAGACAAGAAGATTTTCAAAGTATTTTTTTTTTATTAAGTGTTTCCTTACTGTTGCCATGTCAACCAGAGTTCCGCATGGAATGCATTTCTTTGAACAAGTTTGAAAGAGGATCTCCTAAGGATCATTCTTACCAAGTTTAGTCAAAATCCAAACAGAGGTTTATGAGAAGATATCATTTACAGAAATTGTTGACAACGGGCGACAGACATCTTAGGCCATCACAATAGCTCACCATGGTGCTAAAAACAATTATTGATTCACATTAAAAGAAAATGTGGCAAAAGGTGCTATTGCTCATCATGAGCAAATACTACTTTTACAACATTTTCATCAAAAGGGTTTCACTGCAGATAGCTCAGAAAGCATCTTTATGTGGTAAAATCTGCACGCACTTAAAGGTGTTGACGTTGACCTTTTCTTGATTTTCAATGTTGTAAGTAAAACAACACCATATGTAGAACCTTATAAATTTATGTCATTTGCATGCAGAGAAGAAATGCTCAGCTTGAACACACATCATAGTCAAAAGTCATGTGTATTAAGTTAGAGTTTGTTGACTTACCATTGTTTAGATGAAACTTTGGTTGGATCGGAATCAAACTCATGTTTAAATGAGAATGCCCAGCCTGAAAAGGTCGTTCCAAAGTCTATTGCGGCAACCAGTCGTCTTGAACAAGAAGATGCTCCACTCTGAATTTAAAAAAAAAAATGAAAGCCCTGACAATGGTTTTCAAATCCTTTTTTATAATCGCCAGGACAAACACGTCGGGGATAATAAATACAATATTTCATGAAAATGACTGGGAGTCATACCGAGAGTGGAATACATAAGTCGAAGCAGGTTGCGACCCCTAGTGGATAAAGTCAAATCAAGTATTACATTATTTATACTTGTATAGCCATGCTTTGAATTACTTAATCACCTACCATCAGAAATAATCAAATGAAATAGCTCAATAAGATGACTTACCACTTGCTCCGCCATTGCGCCAACTTTTGTTTTCGGTGGAGTCGATAACGCGTATATAACTTCCTCGTTGGTGCTCACTGAAATAAATGAACACAATTAACCCGTTACTAACATAATATTTCACATATGTCTTTGTTTTTACCCTAATATGAATTAAGGCAAAGTCTCAGAAAGTTTCAGAAAGTGCATTCAGTCTAACCTACTAAGCTGGTGTGCACTAACGCATTTACTTTTTTCTCACTTGATAATGGATAGAGTTGTCACCCAGGGGTAGAGAGTTCAAGTTCAAGCCGAGTGAGTCAACTTACTTCCCGAATGCCAAAGACTACTTTTACCAGTGAATATTGAACATTTACCCAAGAGCTTTAAAGAGTATAGAACGTATTATGACCATGAAGTTTGAGGGAATATTCTGATAGCCATAATAAATGCATGAATTAACATATAAAATATGTTTATATGTCTTTGGATAAATGCATCAACATTTCAAAATAAAAAGAAAAAACATTTCTGCCAACTGAACTTGAATTCAGACAACCAGTTGCAGAGTAAAACGTTTAGATTTGTCATTTTACCATTTATCTGATGCCACATTTCAGCATTGCTTTGAACTTATCAATATCCCTTGAACAATTTATGTAGAGGGTTAATTAAAGAACGTTTTTTGCCAATTTATCTTGCCATAAGACATGCAGTTTACCAGGATTTTTTTTATTTAACTCCCTTTCTGATACTTTTTGGCAGCATTGATCTTAAACCACTCTGGAAAGGGCAACATAATAGGTTTTTTAAGCCAAATTATCTTGAAACAAGACCCTACACTCTGATAATGCCTGGCAACATTGGTTTTTATTTAATAAATATGACTTGAATAAGGGTATGGATGGTCACATAAGGAAAATTAATGCAACAGTGTTATAACTTTGAAATTATACCTGCAACTTCCTTTTCTCATGCCACATGCGGATAATATTTTTCAACCAATCAAAATGATTTGATTATTTTTAGGGTTACATAAGGAACTTTTATACAGAAATACCAGAATAACTAAACATTGTGACACTTTACTTCTTTTCTGATGGGGTAGTTTCCAGAATTCAACACAGAATTTATTCCTTTGAACATGTTGAAACTGAAAGAGGACACCAAATCAATATTTCTGTGCAGTTCAGTTAAAATTGATCAAGTAGTTTAACCCTTTCCCACATACAATAAATCTGCAACAGACAACTTTAAAAATGTAAGCTCAAAACAAGATGTGTTTGTGAAACACTGATGCCCCCGAATGGCAACATCTAGGTCAAAGGTCAAGGTCGCCAGGTCAAAAATGTTGGTACTGACAGAAAGGTCATATCACAAGGAATACACATGTGAAATATGGTAGCCGTACCTGTTATGGTTCAAAAGTAATGGCCAAGGTTGAAGTTTTTTTCGAGAATGGCAACATCTAGGTCAAAGGTCAAGGTTGCAAGGTCAAAAATGTTGGTACTGACAGAAAGGTAATGTCACAAGGAATACACATGTGAAATATGGTAGCCGTACCTGATATGGTTCAAAAGTAATGGCCAAGGTTAAAGTTTTTTTCGAGAATGGCAACATCTAGGTCAACGGTCAAGTTTGCAAGGTCAAAAAGTTTGGTACTGACAGAAAGGTCATATCACAAGGAATACACATGTGAAATATGGTAGCCGTACCTGTTATGGTTTAAAAGTAGTGGTCAAGGTTAAAGTTTTTTTCATGCAGACAGACAGACGGACAGACGTGCAGACAGACGTGCAGACAGGCCAAAAACTAGATGCCCACCGAATCGGTGATTCCGGGGGCATAAAAATGGAAATTCTCTATAGTTGTAGGTATGATTACTGAAAAAAGTTGCAAACTTTGTGACAAAAGGAGAAATTGCTCTTCTTTTGTCACAATGTTTTCTAAAGTCATCTGCTGCAGATGCGTCTAAATGTGTCTACAGGTGGGAAACGGTTAAAAGCAGCCGTTGTTTAAATAAATAGTTGCTGGTGAATATTGCACAATGGATTGAGAATTATCACAAAAGCTGTGCTGATATTGATTAAATTGTATGTATTTAGCTATGTACAGTGTAATTTTTTCCCCACTGAGATTTGAACTCAGAACTCCTGGCTAGACCAGGTGTTTTACCAGTTAAAACTATAAGGTCTCAAAATGTAGCTAAACACATTTAATTTACGATCAAGATTGTCCTCAAAGAAAGTCACATTTGGTAAATGCCTCCATGTTCTTTACCAAAACAAGAGGGCCATGATGGCCCTGGAATCGCTCACCTGATTTTTTTTTTTTTCACCTTAACTATATAAGCTCCGCCCCCTGGCGGCCATAAGTTCCGACCAATCAACTTGGCTTAAAGAAATCTGATAGAGGGTCACCCTAGGAACATTTCTACAAAATTATTTGAAAATCGGCCTAACACTTTTTTAGGAGAAGATTTTTAAGTTTTCACTATAGCCATATAATGAAAAATAGCCTACCCCACTGGCGGCCATGTTTTTTAACCAATCAACATAGCTTGAAGGAATCTGAAAGTGGGTCACTTAAGGAACATTTCTACAAAATTATTTGAAAATCGGCCTGACACTTTCGGAGAAGAAGATATTTTAATTGTTCACTATAGCCATATAAGGCAAAATAGCCCCGAACCCCCTGGCGGCCATGTTTTTCGACCAATCAACTTGGCTTGAAGGAATCTGATAGTGGGTCACTTAAGGAACATTTCTACAAAATTATTTGAAAATCGGCCTGACACTTTCGTCGTAGAAGATTTTTTAAGTTTTCACTATAGCCATATAAGGCAAAATAGCCCCGCCCCCCTGGCGGCCATGTTTTTCGACCAATCAACATGGCTTGAAGGAATCTGATAGAGGGTCATCCAAAGAACATTTCTACAAAATTGTTTGAAAATAGGCCTGACACTTTCGGAGGAGAAGATTTTTTAAGTTTTCACTATAGCCATATAAGGCAAAATAGCCCCGCCCCTCCTGGCGGCCATGTTTTTCGACCAATCAATATGGCTTGAAGGAATCTGATAGAGGGTCATCCAAGGAACATTTCTACAAAATTATTTGAAAATAGGCCAGACAATTTCGGAGGAGAAGATTTTTTAAGTTTTCACTATAGCCATATAAGGCAAAATAGCCCCGCCCCCCCTGGCGGCCATGTTTTTCGACCAATCAACATGGCTTAAAGGAATCTGATAGAGGGTCATCCAAGGAACAATTCTACAAAATTATTTAAAAATCTGCTAACCAGTTTGGGAGAAGAAGAATTTTGAAGCTTTTTTCATTTCGTTGCCATGGAAACCAGAATTCTGCATGGATCCCAAAAATTTGAAGGAAATCCGGTGTGGTCATTGAGAGGATGCTTTCTGTGAAGTTTCATCCCAATTGACCCACTGGTTAATGAGGAGAAGAAGTTGACGCACGACGCACGACAGACGACGCACGATGGACGCCGGACAAAAGGCGATCACAATAACTCACCTTGAGCAAAGCTCAGGTGAGCTAAAAAGGAATTCTAATAAATCAGAGCTTGTGATACCTTAATTTTAATTTAAACAAGAGCGCCAAATGTCACAAAATACGCCTGTACTTTTTTTTTTTCAGACCAAGTATAGCGATAATTGGTTGTAGATCAGGCAAATTTAGAGAACGGACACTATTAGTACAGTTTTGGCCATTCGGAGGGACATAAGTGTGTAGTGACTAAGATAACATGGTAAGTTATTGAACCTGACCAAGATATTCTGCCCATCAACATATTGTCTAAATTTGGTGATGATGGGATAATTAGGCTTCACAAGTTATTTAGCTGACAAGACCAATTTTAGGTAATTTCTATAATTAAAGGGCGATAACTCTCGATTGACTAAAGCGATATGGCTAGTTATCGAACTTGTCTGAGATATTATGCCAATACACATTCTGACAAAAGTTGGTGTTAATTGGTCAAAGGCTTCTAAAGTTATTGAGCTGAAAAAACAAATTTTAGGTAATTTCTATAAATAAAGGACGATAACTCTCGATTGACTAAAGCGATATGGCAAGTATCGAGCTTATCCGAGATATTATGCCAATACAAATTATTATCAAATTTGGTGATGATTAAACAAAGGCTTCTAAAGTACTTGAGCTGACAAGACCAATTTTAGGTAATTTCTATAATTAAAGGGCGATAACTCTCGATTGACATAAGCGATATGGCTAGTTATCAAACGTGTACGAGATATTATACTAATACACATTCTGACCAAATTTGATGATGATTAGACAAAGACTTCTTAAGTTATTGAGCTGACAACATACTGGACGCCGCCCGCCAGCCCGCTTGTACGCCGTAGGTAAAACTATAATACTTTCCGTTAAAACACGGGCGTATACTTTAAACCTAACCAATTATATTTTTCTAAACATCAAATTGTTATCTTACAACACTATAATATTCTTATTACTGATTAGACTTATGCAACCATGTCCCTTATATCATCTCATGTATTTGCTATGTAAAACATGAGTATAAGAAGTTTTTCAAATGCATTTACCAGTAGAATAAGCCATGTTTTTCAAGGATTGAAATAATTTAATCAATATTTGAAGAGGATGAACAATTGGGCCAAATTATTTTTAAATCAGGCCAATATTTTCAAAACAAATGCATTTCCATTGCAAAGAGGATAAGCATTAAGGAACATTCTTATAAAGGTGGATTGCAATGGACAAAGTGGTACAGAAGGAGACATTGTTTAACACTTTCCCACTTGTAGATGACGTTTGAAATCACTGTGGCAAAGGGAGATAACGCTCATAGTGAATATTTCATCCTTTTGCAAGTTTAGCTTTTATCCAAAGAGATTTTCCATATGTTGGCCTAGCTTTTTTTAATGCGGTCTGTGGGAAAGGGATATGAGGATGGAAAGAAAGTTCAGAACAAGCTTTAGACCCTAGTTTGAAAGAAACAAACAACTTAAGTTTAACCCTTTACCTCATATGGACGTTTTCCGACGCCTCTGCAGCTCTGAATACAGTGACAAAAGAAGAAATTTCTCAAAATGAGCAATTTTTCCTTCTGCCACAATGTTTTCCTCTTTAAGTCATAGGTTGTCCATTCAATTATAGAGATTTCCTATTTTTTGACAAAATACGTTTAAAGTCATCTGCTGCAGAATTGTCATATGACGGAAAGGGTTAATCATATTGAGCAATTATTTCAACTCTTTTCAATAATTTTACTTTCATTTAAAGAGATTTTCCATTTGTTTTGCTTAGATGTTTTCAAAATGGTCTGTTGCATATTTATTTTATGTGAGAAAGGATTTAGGTTAATATTTTTATTTAAACTAATATTCTAATTTGGGGCTACACCCCTAAACAGTCTCCCACATTATGCCTGAATCTCCTGCTTCATCATTAATTCAATTATACTGTGCAAATACAAAAACAAAAAATTGTAACAAAGAACAATAGGTGACTAGGTCAAACTGAATACACTTTGTGGCAACATAATATATAAACAATGTTTTTATGTCTGTCAGTAAAAACAAGTAACTGTAGGATTGCAAGCAATACCATAATCCCCTACCGGTTTGCACGTTTTGACTTGGTTCTAAGTCCAAAAAGGGGCATAACTCATAAAAAAATTGACGAAATCCCATGAAACGCGAACTTGATCTGTGACACATGATTACAAAGCCATATACAAAATTTCAGCTCAATATCTCAATGCATGTAGAAAAAAAGTGCGGAAAACTGATTTGTCGGACTGACTGACAGATGGACTGACTGACAGATGGACGGAGTGCAAACCTAAAAGTCCCCTTCGGCACGCCGGTAGGGGACTAATAACCATATTCAAGAATGCAAATCTTTTGAGTGGACATGCACAGTACATTTCACCTATAATTATGAATCAATAAATAAAAAATCACAATTGAAGGTTCATGCTAATCTAGTTTAACTGCCAATTTATCAAAGAATGATTTTAACAGACATCATCAATTTAAAGCTTTGAAGCTTTCCCTCATATGACAAATCTGCAGTAGACGACTTTGAAAATGTCTACTCAAAAATAAGGAACATCTCTATAATTGTAAAAACCTATATAGAATGAAGATAATTTGCCACACATTGGTCAACATCAGCCGCTTTGAATGAATGTTAAAATATTTCATTTCATGTTGCCAGACGCATCCTAAACTTTTTATTAACTGTAAACAACCCGAACCCCTGCAATTTCAATCAGAAAGAACAAGTTAAGTTGCACACATAAAAAAAAAAAAATTGTTTACATCTTATTAGAAACCAGCATGTACATTCCAGCTTGCAAAATCCTTGATTGTATTGACTGTGTATTGGACATGTACTAACCATAATATGTTTAAACTTTAACCTATATGAATCCATAAAATCTTGTCGTAATTGAAGGTAGCAACAGTAAATTCTGATTGAGATTGATTAATTGATTGATTGATTGGGGTTTAATGCCGTTTTTAACAATTTCTCAGTTATATCACGGCGGCCAGTTCACCTACTCATGCATTTCCTGGTTTTCTCACACCAGTACTCCACACAACAATCTTCCCAAGCAACTGGCTGCTTTTCCACATAGACTTAGCCCATTGGTGGAAGACGAATGACGCATGTCGTATTGACTTTTGTCAATCGTCGGAAAGAAAGTTGGCCGAGCCGGGATTCAAACTCACAACCCCTGGATTGACAGCCCGCGTCGCTACCGACTGAGCTACCGGGGCTCGGCTCTTATTGAGAAGAAACTTTTTTCACCAGTGTGCCTATAACACAGTGGACGGCCTCGGCAGTGTTTTGGTAGAACTTCTGCCTTTGGTGCGGGTAGTCCCACATTTATTTGGACTGGGATGTGGGAGGTCGCAAGTCCGATCCCCAGTCAGGTCAAGCCAAAACCTTAAAAAATGGTAGATGTGACTGCCCTTCTTGATGCTCAGGGTTGCTGGGTTAGCATTCCAACTGACTGGCTGGTGTCAGGATAAATGGACCAGAAGTACTGGTATAAACTTACCCGGGGCCAGTACATGCCATCAGATAACTAGAAAATTGTTGAAAGCGGCGTAAAACATTTAAAAACACACCAAACAATGACACAGTTGAGAGACATAGCCAGTACAGGTAGCAATGCCATAAAGCCAAAGTGTAACCGAACGGTGTCAGGTAAAATTTACTTCTTGTCATATCCTCAGTGGTTCTACTTTAATATCAGAGAAGCAGATGAACGAAAGACGAAACATACTGTTTACAACTTCAGACTTGACTTCAAGTGCGTAAAACATTGGGTACGAAACGGAATCCTTGTTTCATTTTAAGCATTAAGAAGCATTGGACATGGAAAGAATGTTGCGAGGTACTTAAAAACTATTTATATAATCATATACTTGTGAGGATGCATCTCAAACTTACATGATGGCTCGGCAAAACACTCCGAGTCTGCACATTTTGGTTGTCTTTACAAGGGGTATGTGTATTCCCCGGCCATATCGATAAAATTACACCTCAAAACCCGGCCATCACGGCCCCCCCTACTAAAATCTTTATTTCATATTAGCAGAGACATATAATGTGTTTATATGTCTCTGATATTAGATACCAATAACTTTGGTGTCAAATTAAAGCTGACATTTCTAGCTTCCGTGTAATATATAAAACATAAAAAAAAACTTAATTACTTTTAGAAATATCGCTTGATAAACATAAGTGTTTTTATTGTTTGATATTTCGCGTCATATAATTTCCGGCCGACACGACCCCGTATTTGATTTTAATAAAAATGGTGTCAAATTAAACTGACTTTTATAGCGCTGATTTGGTATATAAAACAAAAATATGCAATAATAACTTTCAGAAATATTGTTTGATAATCATGAAGACTTTTTCATATTACAATCAGCGTAATTTCATCCAAGGCAATTGCCGGCCACCCCCATTTAAATCTTATCGAGATCGTCGGGCTTATATTAATCATATGTAGTGCAAGTTCTATTTCTTAAAAGGGAGTTTATGTTTTAAGCTGTCTAATGGTAAAAGTGTATTTTTTCAGATTTGTTAAAAATAGTGTTTGTTTAACATTATGTATGTCTTTTTCAGGTAAATTTGGTGAATGTCAACTCAAGACTTTCCAATCTCCGAAAATTCTTATTTAGCAACGGTTTTAATCAAATTTGATAGTTTATATCATAAGCTTTATGAGACAAACATATATATTGTAATTAATTTACATCATCACTAATGCGTATATGTAGTTGAACTTGTATTCATTTTGTTAAATTTAATTTATTAATACTATCATTCTATCAACTTATAGATGCTATAATCTTTTGATGTTATTTCTACTGAAACATATCGGTGTTCTGTGTCATGTTCCGTCTTTACTTTCCTTAATGACTTTGTTTGTATATGTATTACATGTTAATTAATCTACATAAATTAAAAGCAATTATTATATTTGTCCAAATAATGTATAACTGTTATAAATGTCATTACCCTGTTTTCAACTCTGTTCAATTATTGGGTCTTACAGGTCTTAGGTACTTTATTTGATTCTCCCGTCTATATTGATTTGTTAAATATGCTACATATATGTACGGTAGCGTTCGATAAACAGATAGATAACAATCTAAGTTTGATGTGTTCTCTTTATTGTTTGTTGTTATAAAGCCGATTTTTGTTAATAATGTTAAATTAAGCCAGACACTTAATAATACTACATGTATATATCTCTTTTTTTTTCTTCTTTTTTTTTTTTGGACAATTAGAATGCGACAGTTAAAACAAATTTGAGTCAGGGGAGCCGTCAAACTGTACAATTGTATATTCTTCAGAAAATAGCACTAACATTTATCAATTTATGAAGACGTATATATGTCACAAAATCATTTATTGATTAAAAATATTTTTACAGTTTTCTAAAGGTTAGAACAATAGCATTAATTTGACATCAGATGTATTAGAATCTAATAAGGAAAAAAGATTTTAGTAGAGGGGGCCGTCAAACGGTACAATTCAATATGCTTCAGAAAATATGCTTAAAATTTGTCAATATATGAAGACGTATATATATATATATGTCACAAAATCATTTATTGATAAAAAATATGAAATAAAGATTTTAGTAGGGGGGCTTTGATGGCCGGGTTTTAAGGTGTAATTTTATCGATATGGCCGGGGAATACACATTGCCATTACAATCATGTTTAAACATGAACGGCAACTCTGGTGGAACATTGCAAATAATTATCATGTTTCGCACGAATATGGTTTCGTGACACAAGGATTAAACAAAACAACATGACTCCCATTTGGCCTAGCAATAAATAATGTTACAAATTTGCCTAAGAATAAACTGCTTGACCACGATTTGTGACAAATAGGCCATATGATCAACCGTTTTGAATGAATCACGATAGCACCAGCTTACCTGACGGTCGTTGACTTTCAGCAGTTATGGACAGTTTAACACAATAAATCCATTGAACAGTTTTCTAAATGATAAAATGACGGGTGTTTCCTGTATTTTGTTACCAACCAACGCATATCGGATCTACTAGATCGAAAAATTTAATCGAGTCGATACGGGCCAGAGGTCAAGTATCCGCCATTTTTAAGTAACGTACGTGGTTAATGAAAAGCTTGAAATTTGAATGCGGTTAGAGACACTGGAAATAGCGCCATAGTATATGTGACCTTTGACCCTGACCGTAAGAAGTTTCTAACCGAAACTTCATGAATAAGTAGTATATGGCGAATTGTAGCAAAACTTGGATTTGTGATTTGTTTTCCTATAAAAGGAAATTTTGTGTTTTTTGTAAAGTTTAGACCTTGAACTTTCAGAAATCCATTGGTAGCATTTTTTTCCAGTACCCGTAAGGCCGCCATTTTCAATTCAAAATGGCCGCCTTTATTTCAAGATTTTTCATTTAAAGACCTAAAATTTTATTGTTTTCTATAATATTATGTTATATTATTAATATTAATTTTATGTAATGGTTATTTAAAGTGTTCAGGTACAACATTTTTATTCTTTAAAATATTTCTAACAGTATTTTTATACAAAAAGGGAGGCAATTTGAAAAATTATATTTTTTCGAATTATGTCTGTATAATATCATATTTATCTTATTTCCTCATGCAACTTAAATGGAATTAAAAAGTGACTTGAACTGTAGTACACACAACTTATAGGGCTTGAACTAGGTACAGGAAATCGGACTTGGGTGTACCAGAAAGGGTGACAAAACGACACCTATATATAATGGAAGATATGCATCTAGACATAATGAAAATGCGTGATGACGACGCATTGCATGTAGCATAATAACTTTTTTTCTAATTTAAAAGTGTACCCCTGAGCTAAAAAGAATATGTTTTAGTTATGATGTTAGGGGAAACAAATATGGGAACTGAATGATAAAAACAAAAACATACATTGTTTATTTGGTAACAAATGTTCATCACTAATGCTCTTAAATTCTCAAACTACACTAAATATCGTAAACACCACAATGCTTTGTACACATTTACAGGCAAACACCATGTTTTCTACAATTATATCTAATACTGGTTCATTTATTCAAATCATCAATTTATAAACACTTTAAATGAATGCCGTATGTGGTGTTATCGAATATTTAGAATATAAAAAGGGACGTTATTCACATATTTTTAAAATGGAATACTAGTATTTATTAGAAAACAATAATCGTTGACTCGTTGTATCAGTTGCATTCCATATTTTCATAAAATGATTAAAGATAGTTTATAGTTTTTTTTACATGGTTAGCTTTCATTAAGGTTTACAAATGTATGATCTTAATTACTTCCCCTTTATTTCAACTAATGTGGTATATTGAACGCATATGGCCTATTATTCCGATTATTCTAACTCAATATTACATAACAACAAAAACACATTAAGGATAACATTTTAAAATTTCTGAAACACATTGCATTGAATGATACACACAATCTATATTTAGCAAAGATATGAGTCTCTTGCAGTACTTGAACTATCAAACTATATACATGTAATTAGTACAGAATGATCATAGTTGATATTTTTGTTTTAATTACCGGTAAAACTCGGGTTGAATGAGTTTGTATTTAAGTCAGGGGCACGTTTCAAATTTACATGCCCGAGAACAACTGCACATTAACAATTCCAAGACAGCATCTGGCGCAGTAGGAACATCATTCCACTCCACAGCAAGACATCCACGACGGTTGTCATCATCGTGGAGGCATCAACCGTTTCTTATCGGTGAGGGAATATCTGGACATGACTCGAGACAGCGTCTCCATATTGCGCACTGGTAGTTTGCTCTCATACAGTGCTTATAAAGGGATGCTGCACACGGGCGCAACTGCCAAGATTAAATTTTTCTCTTCTTAACACAGATAAGTAGATACCTCAGTTCATTCACATCAGCTGTTGACGTTCTTGAAGTGTAAAGGGAACATGTGAATGCTTGAAGGCCCTCAAACAGTTCATCAGACAATTGTCAATCAGTACCAAGTAGTTTGAACAAATCCTGAAAACCAGTCACTGCTTTCAAAAGTTTTAATGTTTCCAGCTTTCCACGACCTGCAAAGGCACTCACTGTATCGCATCCTGTGAATAAGTGTAATCCTGGCAAAGCTTCACATACATCTTGTCCAATTGAATATGCTAACTTACCAATGTCAATGTACTTAGTTCGTGTCTGAGTGCTCTTTTTCTGATACAGTTGACACCTAATACCTGATACATTTGCGAGAAATAGAACTGTAACATCTTCAGATACCACTATCACCGAGCCAAAGCCATTAGTTGATGCATGCAAGGTATGGAGCAGTAATCTAGTATCTGCTTCTCTTGAGATGATTTCAATTGTCTTACATAATCACATCCACTTTCAGTGATAAAGCAATCTTCCTCGCATATCACATATAACTGCTTATGGCCAATCGACGCACTGTGCTTTGGTTGTTTCCAGTCATTGACAATGAACTGAATCAGGTTTTTCTTGTTTTCAGATCCCTTGAGAAATGTCCTCCATTGCTGAACGCTATGACCTAGTACTATGTTCTTGAACTGTGTACTATCGGCTGATCCCCTATTTACACGTTCAGCATCTTTGATTGAACCTTCCTTTTAAACATCAAACACCATATCGACTCCGCCACAGACTCTACTTTCACCTATGATTAAAGACAGTACGTGTTGTAACAAGACAGCAAAGGTCTTGATTACCATTCACTCTTTGCAAAAGTGTCATTCCGTCTATAATACATGCTTTGTTCTCACAAAGTTCTTCTGCAGGCTTAACATTCTTTATGATCTCTTTAATTAATGATGATTTTGAAGTTTTTCTTAATGTTCCATCGGCTGCAGCTTATGCCCATGGTATGGGACCAAGTGGATGTCACAATAGTTCTTCCATGTTCAGGTCTCTAGTCTGGGCAATAAGTATCATTTGGGCGAAAAGATTATGATCCGCTTTAAGAATTGCGTTTTGAGTACAGTCTTCTGAGTTGAATGGGTCTACCCAATTATTCTCTAAAATGTCTATCATACTTTGAATGTCGGCCTCATCTCTTTATATTCTCGATTGTCAGCATGGCGGCTGTTTGGGTCAGTTATGTTAACACTTTCTTTTAGTTGCCTCAAATATGACCTTCGATACTCAGCAGTGAGATAAAATCTACTCACTGCAAACGGTTTTAAGCTAAATCCTTTTGTCCCACCTTGTGGTTGTGTGTCCTTATTCACTGTTTCTTCAACTGTTTGATCTACGATAATCCTTCCAAACGAGTTTGTTGAACCAATTTGAACAGAGAAACCACCTTGTTCTATATAATCATAGACTTGAAGATGTTCTCTATGTAAATGAGACATTTCGGCATAATAAGCTGACAAGTAGCGGGCGTAATTGATATTGTCATAGGCGAAACACCATGGAACTAGTTCAGTGTAGCTTCCAGTTCCCCGCTCTTGAAGCAATTAACATATTTAACATCAATTCCACCAAGTCAATGTAGGTCATCCAGAAGGAAGATAGGTCTCCCTTGTTTCTGAGTGTGTGTAGATACTGATGACATTATTTTGACACATCTGAAAACTCGCTCATACTCAATGTCTCAGAGATGGTATCTCCACATATATGTCACTCATTTCATCTACTTTCAAACCAAGTTCATATACTCTCTCTTTTAAATCACCATCTTCTGTAACACAAGAGGCATAAAACCCTTTGCATGCCAATCTAATCAATGCTTCATACACATGCTTATTGAATCTAACGGCTAGATTATATTTTCTTCTTTCTAACACCCCAGCAATAGACCCTTCAGCTATAACTCCTGACTCAATACATAAGTCTTTTAATCCTGCGTCAGCAAACCGCTTACCGATAATACTAAGCAATGTACAAATTGTATGGAACACCCCGATTCTTGGTACTACACCTTTGAACATGCCAGGGTATTTCCATACTATATCAGTGGCTTTCGCGTACAAAAACAAACACTATGTTTGGTAATTCTAGAGATTGCATGACATGAACTGACTGTTGCAGTACTTCATGAACTGTTTTCAGTTGTGTAGCAGGAGAATTGATCGTCGGCATATAGCCCACATTATCTTGCTGCTGCCCAGCTGCGTACAATTTTGTTAGAGGAGCAATGTAGTCTTGTCAATGCCCACAGAAAATGTGTCCTTACACTGTCTTCCATGACCTCAGTTTAATTCATAGGGATGTACTTTCTGCTAAGAGGGCCGACACGTTCAACTGCATTATATTCAGGAATATATGTTAAGGTTGGTTTTACTGATCTCTACGACGTTTTCTCTACATTGGTGGCAGAAGCCGTTGGTAAGAATGGACCGTATGCCTTCCTCTGAACGGCAATTCCATTCACTCTGTGTGACGTTTCTTTACCACTTAATGTCTCTCCTAATCTATCTATAATGTCCCAGCCTAATGTTGTTGGAACATGTGGGTGAATACATTCCGGGATAGGCACAGTGTCTTCAAATATAGATAGTTTGTTCAAACATAAAGCTGTGTCAATCTCCTCTAGCTGGCTGTATGAGATACCATGACCAAGTCAATTCAATATCCTGATAAGTTCCGCATTTCCAGTTAGAGGAAGCAAAATATCTACTCCCGTGGGTAACACTTTACACACTATCCTGTCCAATAGATTCAGCTGTTCGTGTGAACTTTTTGGATAAATTACCGTTACGCATATATACACATGTTCAGTTTCACGTCCAAAGTTAAAATTCTCGTATCAAAATTCCCGTATTTTGACATTTGACCTCCAAATATGACATTGACCTTTAAACTATCGACCTTGAATATAAATATGTACAAGAGGATAGTATGTTTCACAATTTGGGCAAGTTTGATCGACATCCAACCAATGGTATTGGAGCAATAGCCCGGACAAGAAGTGACATATGTAGAAAATGGCGGCAATTTTGAAATTCAAGATGGCCGCCAATCTAGAGACGGAAAAAAATGCTACCAATAGATTTCTCGCTCAAGACCCGATAAACTTTCAGAAAAATACAACTTTTCCTTTTATAGGAAAAAAAATCACAGAATGACAATTCGCTATATACTAAAGTATATCTGTTATATTATGTTTTACTAAGATTAAGATTATATATACTTAAATATAAGATTATATACTTAAATATAAGATTATATACTTAAATTAAACATTACTTACCAGTTAAGAGCACTATTTAACTTTGTTACGTCGGGTAAATTAGTAGAAACAGAGACATATAAACACGTCTCTGGTTGGAATAACAATTTTTTCGTGGAAAACTATAAATAGTAACATAATATTATCGATTTACGTGACAAGCCAGACAACACAGGTGAGTTGGTAACCATTTTAGATAATTTTATATTTAATATTTGTGATTGTGTTTAAGGTATATATTATGAGTTAAGTGAAAATGTGTGGCTGTGACCATAATAGATGTATCTGGTTCAGACATTTAATCCGAAAACGAACATTCCATTTTATATATTTCTACTTTCGTTTTCTACTATTCAGTTTCCAGGTAAGATATAACATCGTAATTGGGTTCATGCATAAAAAATCCCTAAGTCAGGACCCGAACTCGGGACTTTGATACGAGAGGCCGACGCTCTACCTAAGCATCACTGTCTTCCAACCTAGGATTTAATTTGCCTTACTCCATTTCACCTCGTGCTCGTTTGTCTAACTTATGTCTTGTTTAAAAGTCGGGTTTCGTTTGTAAGGTGTTTTACGCCATTTTCAACATTATTCCAGTTATTTAACAGCGTTTTCTGGGTAATATACCAGTACAACTGACACCAGCAGTTCAGTCATAATCCTGAGCCACAAAGACGAGTTTTTGGTATGACCCGGACAAAGATCCCGCCGTTTTCAACAATTGTTCAGTCATATCACGGCGGCCAGTTCACCTATTCATGTTTCCTGGTTTTCTCACACAACATATTCTCCAAGCAACTGGCTGCTTTTCCACATAGACTCTTAGCCCATTGGTGAAAGACGAATGAGGCTTGTCACAGTGACTTTTGTCAAACGTCGAAAAGAATGTTGGCCGAGCTGGGGTTCATAACCTCTGGATTGACAACCCGCGTTGCTACCGACTGAGCTACCGGGTCTCGGCGAACATTGCAGACTGGCGAATCTGTACATATTCACAGTCTCGTCAAAGCCTTCCCTTAAAGCTGCTGAACTCCAGAAAATAGATATTATATTCAAAGTTTTAAAACTGTTCAACATTTGTCTTGAAATATTAGAATTCTGGGATAAAATTGGAGGAATTTTTTTCACTTTCCAGTACCATAAACATCTAAATATTGATCGTTTATGCTTCATATTTACTGGGAAGACATACTCAGTAAGCCATAGTTTGTACTGTTCATGACTTTCAGTTGACATTTTTTTTTTAAATTTACTGCCAAAAAATATTTGAACTACTTATTACCTACTGTGTTGTCACTGTTGGCAATATTTGCAGAATTTTTAACATTTCAAAATGTTGATCTCCAAAAATTTGACTATCAAAAAAATAATGTTTGAATAATAACGCAAGACAAAAAAAAAAAAAAAAAAAAAGGTTTTTTAGTATGACAAAAATTAATTTTGTGTAATAAAATTACGCTTTCGCGGAAAATCCCGAGTGTGAAATGTAAAAAACAATTTCACTTCCGGTTTTACAATGATGACGTCAGAGGGGAGAGTCATTTCAGTTTCAATAATGGCGGATGAGTTAAACTACGGAGCTTTAAACGAAGAATTATACTGTTCGTCGTCTTCTTTCGAAGAAAACAGTGATGATTCATCAATTTACAGTGATACAGATGACCTAGGCAACGATCTAGTACCTTTATCAGGCCATATCAGTTTGAGCCAGTTAAACAGTCTAAACGAGCAGCGAGTCCGAAGACGACGAAGCAAGACGAGAAATTGTTGGTGATGAATGGTTCGTTCTATTTTCAGTAAAAAAAAAAATAGATAATATGCGTGAATATATAATAATGTTTATAAAAGATTCTTTTAAGAAGCATTTTAAACTTAATTATTTAGATCTAGATCTACTTTATTTCGATTTCTGTTCATTTTGACGGGGAATATTTTTTTCCACATACGTACCTGTTTGAACCATGTACGAACACTCCGAACGTGTATATTTCGATGTAAATCAAATCAGACACAACATGATATAGTTCTATGACTTTCTGACAAATGAAAAACAAATATCAATACGAAATAACGATAGACGAGGGCGGTCCCCACCCAGTTATTTTTAATTTTCACTTTTGATGACTGTATATTATATATAATTTAATCTAACAATGGGTTAAGATCATAGGCTGGTTTACATCTAACAAAACTTGGTTACCTATATATATTGCACATATTCTCCAGTGTAATGGTCCAAATGATATATGTGCATTACATGAGAAATTAATTTTCACAACACATGGACAGGCATGTTACTGGCAATTCCAATTTTTTAAGCAAATTATCCAATTGTATTTCCAGAAGGAAGCGCTTCACAGCCTACAGACAGTTGGCAAGATGGTGCTGGGGATTTTTGGGGAAAGATGTTCGGGTAGTTCTGCCATCATGTGCTGTGTGTAAGATACGAGAAACATTTCCCTCTGGTGACTATGAGGGGTTCCACTTTGCAGGATGAAATGGGTGTTTTAATGCCAGTTATAAACTTTATTTTGTGAAGCATCAGTAACTGGTTGTTATATTATGGTAAAGGGTATTATTGTGTTAAAAAAAGTAATAAATAATTAACTTGAAAGTTTTTAATTGTTATTTATAACTATGTACATATCACAGAAAATCTATTAATGAAAGTGTAGTTATTGTAGAGTTTAACCATTTCCCTCATATATAGATACTATCTGACACCTCTGTGCAGCAGATGGCTTTTTGAAAACATAATGACAAAAGAGTAATTGCACAAAACTTGCAATTTCTCCTTTTGCCACAATGTTTTCCACTCTTAGTCATAGGTTATCCATTCAATTATAGAAATTTTCTTTTTTTTGACAAAATATGTTCAGTCATCTGCTGCAGAATTGTCGTATGAGGGAAAGCGTTAAAACGTTGTGGCAAAAGGAGAAATTGCTCAACTTGAGCAACTTCAATTTCATCACAATGGTTTCATAAGTCATCTGCTGCAGAGAAATCAGAAAGTGTCTATATGACAGAAGGTTTTTGAAAATATGTGGAGAGGTAGAAGAGTCATTTTTCAAAACTGTCTTAGAAAAGGGGAAACTACACATTTTGAGTTGTTTTCCCTTTATCCAGGTCATAAAAAGTAATTAGTCAAATTGCAATTTAGTCACTGAATTGGATTTTAGACCACAGGGTGCCATTTCACTAATGTCATAAATCATTTCAGAAGACACCACCACGCGTGTTTACAAGGTATACCCTTATTTGCCCCTTCATCCTTTGCCATTATATGCCATTATATGACAATTCTGCAGCAGTACAGGGTTACTTGATTTTGTTTACATATGTTATTGCAACTCTAATGATGATGTCACTTTTGTCAACAAATACATCCAAAGGAAAGGTCATAACAATTAATTAGTCAAATTGCAAGACACTGTAGTGGCATTTTAGACCACAGGATGCCACTCCATTGATACATGTCATAAATAATTTCATACGACACCACATGTGTTTACAAAGTAGACCCTTATTTATCCCTTACCCTTCTCCATTATGTGACAATTCTGCAGCAGAAAACTTGGAATATATTTTGCCAAAAAAAAAAAAAAATCTCTATAATTAAAACAGAAAGATTACCTTTGAATAAAAATGGAAACAAATTATTTCATACCCATTTGGATAACTTATTCTAACCCAAATAATTATGGGAAATCTCTGAGCGAAGTTGAAAACAAATATATTGCATTAGATAAAAGATAATTTGCTGGTGTTCCCAAAACTTTATTCAACACCATCTGTTAGTCTGTCGATATTGTGGAAATACACTATTACATTGATTTAGTAACAAATATGACTTGAGTGTTCGGAATACTGATGTTGATTGAGATTTTAAAAATACACGAAAACCATGACAATAATATAAGGGACCACCTTTCAATTTGATATGTTTCAAGTCTTCAGTAGTTGTTACATTCAAAACATTATTTTTTACTTCAATGGGAAACAATTATCAGCTTGTGTTTATAGATAATTCATTTTGGAAGATACAATCAACTGGAAAGAATTTCTATGCAAGCTGTGAAAAACAAACATCGATCATCTTTATATAATTGAATTTAGCAAAATTATTTTATTTAATCAAGTCCTTAACTTTAGTAATCAAGTTATAAATTTAAGTAATTACACACTAATCATCATGAAATAATAGTGTTGATTGGTTAGATGGTTGTTTTCATGCCTCAAAGTGTTTATTCGTAGGTGGGATAAATATTCTCGTAAGTGGTTTTCCTGATTTAATGTTGGACGATTTTTAGTTCTCAGGTAAAATGTGAAAATGACGCTTGAAGTGGGTGCTTCCTTTGTATTTGAATGTCATTCCATTTTTATCCAAAACGCTGGATCAATACAGTCATTTAAAAAATGGTCGGAACAAACTAAGCTATATTGTGTCGGACCATTCCAAAGTTTCCGCGTCGACT
Organism: Serripes groenlandicus; assembly: GCA_031761405.1. Lineage (NCBI taxonomy): Eukaryota > Metazoa > Mollusca > Bivalvia > Cardiida > Cardiidae > Serripes > Serripes groenlandicus. The sequence goes on from JASEVX010000006.1 coordinate 65,402,919, forward strand.
CCACCGCCTTTATCAACATTTTTCTTACTGTGTCGTCCTTTGGGAATTTATGAAAGCTAACACCGCCCTTCGGCATATTAGAACACCCCCCCCCCCCCCCCCCCAACACAATGAAAGTCAACATTGAATTCCACCCTCTGACGTCACTCTCGATATATTTTACGGAAATTGCCGATGTATATTTTTTGATAATCGCGAACTGGCTTATTTTGAATTCGGATTTTAAATGCTTATTAAAGTTGTTTTTTGATATTTTCGAAAAAAAAAATGTTATCACATTAGGTTTATATGACTGTTTCCCTACATATTAATGCGTATTAGAATAGCATTCTTGGTTTCCTTTAAACGCATGGGGGATATCAAAACAGTCCGCATGAAAGGTAATCTTACATATATTTGATTATTACCGAATCTAATTAAATCAGACACAAGAGAAAGTTGATGCAACGCATCAATGTCGCCAGATATCCATAGTGCAGTTATGTATAACACTAACATTATAGTAGTTGAATAAACAGTTATCAACTGAGGGGCATATTGGAACATCAGGGGTGGGGTCAAGTGAAAATGTATCATAACTTGCATTGTTTTGTTAACGAAGTGAATGATAATTGAAGCCTTTCATTGTTTATGATCAATCTCCATTCCAAAGTAGGTTGACCATACACACAACCAACTAATTATTGATCATAAACAGTAATGGAAATGAGTAATCTTGCCAATCATTAGTCTTAGTATGTATACAGTGCTTTCATTAAGGAATAATTATAAGATTTGTGAATTCCACATACACTTTTCAAGATGTTTGTCAGAATATTTGAATTTTATTATTTTTCAATAAAACCACAAAACAGACAATTAAGGATTTGCATGCAATAGCACGTCATTCTACCTTTCCTCCATTAAAGTCAACAGTGAACACCTTTGCAGCAATCTACTTTTAAAACAATGAGATAAGGGTTAAATCGCTGAAGACATGAGTTTTCTCTTTTTCTCAAAATGATATTAGCTTGGCATCCTAATTATATCATACTTTAACAGATGTTGAAATGTAGTCCAATATTTATAAATTAGACCACCTTCGAAATATAATATCAACTAAACAGTTAAATCTCATTGAAATTGTTGTATAATTTAAACTTAATTTCGAACATAAACTGAGCCCTACAACATGTTAATTTATTTTAATTCTTTCCTTCCTTTTTTATAATGAAAATAACAAACTACTCAGGTTTTAAAATTATATTATGATGAGCGCCCTTGTGTCAATGATGCATAACAATATGCAGATCGGAAGCAATATGCCTTTAGGGAATTAAATGACACATTTAAAATTGTCAAGGACGAAATAATTTTGTACGAAATACCCGATTCTTTCTTATTCGCAGAGGTGTCGTTCTTGAAACTCTCTTTATAGGCAGAGAGTGTTCGTTCAATGTAATTTTTCTATTATAACCAGTTTTATCTCGGTTTGTTCTTTTCTTCATTTGTTTCGAACCAAATAAACATTTTAAATCACCTATGATTTACTATTTGTAAGTGAGTGTAAAGAGCGGCTCTTTGCAAAGGAGATTGATCTACGCAGTTGGTATGTAAACCAAATTAGACTGTGCGACGTAAAGGTTTGTAGTTATCACCTTTGGTTACATGTAGTATATAGTATAAAATAAAGTATTTCAGTCTAGCTAATAGGGACTGTTTTGTCTTCGTAAATAAAACAAAAAAACATAAATGCGAGTCAAAATAAAGAAACTGAAAATACCTAAAACATCGGAATATTTATTTCATTTTAGATGTGTCATTACTTAGCGTTTTTAAACAAACACAATTGTTATATGTTTAAGACATCTAAATGTGTTTCTTTCTAATAATAATCCCCCCTCCCATGTCATTTCCGAAAACCTATTAAAAATAGAAGTCGCGGTACTTTGGTCTGATTTGTATGAGTTTGATGAATGACCGTCTGATTGCTAACAATGAAGACTAACGACTCTGTATATACTCATAGTCTCATCAGAGCCTTCGCTTTATGCATGGAGGTCATCAAAACAGCCCGCATGAATAGTATTCTTACATTGTTGTTTTTACCGGAATTTTATCACCATTTTTTCCATTTTGCAAGTTACTTCTTGCAAAAAATAGTTTTAACTGATCTGGCTATATACTGTTCACAGATGAGATAACTACTCTCTAAATTATCCAATTCATTTGAATCAGACAGCTTTAAAGTGTTAATGTAATTGATATTCATACACCGTTCTTTGCCAAATAGTGCAATCAAATCTTTCAAAACTAATCCTAATTTGGCGAAAGGTTATTGGCGAGGGCAATTATTGTTAATATCCTTGTCGAGTTTATGAGTGCCAACTTAATTCTGTTTACCAATAGACAGCGATATCTATGTGTTGTGTCTAAATGTGTTTCTTTCTAATAATAATCCCCCCCTCCCATGTCATTTCCGAAAACCTATTAAAAATAGAAGTCGCGGTACTTTGGTCTGATTTGTATGAGTTTGATGAATGACCGTCTGATTGCTAACAATGAAGACTAACGACTCTGTATATACTCATAGTCTCATCAGAGCCTTCGCTTTATGCATGGAGGTCATCAAAACAGCCCGCATGAATAGTATTCTTACATTGTTGTTTTTACCGGAATTTTATCACCATTTTTTCCATTTTGCAAGTTACTTCTTGCAAAAAATAGGTTTAACTGATCTGGCTATATACTGTTCACAGATGAGATAACTACTCTCTAAATTATCCAATTCATTTGAATCAGACAGCTTTAAAGTGTTATTGTAATTGATATTCATACACCGTTCTTTGCCAAATAGTGCAATCAAATCTTTCAAAACTAATCCTAATTTGGCGAAAGGTTATTGGCGAGGGCAATTATTGTTAATATCCTTGTCGAGTTTATGAGTCACAACACATAGATATCGCTGTCTATTGGTAAACAGAATTAAGTTGGCACTCATACATATTCCTGACGTTAAGTTCTAAATTTAGATTTCAAGACAAAACGTATGGTCAATTTAACACTGGTCGTACAAATACATCGGCATTAGATTTACGTAGCATACAGAGCTTCCAATACAGTCGCAATGGGTTCGAATCCTGAAACGGAATGTCTTTCACGAGTATGATCTTTTAATGATGATACTCTGTTTTATTATCAAAGTCCAGGTATGCAAATTAATAACATATTAACTTTTATATTTCCGAATAAACCGTATAAAATAAAACCTAAACACAAGTATGTAACTGTTCATAAATTGGAAGTATTTGTTCTACAGTTGGCATGTTCTTTGACACACACACACACACACACACACAACATTCAACAAAGAAGCTTAATTATAATTCTCAAAACACAGACTGAAGTTCTTCATCGTTTGTTTATATCCTCATTGGTTTGGAACGTTAAAATATAGATATATGTACATATCCTTAATTAAACTGTTTAATCATGTATTGCTGGTACATAAAACCCCGACATCAATCAATTCCTGATCACCTTGCAATCGGATCCAAATATACGCCGGTCGTCAACGAGTCCTAGAAACCTACCGGAACATATATGATCAGACTATTGACTGCTAAGCGTTCAATTTCAAAGTTATTTCGTTTTCTTAACCTTTGGAATTTTAGGTTAAAGTGCGACATGTGACTTTGTGCTGGTTCTGCACTGGTCACAAATGCCATACCTCATATACAACAATTCTGTGTATATTTATGTTATTTTGCGAAGCAATTGTCCTTTTATCTGCCCAGACTACATATGATAACGTTGCAGCAAGATGATTTTTGAAAATCGTGATAGAAAATAAGTAATGGCTCGAAACGAGCAAAAGTTTCCTTTCCAAATAATATTTTCAGCAGATAAACAATGTAATACTTCTAATTTCACTTTTCCACAAATGGTTTTAATGAAGACGACAATAGAAATAATCTGAGCCGTTCCGCGAGAAAACCAACAGTGTGGACTCTGCGTAAAATATAGACCTGGATCAGCAGAAGCATACCGCGCAGGCTAACCCGTACAAACACTTTTCACCTCATATGGATTTTCTGTTTCATGACTCGAAACTCTATAACTCTATCCCCCTGAGACGGAATGTGTCGGCCCGGATTAGCCTGTGCCGACTGCGCAGGGTGATCTTGGTCGAAACATCACGCAGAGTCCATAATGTTGGTTTTCTCGTGAAACGGCTCATATTATATCAGGAAGGTAATCAGGTCAACGGTATAACATAATTCACACTGCGGTTTCAGGATATACACAGAACTACAATGTTGAAGGACGAGTCTGGCAACGAGATACCAGCAATGGACTGTTTACCGCGGCAATTCGGTATCTAAGTGACCATCTAATACGGACACTGGGGATAGGGTCTGCGGTTCGAGTTTAGGGCATGACTACATCAAATGGGTCCTTACTGTACCGGCGATATGGAGCGATGCTGCAAAACAGTTTACAAGGGAGGCTGCGGGGAAGGTTCTTGTTCCTAACTCATTCAGTGTTTCATTTTGCTGCGCATCCCGAGTCCTAGACTCATACAATTTTGCCAAGACTCGTTAAATTGTGTGTTTTTCACATCACCCATTGTTTTGTGACAAAAAAACATGGAAGGACTAAGTGAAAGACATTTCAAAATGAAACACTGTTCTTCAACTACATACTCTTTTTGGCGCCTCTGTAGCAGATGGCGTTTGGAACATTGTGACAAAAGGAGAAGTTTCTCATAGTGAGCACTTTTCCCATTTGTCATAATGTTTACAACTCTATCAAATGATTAAGTTCTCATTAATTATTTGTTCACTTATTTGCCAATATGTTTTCAACGTCACCTGCTGCAGATTTGTTGTATATGGTATAATTCTTAATTTACTATAGATCTATGTCCTCTCAGAAAGGCATTTTGGAAACCAAAAGTTCAAACCGACCAAACAGACAGCATTATTGGAATAATGTCTACAACTGTATTAAGATGTACTCGTTTTCTTCTTCCAAAAATCCCGTTAACGTAGGAATATAAATAAATGTATCTAAACAATCTAAGTTGCCCTGAATACTTGCCACGTCAGAACAGACGTTGATACTGACCTCGTTAAATCAAAGTTTAGGTACGGCCTGGTTTTTATGTAGACATGGCTAATACTAACCCGGAATAATTTATGCATGTTCGTTATTCAAGCAATATTCAGTAATTTTTAAGAGAGATATAATAACCGACTGTCAAACTTAACAACCTGTCTTAGTTATTTGCCGAACTACAGAGATATATATCAAGACTGACGTGTCAAATAATCAGGACAATACAAAATAATTTAATGTGTATTGCATTAAACAAACAATATGCATATATACACACACACAAAACAGAGACATGAATATCATGGTTAAGAATTGCCTCATTTCAAATTAGCATTGTAAATTAATTTTTGATAACTTTTGAACAATAGTTAGATCTATAGACATATTTGATATATATTTTGTTAGTGCTTGTATTGATGCCAACGTTGAGTAATATCATTTAAAATGTGTTTAGTTCTAAGATCAGAATATTTTGAACTAATAAGTGGGAAATGATATATCTGTTTTTAATTTGGTTATTCAAATAACGATAACGACTTTCTTACAGGCTGGTATACCCGGTGACAAACTGGTACTAGCGCTGGAACCCGAGGCGGCGTTCATGTTCTGCAAGTACCTTAATTCCCGTGGATAAAATCAGTGGCATCAAGAATACAATCACCTGTTTTAAACCCGGATCAAAATATCTGGTGCTGGACGCTGGAGGTATTCATTTAACCCTTTCTATTTTACAGACAACATGTTGAGTCTCTCTAGTAGACGACTTTTGAAAACAATGTGGTACGATGAAAAATTACTTAAACGAATAATTACTAATTACGTTTTATTCCTTCAAAACATGTTCTAAGTTTTTCCTCGGATGTTGTTTTTAACCCTTTTCCACATACATACGCTTGTTTACGCCTCCTCTGCAGAAGATGACTTTTGACAATGAGCAATTTCTCTTTTTCCACAATGTTTTTAACTAAATTTAATACCTGTTCTTTACTTTATAGAGAGTTTCCATAATTTTGACTAATTGGTTACAACGACGTTTGCCGCGGATGTGTTGTATGTGGGAAAGGGTTAAAGGAATTGACTTATAGATTAATCTTTCAAGTAAATTGATAAACTGAATTGTCACAATAAAATGCGTCTCTGTTCTAAAGCCTAGATTACCATAATTGCTGCATAGCTATCTCATACCGTAAATATGTTTTGAAGTAAATCTCATCTTTTGTTATGTACATGACTTATACTTGACCGATAATTGACCCGCGATAGCTCAAACGGAAGCAAAGAGGGCTCTCAAGTCAGGGGTGTTGGGGTCGAATTCGGGCTTGGCCATTTATTCCTTACCGATGATTGACAAATTTAAAATTTAGTGTGACTAGCGTCGATCTTCTGCACAAATGGTTAAATGTCTAAGTACTGAGTCAGCTGCTCGGGGGGAGACTGTTGTGTAGAGTACAGAAGGGCCAGCAGAAACGTCGTTATGTGAACTTACAATTGTGATACTGTTGGAAACGGCGTTAATTGTTGTTCAATATTGTGTCTTAATACAGAGAAATTGTGATGCCTCGGCAGCCAACGTCTGTTAAATCATTGGTTTCAACCAAGAAAGAAATTCATCCAAGAGTAGTGTCTAGTTTTTACCTTATTTAAGTTATTTTCCTAAGAAGATCAAATCGCTCGACATTAAAAAAATAAAAGGCAAACGATCAATCTCCATTTTCAGGTGGTACAGTCGATATCACGGTACACGAGGTACAAGTGAATGGTACCCTGCATGAGTTGTTTAAAGCTAACGGGGGACCATGGGGCGGGACCACAGTCGATAGAGAGTTTTTAAGTTTCATTGAACGAATCACAGGACCAAAAGTATGGGCCAGGTTTATACAAGACAACACTGACGATTATATGGACCTACTGCGAGAGTTTGAGGTAAAGAAGAGAACCGTAAGACCAGACTTAGATTCTCGGATGACATTCAAGGTTCCGATCACGCTGCATGAACTATACAGAGAACTGACTGGCGGTGAACTTAGAACAGCTGTTAGGGACATGGAAGATTTTTCTGGAAAAATAACATTCGCTGGAGACAAACTTAGAGCCGATCCAGAAGTTGTCAAATCCCTGTTCAAAAGTACATGTACAGAAATTGTGGATCACCTTCGAGGGATTTTGAAAGACCCAAGAACAAAAGGGACAGACACAATCCTGATGGTTGGAGGATTTTCGGAGTCACCGATGATCCGCCATGCCGTTGAAAGTGCCTTTCCTGATATGAAAGTTATCAGTCCACATGAGGCTGGATTGGCTGTTCTCAAAGGAGCGGTCATATTTGGTCACAATCAAAACATCATCACGCAAAGAATCAGTAAATATACGTATGGTATCAGTATGCGAACTGCATTCAATCCACAACAACACTCGGTGGATAGAATGTATAGAGATGAACAACATTGTCAAATGGTTCGGGGAACGTTCAGTAAGTTAGTAGAAATAGGCCAGCCTGTCTCTCCCGATTACCCATGTATTGGAACACGTGCATATTTTCCGTTACGCAATGGCGGTACTTCTTTCCAACTTAAGCTGTTTGCGTCATCGGAAAAGGATCCAAAGTATATTGACGACACTGGGTGTACAAAGGTCGGCGAAATTAGCGTTGATTGCCAGGACAGATATGGTGATGTTAGCGGAGCAACAATTAATCTGATATTTGGAAAGACCGAGCTTGAAGTAGAAGCTGTTAATACAACATCAGGTGATAAGACAAGAGCAACATTTGACTTTCTTGAATAGCTTAGTATTGACCAAAGCTATTGACAGATATTTTTAATGACATGTTAATTACTGGTGTGTTATCACTTTCAGCTCTATGATATAATGTTATATCTGGCAGGAGAGAGGACGAACGGCGTTACAAATAGACCACATCAACTTATTTATGGTTTGAAGTATATAAATGTGTATAATCCCATTCATTAAAGTTGCCCAGGTCATACCAAGGAATTTTAAAATTATAGTAATGGCTGCCCTTCTTGGCGATTAGTATTACGACTGACTGGTTGGTGTCAGGATAACTAGAACAGTAGCACTGGTAACTTTCCCAGCAAACTGAATAATTGTTGAAAGCGGCGAAAAACACCAACAAATCAATTGAAATTCGGACAATTTGACTTAAACATATGTAAGTTGTACTTTGCTTAATTAATGTTGTTAATATAAATATTAAATCAGTTTGTTAACTTAAACTGTGCAAACATTTAATATTATCGTTGACTCCTTTACATTAATTTGTTTTCTATCCAAAATGTGTCCAAAAAATAACAGTAATACAGTTATATTATATACTGAATGATAAAATATAGAGATTTCCCAACTTGAGAAAACCTATAACATGCTTTTTGTCTACTGAGCAATATCGCCTAGTGTGCGATATAGCTCACTAGCCGGATTTTCGGAACTACTTTTTTTATATCTCTTTTAAACACTTTTAAGCTCCGTTTTCACTACTTAACACTTTATTTCCATGATGAACCGTTAAATAATCCACTTTTGCGCTTTTAAATCCGCAAATAAGAGCTTGAATCGACATGACACAAGTTTATTTCAATCAATGTACACATTGTTGGTGACTCACGTATATATATATATATATATATATATATATATATAGTGACGTCACTGCAAAACTGGCAGATTACGTCATTCAGATCTCTCCACTTCTGAGCTAAAAATAAATGAGCTGCACAGGGGTATTGTCGTTTAAAAACGAAAATGTATCGCCGAGTATATAATATATAGTTTAATAAACATTGTTTTCATGATTTGGGAATTAAATCCCTCGTGAAAGAGATTCTTGCATATAAAAACTCGTGCGCTATGGCGCATTCGTTTTTATATCGCAAGAATCTCTTCCACTTGGGATTTAAATCCCGTATCATGAAAACAATGTTAATTAAACTCTATATAATACGGCGACATGATATTTATTTATAAACGGTATCTTCTGACGCTTTCTATAAATGTAGCCCTACTGATATGACGTACACGCACACTCCTGTTTTAACGAAACGTAAAAATACGCCACAAGACTCCATTTTGCGTACACCAGATATGACGTACATGCACACTCCTGTGATAACAAAACGTAAAGTTACCGCCACAAGACTCCATGTTTTCGTACACCCATCAAGTATTGCCAATCCTCGTACAAACGGAGACCTTGAATGGTGGTGTAACCCAGTGGGATGTACTCGTCATATCGGGCTTATACAGGAACAAATTGATATGAGCCGTTCCACGAGAAAACCAACATTATGGATTCTGCGAAATGTATCGACCAGATCAGTCCGCGCAGGCTAATCTGGGCAGACACATTGCGTCCCAGGGGGATAGAGGTATAGAGTAATGATTCCTGAAACGGAAAATCCACCGGAAACGAAAGGTGTCTGTCCGACTTAGCCTGCGCCGCATGCTTAAGCTGATCCGGGTCGATACTTTGGCAGAGTCCACAATGTTGGTTTTCTCGTAATTCGGCTCATATTAAGTTAGGAGGGATATTCTAAGAATTGTCAGCTTTGGACTACCTTGGCATAAGTGTCCCATTAACAACTTGAAGGAGAAATGCGATTCAGAATTAAAAAGGTGTTAAATTTTAGCAATACATATCCGTATTGTTTTAAAAAGTCGTCTGCTGTAGAGCCTCTGCGGCATCGAATGTCGTCTGTATCAAGTAAATGTTAAATACAGATGGATCCCTTTCCCACTTGCAGACGGAATTACAGGAAACGACTTTTGTCAAAATGTTTTCAACTCTATTCAATGATAACACTTTCATGTAAAGATATTTGCCATATGTTTTTAAATTGATATGAGCCGTTCCACGAGAAAACCAACATTATGGATTCTGCGAAATGTATCGACCAGATCAGTCCGCGCAGGCTAATCTGGGCAGACACATTGCGTCCCAGGGGGATAGAGGTATAGAGTAATGATTCCTGAAACGGAAAATCCACCGGAAACGTAAAGTGTCTGTCCGACTTAGCCTGCGCCGCATGCTTAAGCTGATCCGGGTCGATACTTTGGCAGAGTCCACAATGTTGGTTTTCTCGTAATTCGGCTCATATTAAGTTAGGAGGGATATTCTATGAATTGTCAGCTTTGGACAAATTGGCATAAGTGTCCCATTAACAACTTGAAGGAGAAATGCGATTCAGAATTAAAAAGGTGTTAAATTTTAGCAATACATATCCGTATTGTTTTAAAAAGTCGTCTGCTGTAGAGCCTCTGCGGCATCGAATGTCGTCTGTATCAAGTAAATGTTAAAGACAGATGGATCCCTTTCCCACTTGCAGACGGAATTACAGGAAACGACTTTTGTCACAATGTTTTCAACTCTATTCAATGATAACACTTTCATGTAAAGATATTTGCCATATGTTTTTAAAGTCGTCTGCTGTATATGTTTGCATGTGGGGAAGGGTGATTAACGGTCTTTTGAAAAGTGTTGCCATCACCAAAACACCATGTTTTCATCATCAGCCGTGGTCCGTCTATTACTCCTCAGGACCTGTATTAACTAGCCGGAATAAATCTTCGATCCGGTTAACCTTGCCAGCCTGACAGTCGATTCGGGCAAGCATGAAAGTCATGAAATATGTGCAAATACATTGGGAGCAATTCTATCGACCAGACACATGTCATGTTGTCAGCTTTTTTCTTTAATTAAAACAGAAAGTGTGCAAAGTCGGTAAATCCCAACCGGTATTAACCAGCTGGAAAAGTCATCGTTCTGGCTATTCTGACGAGTCTATACGGACTAGCTTGAACCATATGAAGTATGTGCATTCGTATATTGTGTGGAAATTGTAATCTTGGCTGGATTGTGTACCTACTGCGAATCGAAGCCAGATCGAGACACTGATTGCAAAACCCAGCGAGAGTTGGACCCTAAGAGTTGCTCCAGCCTCGATTTGGGGTGCCTATTGATCAAGATAGAAGGATTTGGCAGTCAAATGAGTCATGGCATTTACAAGGGCCCAGTTCATCTCGGTACCTCGAACAGGACGGGTGAAAGTCAAAAGTGAAAACAGCTTGCTGCCGCAACTCGACAGAACGACACCTTGCAACTTGGGGCCAACGCATTCCCCAGAGATGCACAGTAGAGGATGGATAAAAGGTATTGCATGCCAGGCTGATGACAGAGACAGCAGACATAAGATAGTTGATATTTAATTATATTGGTTCATTACGAGTAAGTAGAGGTTGTGAGATATTCTGACCCATTAAATAATTACAAGAATGTTCCTTATGAAGTACTCTTTCAAAAGAATGTTGCTGTGTCATCAGAATGAGTGAAACCTGCCAAAACTTAAAAAGATTAAATGTTCATTTATAGAGGTGTTTTTTTAAACCTAAACCCTTTCCCATATGCAGACACATTCTAGCGACTTCGCACCTGACGACTATTTAAAAGGAATCCGGCGTGTCTGAGTGGGTATTTGTAACCAGGCGTCCTGTGTTTGATCCTCAGTCACTGCTATCATGGTGGACTGCCCTTGGGCAAGGCACATGTCCTAGCCTGGTACTGCTTTGTTATGGGCGGTTGCCTCGCAACTGCACACAGTGGTAACCGAATGGGTAACGTTAGGGATTTTAAACCGGATGTCCCAGGTTAAATCCTCAGTCGTGGCAGTCATAATGTAGTGCCCTTGTGCAAGCCACTTTTTCTAGCCTAGTACTGGTTTGTTTGCCCAGGGATCATGAATATGTGAACTATCGCCGTGATATGACTGAAATATTGTTGAACACGGCGTAACACCCCAACACATCGACTTTTGAAAGCATGAATAGGTAACTTATAGGGATTTCTGTATGTGGAAAAGGGTTACAGGTAAGTAACTTCAGGATTTGCGAAGTGTCTGCCTTGCAGCATTGTGAAATATGCCTCGCAACTGCGCGCAGTGGTAACGTGAATGATACGTGTGAAAGCTCGAGCCGAAGGCTCGAGCGAAGCACGCCTATAGGTTACACGTACGAACACATCATACGAGATCAAAACAACGAGAATTCAGTACAATCTTACTGTTTTTCACATATCAAATCTCAACCCCATAGCACTTTTTTTCGGCCATTTTGCTTCCGGTCTTACTGGACGGACAAATTATCGTAACCTATTCATTTCGTAACCGGTAAAACCCACAAACACGATATTCGTATGTTTTGGCAAATCAGAAAAACTTAGAACTAGCGAGAAAAATTAAATTAAATTCCTTCTCGATAAAGGAATGAAAACAAGGAATCTGATATGTGATAATTTGCGTGTAATTGCACTCGTTTTCTATTTTTAAAATGATATTTTCTCAACCGGAAGTAAACACATCCAAATGTGACGTCATTGCAACGCAAGTGAATTCATTGTAATGCAAGTAATAGATAAATAACAAAAGGAAAACGACAGAAATGGTAGGAAAAGATAGTTTGACTCGTCACAAATGGATTGCATTAACTGGAAGGACTGTATGAAGGGTAAGCCGACTATTATTGTGTACCTGTCATCATTATTTCATGGATTTTATATCTTGGCAATAAAGAGAAGCAATAAACACTTGAAAATGATTGTAAATATTTCAACGGAAGTTATCGTTCGTCACTGGCCTCGGATATTATTTTAACTGAAAAGGACGAACAATTCTGTTTCTGTATCGACAAAGCGATATTGATTACATCAATCATTTGCTTAAGAATATAACTTCATTTCTAAATTATTTGTTAGTATCTGTTGGGAACCATTCCACGATGCTTTCGTCACATCGCGTGACGTCACATCGTGTGTATTGTTTTTGTCTGTATCTGTTTCACGATGCTTTCGGCACATCGCGTGACGTCACATCGTGTGTATCATTTTTGTCTGTATCTATTTGAAGCCGAAGCCGTCTTGTCAAATGTTAACCCAACTAAAGAAAATAGCTAAACTATCATATCATCGCCTGCCTAGTTGTATTGACTTTAAGACGTTTATCTATATATTGCAGTAAATGTAGCAAACAAACAAAACTACCGTCAATTTCAAATTATTTGCAATCAATTTACATTTTTTTTTTCACATTGTACAGTTTAACAGTTTATGTCAATGACCTAGTCTTTGTCAAATCATGAAAGTATGACCAGAATCAGTTCACCCTGGTTTTGGGGTATACATAGTAACTGTCTTAAAGCCATATATCCTAGCTCCAACCTGAACGAGAGGAAAACGCTTTCATACCTTCAAACGAGTCCATTGTTTTTAAGAAATGATGTCATATGTGGACTATCAGTAAAACACATAACCTTTCTTTTAACAGGCTGAATTTCTAGTAGTTTCATCTTTTTTTTTATCCAAAATTTGTTTATTGATCAAACTCAAATGAGTCCATTGTTTTAAAGGAATGAGGTCATATGTGGGCTATCAGTAAAGCACATTACTTTTCTTTGCTATATACAGTTAGTATATGGAAAGGTCTAGAAGCCGATTTATTTTCAAGGTTAAAGGTCAAGGTCAAAATTGAACTTTGACTATTTCCCATATCAACAACCTTGTGACCACTCTACACTGAAGATCCTTCGACCGATCTTAACCAAAATTGGTATACAGTTAGTATATTGCAAGGTCTAGAAGCCTATTTATTGTCAAGGTCATATGTTAAAGGTCAAGGTCAAAATTTGACTGACTATTTTCTTGAATACCGAGGGGATGCATCCGCTTTGCGGTGCCCTTGTTTTAAATACTCTGCATGTATGTATTCAAACCACATTTACAAAAGATTCAACATCTATTGACAGCGCTATTTTCATACTTGGGAGCACAACATCCAATGATGTCATAGAACCCTTCAAATTGAAGAGCAAATGCAAAATAAAAAGCCTTTTACGGTCACCAATTTAGGTCCGTCTATGAAACAGGGCAATGTACACTAACTATATCAAACTAAAATAAGATAAAAACAAACTGAACATTGAAATCTGCAGATAAAGAGGATCAATCGTTTTTTAAATTCAACAAACACTCGAAATACTTTTTATTCAAATAAATATGTATAAACATTTTGGTTGAAAAATAAAAAAAAATTAAAGGCAGTTCATAATTAATGTCAGTTATAACTTATAAGTCACCCAGTGACCTCACTCTTTTCTGTTTTCTATGTAATCTATACAATACAAATGGTAAAATTTAAACTAGTATACATTCATTGTAACAAAAAAAATCTTATACTTTACTGACTGGTAATAAAATTACATATATTTTCATGAACTGCTGCTCAAAGTAAAAACCTATACTGTAGTTTAATGGTAGAACACCAGTCCTGGTCTAACAAGAGTTCTGAGTTCAAATCCCAGCCGGTACATGATTTGAAAGAAGCAACTAAACTTAACAATTTATACATGAAACAATTCTGTTGTGGGGAGTTGTCTTAATTAAACACTTATTACATTTTTGTCCAGGCTTCTAGTGAAAATATTTTACTCCCTGTACCCTTTTCAAAAGCTTTTATAATTGCGCAACATTGATAACTCTGAAAATCTGTACATGTTCACGGTCTAATCAGATCTTTTACTATCCAATTTTTTTTTCAAACAACATATTTCATGTACATGTATACATAATCAGTTGTTGACACTTAGTCTGGTACTTATTAACAAATAATAGTCCAAGAGACAGCAGGGTTTTATTTAACCGAGAAGGTCCAAAAGGTCTGTGGGTATTTTTGGATACCCTAGTATGTGTAGTTTATGGAATGAGGAGTCTTAGTTGCCATCTCTATTCCGAATTATTTTTATTTCGATGTTTCCGATGGTACCTTGAAATTTTACCGATTACACAAATTGGGGATAGGGGAAACCAAAATGGGTGTAGCTCAGTCAATATCCAACACAAAGTAACAAATTATAGCTTATATAAAAGGTATACGACCCCTCTATCTAATGAATTCAGAATATACAAAGTTTAAATCTCTAATTAGGTCACAGGGGGTCAAAAGGTCAATTTGTTTGGCCGTTGCTTAAAATCTAGCATATTTTTACATCAAACTTCTCTCTAATTTTCATAAAATGTGGTTTATAAAGATTATTATTGCATGATTGTGTGCTTACATGAATATGGAAGATCAAAAACTTAGACTTAGCAAGTGGTTATTAGATAACATGCATACTGGCATGTTTCCGTTATATTGCGGTTTTCTTAATTTGTTCAATGTTTCCACTATCTGGGGTTACGGGTAATGTAATGGCATGTAACTTTGTTAGTTGTTATGGTAGCTTCATAGTTTTAGTCTCAAATTGAAGGTATTAATAGGGAGCATCTAGCAAGTTACTTAAACTTATAATTAGTTGAGTAATTAGATCGTCAGAGGTCAAAGGTCAAAGAAACTCACCCGTCGCCATCAATCGGTGAACAAATCCACGAGATGTTGTTTCGAATCATATCTGGTTGCATTAAAGTATCAATCATTGGAAGTATAAAGTATTAAATAACGAACTGCCTTATTCATTGAATTAACGAGGTCAACATTTGCGAAACTTGGCCAATACTTCATAAGCATATGATGAAAACGTTAGTCTGCATACGTCCAAGTCATTTTATAGCTCGAGGTGGAAGTCATTTTGGGGTATGTTTGAGACTAATCCTCATAGTCTGAATCAGCAGAATCCGAGTAGTATCTGTGCGCTCTTGAACCATTGGAGTGCAAGATGACCTTCTCTCGTTTCCCATCCATGGTCTGTCTGATTCAGATCAGGCAAATAGTTTTATGGTAGCTTGATAGTTTAAGTCTCAAATTGAAGGTATTAGTCAGAAGCATATAGCAAGTCACTTAAACGTTTAATTAATTGAGTAATGAGATCGTCAGAGGTCAAAGGTCACAGAAACTCACCCGATTCGTAGGCTAGGATAGCTCTCGTGCACGTATATCTTTAAAAGGGCCTGAATAGTGTCATAATTTATCTTATTAATTACATGATACTGTTGGCATTTGCTACCAAAATATTGTGGAGGAGACTGCATATTGTAATGTAGACCGTGTAACCACATCCGCTGCAACATCGTTAGAGAAAATCCCAAGAAGGTTCTAGAAACGAATGTTTGAGACAATTGATGATGAAGCCAGCATTGATCCGTACAGACCCCCCCCCCCCCCCCCCCCCCCCCCCCCAAAAGCCGAAGATTGGTGGCTTCGATTATAGAGACATGATATGGACACTTCTATGTCATCGTTACATTGACACTCCCATGTGGGCAGGGTGGAACTCGTACGTGACGACTGATGACCTACCAAAGCAAAACATCGGCTACATGGAGAATCTATGCCTGCCACTCACAAGGTTGGATGTTGAAGTGGAGACACTTCGTATCTCTCAAAAAGTAGCTAATGAGTGCAATGAGAAATATGCAATTGTGCATTATGACTTGGCAGTCGCAAAGCCAGCAATGCAGATTCAATACGAAGAATCACCACAATTTGACAATGTCTTCATCTGTTTTGGTCCTTTCCATATAGAGCTATCATTTTTCGGTGCGATTGGTAATATTTTGTCCGAGTCTGGTGGTCCGTACATACTTGAAGATACGGGTGTTCTGGCTGAAGGGTATGTACATGGTTTCATCTCTGGCAAACACTATAATAGCTGTAAGCGCCTCCCATATTGCTTGCACTCGCAATTTGCTTGTTACACATTGATCGCTTTCTTCAGGAGCAAGGTCCCATTCCGTATGCCCTGTTGCAGTCACTAAGTGAGTTACATGACAATCCCATGCCAAGTGTTATAGAAGCTATTGAGCAGAGAGTTGATCATGAAGACTTTCTTAGAAGTTACGATGACTACTGCGAGAAGACCAGATCAGGTACACATGGGAGCACAGCCCAATTTTGGCTAATGTATGTGGAACTAATCGAGCTGTACTTAGTTTTTAGTAGGTCATATAGAATGAATAAAGTTGACCTCTTCATACATACGCTTGAAAGAATGTGTCCAGTATTCTTTGCTACCAATAGACCCAACTATGCCAGGTGGATGACACGATATCACTTAAACCTTCTCAACATAAACAGCACCCATCCAGGCATACAAGAAGATTTCCAGAATGGAGCACTCTCAGTTAGACGTACTAATACATGTTTCTCAAGAACCCCAGTCGATCTTACGCTCGAACAAACCGTAAACGCTGATGCGGCGTCCCGTCTCACTGGAATTACAGCGTTCAACCAGTCAGTATATGCAAGGAAACGATGGATGATCACAAGGACAGTACGAAGTTCAATAGTTGGTCACTTGTTGACAAAAGTTGGATCTTCAGAAGTTGATAGCTGGTGTTAACGAGACCATGAATCCTTTCGATGAAGATGTAGCCGATACGAAGTTGTACTGCATTTCCACAGGCCAAGTGATGTCTGAAGATATCAAGGATGGTGTGTTGACTCGTTTATCTCAAGGAGAATCATGCTACAACGCTTTCAAAGATGAATGCTTGGCAGACCCTACCCGCTTCGAGAAGCCGATATCAAAGCTGAAGTGCAAGACGTTCGCTTCTGTCATGATTAAAACAATGCTGAAGGCCAAGGACAAAAAGATTATCGAGCTTAAAGGAACGAGGGACCTTTTTGGTAGATTGGTGATTCTGGCAACTACAAGTAAAGTGGACTTACAGAAGGTGTTTCAATACCCTCTCACACCTGTACCGTTGACACTGGCACATATTGACGGTTCAATGAACAAGACAGTCAAGTCGAAACTGATGCACAATTTAGAAGACCGTTACACTGAAACCAGACCACCTCCACCTGGACATGTTTACATGCAGGATGCAATGTTTATACTCCAAGCTCTTGTGAACTGTCCAGAGACATTTGGTGCAATCGCTAAGGTGATATTGACGAGATCATGCTAAGTGACAAGTAGTGAAATACATTTTGTCTGCGATACCTATCCTACGGGCTCCGTTAAGGATATTGAAAGGGCATGTCGGGCTAAAGGGGAAGTATCCGACTTGAGAGTAACCGGTGCCGATCAGAGAAGGCCAAAAGATTTCAGCAAACTACTACGGTCAAGTGTATTCAAGACGTCCTTCATTGAAATCCTCTCTGAAGAGTGGAAAAGAGACACATATGCGGAAATACTGGGTAACAAAACTGTTATCATGGGATTAGAAAAGGTCTGCTATTGCTTCCGTGTTAGCGAAAATGGTTCCATAATCAGATATCGTGTTGAGTTGCTGGATTGTAACCATGAGTAGGCAGATACGAGGCTTGCTTTGCACCTTGCATACGTGGCAGAACATGCTCACTTGCCAGATGTGGTCATCCGTTGCAATGACACAGATGTTCTAGTCATACCTCTCTATCATCTAGGGACAGGCAACGTCAAGGCAAACGTGTGGATGGATGCAGGTGTTGATGGCAATAACACTAGGCGTTATGTGGATGTTACCGGTTTATCAAAGGAACTTGGTCCTGATATGTGCTCTGCCCTCCCTGGCATACACTCTTTCACCGGGTGTGACTACACGGCGGCGTTCCTATGGAAAGGAAAAGTGCGACCACTGAAATTGATGGAGAAGTCTTACATTGCACTATTTGCAGAACTAGGAGAATCCCCAACTGTAGCAAACATTTCAAATTTCGAAGCATTTGCCTGTGATTTATACGGGAAACCAAAGACCAATAGTACTTCAGCAGTACGTTTTGCTATTTTTCGTGACAAGTACGCACCAACAAATACGGCCAGTCCATTTGATAAGCTGAGAGGTGCTGATTCCAGTGTACTGCCGCCTTCACGTCCAGTGCTTGTAGAGAAGGTCAGAAGAACCAACTACGTATCGTACATGTGGAAGAAGACAACGGACCAAAATTTGCCTGATCTGAATCCGACAGACCATGGATGGGAAATCAGAGAAGGTCATCTTGCACTCCAATGGTTCAAGGGCGCACAAATACCGGACGATATCTCACAAGCATTAGACACAGAAACCTTCACCAAAGATGTAGAGGAAGATGATGAACTACTAATTGCCTCATCCGACTCGGATTCTGCTGATTCAGACTATGAGGATTAGTCTCAAACATACCCCAAAATGACTTCCACCTCGAGCTATAAAATGACTTGGACGTATGCAGACTAACGTTTTCATCATATGCTTATGAAGTATTGGCCAAGTTTCACAAACTTTGACCTCATTAATTCAATGAATAAGGCAGTTCGTTATTTAATACTTTATACTTCCAATGATTGATACTTTACTGCAACTAGATATGATTCGAAACAACATCTCGTGGATTTGTTCACCGATTGATGGCGACGGGTGAGTTTCTGTGACCTTTGACCTCTGACGATCTAATTACTCAACAAATTAAAGGTTTAATTAATTTGCTAGATGCTCCTTACTAATACCTTTAATTTGAGACTAAAACTATGAAGCTACCATAAAAACTAACAAAGTTGCACGCCATTACATTACCCCTACCCCCAGATAGTGGAAACATTGAACAAATTAAGAAAACTGCAATATAACGGAAACATGCCAGTATGCAGGTTATCTAATAACCACTTGCTAAGCCTAAGTTTTTAATCTTCTATATTCATGTAAGCACACAATCATGCAATACTAATCTTTATACACCACATTTTATGAAAATTAGAGAGAAGTTTGATGTAAAAATATGCTAGATTTTAAGCGACGGCCAAACAAATTGACCTTTTGACCTCATGTGACCTAATTAAATATTCAAACTTTGCATATTTGAATGCATTAAATAGAAGGGTCGTTTACCTTTCATATAAGCTATAATGTGTTACTTTGTGTTGGATATTGACTGAGCTACACCCATTTTGGTTTCCCCTACCCCCAATTTTTGTAATCGGTAAAATTTCAAGGTACCATCGGAAACATCGAAATAAAACAAATCGGAATAGAGATGGCAACTAAGACTCCTCATTCCATAAACTACACATACTAGGGTATCCAAAAATACCCACAGACCTTTTGGACCTTCTCGGTTAAATAAAACCCTGCTGTCTCTTGGACTATAACCTGATGCTGTTTCATGTTTTACAAATTAAAAACCAGAAAAGGAGATAGGGGTTCAAAGGGAAATGTTGTTGAATAGGAACATATGATATATTGATCATTTTGGATATTGTTCATTTTGGATCAATTACACCATTCCGACAATGTATTCAGATTAGTAACAGAAATCATGTAATTTACATCAGGCAAGGGGCTAAACTTTACCCGTTCCAACATACATTTAAATGGGACTTTTGAAAATATTTGTCAACAATTAGTTTTCTCAGTCTGTATGCATAGTGTTCTCATCTTAAATTGTCTCAAGATTATACATTCAGCCAGATCATGCAAAGTTAGCCATGTGCCTTGGAAGATTGTTGTGTGGAGTACTTTAATATTCTAGAAAGCCAGGGGAAAATGTTAGGTGAACTGAAGTACCATTGAAAGTAATGTTAAGCTCAAGTCATTCAATCAACCATGGTAAGAGTCAGTTTCTAATTATATTTATTACTAGTTATATTACAAATAACTGGCATTTGTGAAAATAAATCAGAACATTCTTCCATGCCTTCTAAGTGTTGTTTTCCATCAACATCCTTGGAAATATTACTGTCTGTTACAATCCTGACTTAATATAAAATAAAAACAGATATGTACAAATTAAACTTAAATGCCTGATAAGTTTTTTGTTTTTTCAAAATGTTTTTCAAATTCTGTTTGGTAACTTTCTACAATTTGCCTATTAATTTGTTTCTTGTTGGGGGGACTGACAGAACTTAATTAATTGTTCTTGCTTTCACACGACCTAGGCTTTGCCTATTAACATATTACCAAAAAATAAGAACGGAGTTTTCGTTAATATGATATGAACAACCGATTCAAGAATACAACGCGAAAGCCTAACAACTCAGTCATTCAAGGGTATCACTAAAACAAAAAAGATACATTTATGTCTTATTGCAGGAACACATCCACCCTCTGTACCGGACTCAATTTAGTGATACCGGACTCTGCCGGAGTCTGTCTATCAAACTTTATGACACCGCGTGCAGCGTGACGAAATCGAACGAAAATACAGCCTGTAACTGTTAAAACATAATTTAACTTTAACAAAAAAGATATTTGACATGGAAGCTTTTGAGGAAAAACAAACGAAAATAAGCATTGTAAGTGTATTTTATTGGTCGGTGAACATATATTCGATCAGAAGTAAAATGACTGAAAAGTGTCAGGAGAGCTTACATTCGTTCTCAATATAGTCCGACCGCAAATTTATACTCCTCGCCTTTTCTGTATCTTTGCATCGAATGAAATCGATTAGCGCTTGGAATTAAATTAAATAAAGAAAAAGTGCATATATGTTTCTTGTTAACGGGATCGAAAACTGTACAATAATGGCGCTGTCACAAACCGAGAAACTAAATTCCGACTCAAATAAATGACAATTTGAGACTAAGCAAACTTTCAAACCCAACTAAAAAAAAGGAATAAAAAAAAAATATTCTTGGAAAGTACAACACAACATTTTTGCTAATCATGCATAGATTGTTTTAGAGGATATTTAGTCTATCGATGTAAGCAAAATCCATTAATTTGTTAATGAGAAGTTCGTGTTCACAGGATTTTCTGAAACTTTCACAGTTTTTAACCAGCATACACCAAATTTGAAGCAGGCGCCAAAAGTGAAATACTCTATAAATGAAAGTTTAATTAATTGAAAAGAAATGAAAACATTTAATATGAGCAATTTATTTTTTTGCCACAGCGTCTGTATGTGGTATTGGGTTAAGTGAGTGAGAAATATCAATTGATCCATTAAATGTACATAAAAAGTTACGAAATAGCATATTTGTGACCTGCATGTGTTTTATTGATAGAGTAGGACGTAAAATATATACGTTCCTGATAGTGTGTATATATATAAAGCAAATCTGCAGCTGACTAATATGAAAAGAGTTCGTCAATAAAGGTCTGCATGTGGGATAGGGTTAATACTTCTTAAACTAAGTGCATTTATTCTCCTAAAAATGAACAAATTGCGTCAACTGCTTAATAACATCACATAATTAAAGTTGAAAACTCTTTTTTAGTGTGCTATAGAATGTATTCTGGGAATCATATTGGCCTGTAGCTTGAATATGGGAAAACTGGCAAAAGCAGAAATCACTGAAGATTAGCATTTTGTGTATTCGTGAATGTTTTCAACTCGATTCAATTATTAAAATTTCATGTGTAGAGAAATTTCATAGTGTTGCAGAGATCATTTTATAGTTGTCGGTTGCAGATATGTTTTAAGGTGAAAGTGTTAAACATGTATTGCTCTTTTGCTGTTTTGTTTGTATTCATTTGTTGTTATTTCAATCACTGCTTATTTTAATCTCATTCATTTCATGAAAAGATGTTTCAATCATCAGACAATATTAAATCTTAAAGTGTAACTTTTGTCTTTGTAGTTGGAGGGAGAAAATAACGAAGATGAGACCTTACGGACCTTTGTATTCAACAAAGAAGATCATACATTGGGAAACTCTCTAAGATACATGATTATGAAAAAGTAAGTGATTATTCAAAAATGGGGGACAGGGAATATAAATTTTGCAATTCTCAGAAACAGAAAGCTGGACGAACAGAAATAATTTTAAATATTTGATGTACAGTTTTTGCTCACTAAATGGCATTAATGCCGAGTGCGAGGGTAAACAACGTCATCAAACAACAACATGTACAGTTTTAGTTTCAAAGTTACATACTACTGTTGGTTTTGAATAGCCTTCTTTAACATTTCCTACATGCGGACACAATTTGATACATCTGTAGCACTAGCAGATGACTTTTGAAAATATTGTTGACAAAGGAGAAATTGCTCATAATGTTTTCAACTCTTCTCAATTACTTTTTCAGATATTTTTGCCTAGATGTTTTTTAAATTTGTCTGCTGTAGAGTTCTTGTACCTTGATCAATGCATCCATACACTATTATGATAGATACATGTACTTGAAAATACAAAACCATTTATATCGAGAATTAAAGTATTTATTTGCATTCTTTTCCCACTGTGTGTATAGGATTTTTGGATAAAGAAATACTCTTAGTCTTACTAATAAATGAAATTGGTTGTAATACACAGTATAACTAGTAACTTTGCTGACATAGAAGACTATTTTACTGGACGGAGCTTGACCTTTTACCTAAAAAAGTACTCGTGTTAAATGTAAATCCTTTCCCACATGATTCATTAAATCTGCAACAGAAGACTTTGAGAACACCCAGGAAAATATATGAAAATTAACCCTTTCCCTCATATAGACGCTTTCTGACGCCTCTGCAGCAGACAGCTTTTTGAAAACATAGTGACAAAAGAAGAAATTGCTCAAAACCATTCCTTTTGCCACAATGTTTTCCACTTTAAGTCATAGGTTATCCATTCAATTATAGAGATTTTCTATTATTGACAAAATATATTCAAAGTCGTCTGCTGCAGAATTGTCGTATGAGGGAAAGCGTTAATGAAAGTATAATTACTAAATACAGTTGTAAGCATTCTTGCAGAATGTTCTCAACATTAGTCTGATGTAGATGCGTCAAATTTGGCCTGCTTATGGGAAAGGGTTAACCAATAAAATCTTAACATTCTGAATATAAACAAAGTCTTCACAACTTCAAAATATTTTGTTAAAATTCTCATTTTCAAACAATACTTGCAAGTTATCTTTATCATGGGAGTATGTAGATTTTTATGTTGAAGGCATGTGAATGTAATTTTATGTAATATAATATAGTTGTAGAGACCAATATTATTGCTCTGACTGAGCATAAGCTCTATTTCAAGTACAATCATGTAACACATAATTTCAAGAGACAAGAGTTAGATATAAGGATGTCTGTGTATGATAACTTATAGCACAGATACACCTGAGGCCCTCTTTGCTGGAAAGGACCAGTACTTGACCTAGTTGAGTGGGAAACACTTTTAAAGTTAAAAACACCTGTCTAGATTCAGTAGATTGACAGTGTGACATGTTGATCACCAGACTGCTCATATCATGACAAATACATAAAATTATATGAGATCTTGAATCACTAGTTAGTAAAAAAAGTGAAGAAAAAAAAGAGCAATTGGTCATTTTCCTACAATGATTTCTCAAGTCTTCTGTGTAGCTAGAAAAGTAAATCTCTTGTATTTTAAGTTTTTAACTACATTTTCAGTCCAGATGTCAGTTTTTGTGGCTACACCATACCCCACCCATCTGAAGACAGGATAACTGTGAGAATACAGACACATGGTATGGACTATTATCTACTGCGAGAATCATTGATATACATGTAGTTATATGTGAGATTAAACTCTGGTACATAGGACCTTAAAATGTGTTACTTGTCAGTGTAGATCCAGATGAGCCTGTGAATTTTCTTTGTCTGATCAGGATCTGCACTGTTCACAATCAAGTGATTGGACTATTAAGATCTTCTGGTATTTGAATAGAGTTGAAAACATTATGACAGAAAGGGAAATTGCTCAGTATGAGCTTCTATAGCAATTGCACTTTTTCCCCTAAGTTTGTTTCAATGGTGAGAAAAGTAAAAGGTATGGACGCCTGCAGTGATTTCGGGTTAATTTTACTTCCAAGTAAAGGCTGTTTTCCCCAGCCAAAATTTTTCTCCTAATCCTGTCCTGTGACAAATCACTTTGTTTGTGTATTCACACATTGAGTGATGGCTCTAATTATTGAATGGAGTTGGAAATATTGTGGTAAAAGGATAAATAGCTCATCATCCAAAATATTTCCTTTTAATGTCCCCAGTCAAAAGCAGATGGGATATTGGTTTGGCGATGTCTGTCTGTCTTTCCAAAGCAATATATCTAAGGCATGGTTAGATGGATTAAATGAAAACTACAGGGAAAGGTTAACCACCAAAGTGAAATGTCAGACAGCTATTTTCCCTAAGATTGTGTCCAAAACACCAGAGTTATGTCCAATTGAAGGGAAATCAACCCTCTTATTCAAATCATATTTAATCCACAAGTTAGCTCCCTTTGATCAATGGTTTATCTCAAATCTAGAGGCAATATTTAGAACAGTGTGAGAAAGAATTAGCACAATACCCCTACCTGGATGGACACTGCTTCTTGTTTAACATTGAATTAAGTTGGGTCTAAAACTAGGTCACTTGGTTAAATTGAACACTGTATCGTCCACAAATAGTAACTGATTTACAAAGGCGGTTGAAACATTATCTTACAACTCATTCTTGGCATGGATCTCGGTTCAACAAATTAACTTTTTGAAATGGTTTAACCCTTTCCCGCACATAGACGCTTTATGACACCTCTGCAGCAGACGACTTTTGAAAACGTTGTGTCAAAAGGAGAAATTGCTCTCAATGCCACACAACATTTTCAATTTTTCAAGTAATAATACCTTAATTTTCTATATTTTAGCAGAGGATTGTTCAAAGTCGTCTGCTGTAGATTTGTTGTATGTGAGAAAGGGTTAAAGGTTGCCTGCTGTTATTATTATACAATGCATCAGAATTCTTCTGTTAGTGGGAAAGGGTTCATTCAATCAGAAAATATTCAAATGTGTGATTTTGGTACAACATGTCACATAGATTGTATCACTGTGTTGCAGGTACACCAGCCAAAGATATACTAACAAAAGGACTCAAAGATTTAGGAACACTTAGTGAACATGTTTTGAGAACATATGAGGTAAGATGAAGGTCTTGTGAAGAAGTAAATTTCACAGAAAGCATCATCTCAATGACCTGACCAGAATTCCTTCAAATGTTTGGGATCCATGCAGAATTCTGGTTTCCATGGAACCAAAACGACTTTAAAATTCTTCTTCTCCCAAACTTGTTGGCAGATTTTCAAATAATTTTGTAGAAATGGTCCTTGGATGACCCTCTATCAGATTCCTTTAAGCAATGTTGATTGATAAAAAAACCAGGCCGACAGGGGGTGGGGCTATTTTGCCTTATATGGGAAGTGAAAACTTAAAAAACTTTTCCAAAAGTTCTAATTTTGTAGTAATGTGCCTTAAGTGACCCACTATCATATTCCTTTAAGCCATGTTGATTGGTCAAAACACATGGCCGCCGTGGGGGGGGGGGGGGGGGGGGTCTATTTTGCCGTATATGGCTAAAGTGAAAACTTGAAAAAATCTTCTCCTCCTAAATTGTCAGGCCGATTTTCAAATAATTTTGTAGAAATGTTCCCGGGGTGACCCTCTATCAGATTCCTTCAAGCCATGTTGAATGGTCAACAACTTTGGCCGCCAGAGGGCAGGGCTTATATGGCCAATCTGAATAAAAATATCAAATCAGGTGAGCGATCCAGGGCCTCTTGTTTTCAAAATTTAATACTAGAAGCAATGTGTTAACCCTTTCCCACATACAATAAATTTGCAGAAGACAATTTCAAAATGATCTTGGCAAAAATATGGAAAATCTTCATTTTTGAATTGAGTTGAAATCCATTGTGGCAAATTGAGCAATTTCTCCTTTTGCCACAATGATTTCAAAAGTTGTCTACTGCAGAGGCACCGGAAAGTGTAACGGGGGTAAGATTTAAATATCCCTTTTCCACATACAACAAATTAAATAGAGTTAAAAAAATGATTAGCAATTTCTCCATTTGCCACAATGTTTTTAAAAAGTTGTCTGCGTCAGATATGTCAGAAAGCTTGTGTGTGAAAGGGATTGATGAAACTAGTTGATTTTAGATTAGAAACATTCTTGCAGGAAAAGGGAAACTGCTTATGATGAGAAGTATTCGGTCATTGACATAATGAAATTAACACTAGTGGCCCAGAAAAGCTTTGGAATTACATGTATACATACATTTAAGTATGTACTTAATTATTAATGCATGTAAATTTTCACTGGAACCAAAGAAACTTTCTCTTGAATGGAGCAAACTGTTCATTGTGCAAATGCTTATTTTGAATAAAGAATTTTAACCGAAAAATTAAATGTTTGTTCCCTATAGACTACATTCTACAGAAGATCGTTTTATAAGTCCGACATTTTATTATTAGGTCAGTGTTTTTGTGATAATTTTTCCATATCCAGCCTCTGTAAACGAGTTATATGAAGTCTTTAATGTAAGATAAATACTTATATTTCGACAAAGTTTTTTAAAAAACCACATTTATTTCCCTAATGAACTCGACCCTCTGATTTTCAATAGCAAGACCACTATTTGGTGGTTTCAGTACCGTAAGGGTAAACAGACATGTATGTCTTTAGATGGTACAGTGTCAGAAATCACTATTATTTTTGCCCGGCCTTTTGGATTTGTAGTCCTAAATTTGAAGTGGCTGATACTTATCAGATTAACCCTTTCCCAAATACAATAAATCTGTAGCTGACAACTTTGAAAAGATCCATTTTATTGAAAAGAGTTGAAATATTGTGGCAAAAGGAGAAATTTCTCATCATGAAAACATTGTGAGGAAGAAAACTCATGGTATATATAATATGCAATTTCTCCTTTTCCAAATAATATTGTCAGGCAACTTCTGCAGTGGTGTCAAAAGTGGACCATATCAAAGATAGTGATGACAATAATATGAAAAATGATTTCTTTGAATGAAAGTATTATTATTCACTAGAGTTGAAAACAACATTAAAATGCCTCTGCATGAAGTAAAAGGTTAAGTTGTTAAAAATATTTTTTTTTCCAGAAAAGCGTGAATGATTACAAGAGAAGAAACCAGTCGAACCCAGATTGATAGAAATCATTCTTGTGAAAAATTAACTCTGAACTTTACAGTTCTTGTGAAATAGGACTTCAACCATCACTTGGATAAGGGGAGCAATTCACACTAGTTGGAATAGCCCTTTCCCACATCTGCGGCAGACACCTTTGAAAATATCTTGACAATGATTTGAAAAATCTCTATAAATGAAATTAAGATTGTTCAATAGAGATGAGACCATTCTTCTTTTGCAACAATATTTTCAAAAGTCTCCTGCTGCAGATGTAATTGGGTAAGGGTTAATAAGGATTAATCAAGTTTTTTTTTACCAATTCACTCAAAGACTGGTTAATTCTACATGTAGGGATGAAGGATTAATATACTGCGAGGTTAGTCCTTTCCCGCTTAAAACAAATCTGCTGCAGACGACTGAGAATATCAAGGTAAAATGTGGAAAATCTCATATTGATGAAAGGGAGAAATTGCTCATGATTTTAGTCTTGCTGCGACGAAGTTGCGAAAGCGAGACTAAGGTTTTGCTTTTCTGGCGACGGCAGCGTCAAACATCTGCGTTTTAGCTCAACATTAAAGTTGCGTTTTTTTAACTTTTCTGAATAGTACTGGTACTAGAGCTTTCATTTTTCGAATATAGTTACATCTAATACTCTTCTTCACATTGTATTCTAAAGATACTGAGTGTGACCTACTTTTTGGGGTAAAAAACATGATTTTTGTGGTTTATCGTTGACTTTGAGATTTGGTCATAGCTTCCTCATTTTTTGTTAAATTGATTTCAAATTTTGCACACATTTCATAAATGAAGTACTTCAACATGTTAAATGGGTTTTTGGGTCAAACATTTGGATTTTTTCTTTTTCATTTCTTGTATTTTTCAATTTTGCGTTTAGCTCAATGTTAAAGTTTCGATTTTTTTTTTTTTTTTCTCAATAAGTACTGGTCCTAGGGCTTTCATATTTGGAATATAGTTACATCTAATACCCTGCTGTACATTGCACACTGAGGATGCTGAGTGTGACCTTTTTTTGGAGGTAAAACACTTGATTTTTGGTGGATTTTGAGAATTGGACATTATAAGCTTCTGCATATTTTGTTGGATTAATTTCAAATTGTGAACACACATTTCATAAATAAAGTACTTCAACGTATCAAACAGGTTTTGGGGTAAAACAATTGTATTTTGTTATTTGTTTTGAATTTCTTGGTATTTTTAGATTTTGCGTTATAAAGCTAAAAAAAAAAAAATTAGAATTTCTTGTATTTTTGAACTTTGCGTTTTGGTCAATTTTTGTTGTTTGAATTTCTTGTATTTTTGAACTCTGCACATTTGTATTATTTTTTTTCTTAATTTTGCGTTTAGCCGTTTTTTTTTTTATTTCTTGAATTTTTTAACTTTGTATTTTTATTTTTTTTAATTTTTTTAATTTCTTGTTTAAAAACAATTGTGTTTAGCTCAATGTTAAAGATTTGTTATTTTACTTTTTGTCTTTTACACTTGCATTGATAGTCAAAGCAGGGGACAGCGAGACATTTAATTACACGTAATTCTTGTCTCTCTTTAGCTCACAAAAGTGCACAAGTTCAACTATTGTGATCACCCCATGTCCGTCCTACTTCATGAACAATATTTAAACTTTTCTTAAAACATTTGGGTCCATTTCAACAAAACTTTAGTGGAATTTTACTTTTTACTGATGATCCTCTTTGAAAACTGTTTCAAGAATTTAATATGATTCATATTTCTAATTGCTGCCGCATCAAAAAGAGGGGTAAAATTACAATTTTGACTTTCTTCTGCTCTGAAACCCATGGTCTGATTTCAAGATAGTTTGACAGAATTGTTCCTAAAGTGACCCTCTACAAAAATTGAAAAAACATGGCCACCAGTCGTTTGTTTCAATTTGATTAAATTTACTTTGGAAAGTGTGAAGTTAAATTGATCAGAATTTATATTGTGTTAATGTCTGGTATTTATTTGGAGGCATGTGTGAATAACAGTAACAGCTCCTGTTAATTCAAATGTTTGAATTTCGTACTTGTGTGTATGATAAAAACCAGTTCGGAATTTATACACGAGGCTGAGCAGTGCTTCAGGAAAACCAGCTTGTACATCTATGCTATAGATCTCCACTCATGACCTTCTCATACAGTGTTTATTCAGGCTTTCCAATCAACTAAAAGTGTAGTCAAACCTGAAAGCTTGTTGTTTATCTATAACCCTTTTTCACAATGGCTAACTGTATTTTGCGGAACGAAACGGAACGGAACAAGTGATGGGGCACCAGACAGGGAATATCTGTTTCCATACTTATATATTGTACCTGCGTTTTAATAAACATTTAGTAATATCTGGTTCAGGAGGGGTATACTGTTATTAACTGTCTCTTGTATAAGTCGACATAAATAAAAAAATAAAAAAATCAAAGTTGTGTCTTTAATCACGTATGCATATCTTTACTGTCATACGATAGAAATATCTATCATGTGCGGAGTTAAATATATAACCCATATTACCTACCACAGTGACAGACACCTCTTCTACATAGTCTCCCTCTATATGAAAATTCAATTGGGCGCAATTATAACCTATCTGAAAAAGTTCGACAAGACTTATTGTTCTCACCGATATGTTATGTATTCTAACCTTTTTAAAATCGAACTCTCCACAACAGTTTTCAATCTTGCCACATGCGTTAATAAACATTTAGTAATATCTGGTTCAGGAGGGGTATACTGTTATTAACTGTCTCTTGTATAAGTCGACATAAATAAAAAATAAATAAAAAAATCAAAGTTGTGTCTTTAATCACGTATGCATATCTTTACTGTCATACGATAGAAATATCTATCATGTGCGGAGTTGAATATATAACCCATATTACCTACCACAGTGACAGACACCTCTTCTACATAGTCTCCCTCTATATGAAAATTCTACCTCGAAATTTGCAGTTTCAACAACTACTAATCTCTTACATTACCATTGGTTATTTTCGTTGGGCGCAATTATAACCTATCTGAAAAAGTTCGACAAGACTTATTGTTCTCACCGATATGTTATGTATTCTAACCTTTTTAAAATCGAACTCTCCACAACAGTTTTCAATTTGATACAGTCCGTCTTGCCACATGCGTTCAAACATCTGATTGCTCGATTAACACACATTTTTAGAAGTAAAGAGTGCTCTCTAACTTGGCAGTAACGTGACAGTGACAGTTCAACATAATATTCCAGTCGCAACGGGGATGTATGAGCCAGTGCATGGAAAACTCTAAAAGTTGGCGTTTGTGAACAATATATAAAATCAAGATCAGCTAGTGCATCCGCACAGTCTGATCAAGATCTACTGTTTATACATGTTAATTCGAACCTATAGCAAGTGAACTTTGATTGACCTCTAGACGTTACTATTATGCACATGTTAAAAGTAATGAATAGTTATTGTTCCGTTCCGTTCCGCAAAATACAGTTACCCACACAGGTAACTGTATAATGCGGAACGGAACGGAACAATATATATATAATTGTTGAGAGAGTATATACATTATAAAAATAATATTGTAAACTATTAAGTAGCTAAATCATGCGGAATCAATTAACCAAAGCGTTATACGTGTGTTGTGTTGGGTGAATGCATTTTTTGGGGGTGGGTGTGTGGGGGTCTATTCCAACCATTAGTCTGCACATCTTTACAAGAAATGAATAGTTGTGTAGGACGTTCCGTTCCAAGATAAATGCAATGTTTGTTTGGTGTTTTACGCTGCTTTCAACAATATATTTCAGTTATATCACGGCGTTTCCTGGGTAAGTTACCAGCACTACTTGTCCATTTATCTTGACACCAGGGAGTCAGTCGTTATGCTAACCCCACAACACTGAGCGCGAATGAGGGAAAGTCATTACTTCCATTTTTAAAGTATTTGGTATGACCCGGTCAGGGATAGAAAATGACACCTCCCGCACCGAGGTGAACGCTCTACCACTACATCATCGATGCAGTCATTATTCTTAATTAAACCTCACTCAATATTAATGAAATTCCACGTAAGAACTCAAGTCGATATTTTTTTATACTTTAACCCTTTCCCTCATACGGCAATTCTGCAGCAGACGACTTTGAACGCATTTTGTCAAAAATTAGAAAATATCCATAATTGAATGGATAACCTATGACAAAGAGTGGAAAACATTGTGGCAAAAGGAGAAATTGCACGTTTTGTGCAATTTCTTCTTTTGTCACTAAGTTTTCTAACAGCCGTCTGCTGCAGAGGCGTCAGAAAGTGTCTATATGAGGGAAAGGGTTATATATATTTTTTTAACAGTGACAGTTCAACGTGCAGGAGGAATATTAATTTATTGATTATTTCGGTTTTTCGCTTTTTCAATAATATTCCAGTCGCAACGGGGATGTATGAGCCAGCGCATGGGAAACGGTAAAAGTTGGCGTTTGTGAGCAGTATATAAGATCAAGATCAGCTAGTGCATCCGCACAGTCTGATCAAGATCTACTGTTTATACATGTTGATTCGAACCCATAGCAAGTGAACTTTGATTTACCACTTACCTCTAGACGTTATATTATGCACATTTTACAAGTAATGGATAGTTCTGTAGATCGTTGTTCCGTTCCGTTCCGCTAAATACAGTTACCCACACAGGTAACTGTATAATGCGGAACGGAACGGAACAATATATATATATATATATAATTCCAACCATTAGGCAAGTGGACTTTGATTTACCGCCGTTTCTATTGTGCACATCTTTACACATTTGTAGAAGTAAAGAGTGCTCTCTAACTTAGCAGTCACATGACAGTGACAGTTCAACGTGCAGGAGGAATATTAATTTATTGATTATTTCGGTTTTTCGCTGTTTCAATAATATTCCAGTCGCAACGGGGATGTATGAGCCAGTGCATGGGACCGGCGAAAAGTTGGCGTTTGTGAACAGTATATTGTGTATTGTCCCCATGTATTCCAAGAAGAAACCTAATAATCCCGCTTTAGGTAAAATGTTCATTTGTCCAAGTCACACGAAAACGACCTTTCCGAGCTTACAATTGATTGATTGGGGTTAAACACCGTTTTCAATAAAAATTATTACGGCGGCCAGTTCACCTACAAAACACTCTTTCCAAGCAACTGGCCGATTTTCCACAAAGACCGAAAGCCTTGGTGAAAGACGAATAACGCTTGTCTCATTGACCTTTGTCACCGAACTTACGAAAGACGATTATCCAAACTTGCTCACTATCAAAACAATAACTTCCCGTTCGACACCTAGAAGTAAAAACATTCCGAATGAATATTTATAATAGAATACTAACTTTGCAATAATGCATTAATTGTCATTTACCCTTTCCCACATGCTATAAATATGCAGCAGACATATGCAATATAAAAGATCTGGACACACATATGAGAAAACATTGTTTTCCCCTTTTACTACCATGTTTTCAATAGGTCGTGTGCTGAAGGTGTGTCAAAATACATTAACATGTGGGAAAGGGTTGATTTTTAAGTCTGTTATCGTGTAACGTAGCTCAGGTGTTGATATATCTATGTGTTTCTTTATTTTGCTTACAACAGCTTTGCTTACGGTATACTAGTTTGTAACGTTTCGTATCATAATTCTTATTCGTTCGCCAGCAAATATTTAGTTAAACGTGGGACAGGTGTTTATGTAATGCAGTAAATCGAATCGATCAAAGCGGGTTAGAAGAAGGGTGAAGTGAATGACAAAATCTGGCTGTGTGAAAAGGACATTTTTATTAAATGTCGACATACTATCGTAAGCCATGATTGAACCAGATAGTCAATCATAGAGAGAACATTCACTTCTCAGTTTGGGCGGGGTGTTTATGTCCAATTTTACTTTACTAGTAACCAAGTACCCGAAACACTGTTGTAGGACACTCCAAGGGTATGTGATAGGTGTGTTCCCGATACGTCGACTCGATTTAATCCCTAGCTGGTCGGTCGAGCGGATCGGGGGGACCATTATAGTGTAATTATGTGACAGGTAAATATGTATACCTATAGCTTTAGACTCATGATTTATTGAGACGGATGTATTTTTAACTTTTTAAACTAAGACATAAATAGTGTATTAATAAACGATTTTCGGATGCGTTTGCACTATACGACCACTAGAAAATCGCAAATTCCCAAAGGAAGTTAATTTCTTTATTTCCCTAAATGTTTTCTGCTAATTTTAGTGAATCCTTCCCAGTGCTGTCGAAGAAAATGTAACGGTTAATTGTCACCAGAAGTCTTATTGATCGACTATATCTACACGGAAATTACATGAGACAAACTTATTATTTTTTTATTTTTTTATTTATGCGTAAAATATAATGATCAAGGAATATATACATGCAGAATTTCATAAGAATGCGAAATTTAAAACATTTGAGAAAAGTGTAACCTAGGATTAGCCTGAATATACGTACAAGTTAATCTTTTGCTGCACTTTTTTTTTTATTTTTTTTTTTTAATTCGAACCATGCAGTCTGATCTCTGTCAGCATTATTAGGTAAAATAATAGAAAACAGCATATAATCACACGAGCACCGCAATAGTAACTGACGCTAATTCACGTTTTATATCTGCACCTAAAACGTTACTGTTAGTTTCAATTCAAGTGTATAAGCTGAGATGCAGAATGCGAATAAGCCATCAACTTTTTTTTTTATTTATTTAAATAAAATAACACATTATAAACTAATGAACCATTTTCATTATCTCACAATATTTTTAAAGACAAACATTACAAAGCTGTCCTTTCAAGATAGTTTTACATGCACGGCAATATAGTGTACCCTTTCCCACGTACAACACATCTGCAGCAGACGACTTTGAAAACATAAAGGCGAAACACTCTTTTCGTATAAATCGTGTGTATATTGTTTTTCAACCAAAAGTGAACACATGTGACGTTTAACAATGTGTTTTAAGAATTGAAAGCATTGAGGCAAAAAGAGAAATTGCGCATTGTGAGTAATTCCTCGTTTTGCCACTATGTTTTTAAATGTCGCCTGCTGCAGAGTCGTCAGCAAGCATGTGTCTGTGGGAAAGTGTTAAACCCTTAATATATATATATATGAGTAGCGCAATACGAAATGAGAACAATATGAGGCGTCTGTACGGTCTCGGAAGAGCCATCATGGACAACGTGCATAAACATGCCATAACCCTTTCCCACATACAGCAAAACCGCAGCAGACGACTTTGAAAACATGTAATATTAAGGGAAACCGTTAGGATTGTTTGTTTGATATTTTACGTCGCTTTCAACAATCTTTCAGTTATATCATGGCGTTTCCTTTGTAATTTAGAATTGTGACCCCTCTTCCCTCTTTAACCGTTTTTTCTTTTCACCTGCAAACAACGTTTGACACATGGATTACTTTGGGGGACTCGAACCCATAGCAAGTGAACTTTGACGTACCTCTAGACGTTACTATTATGCTCATGTTTACAAGAAATAGTTCTGTAGGTAGTTGTTCCGTTCCATTCCGAACAATACAATTCCCCACACAGGTAACTGTATTTTGCGGAACGGAACGGAACAATGACCTACATAACTATTCATTACTTTTAACATGTGCATAATAGTAGTCCACTTGCCTAATGGTTGGAATTATATATATATATATATATATATATATATTGTTCCGTTCCGTTCCGCATTATACAGTTACCTGTGTGGGTAACTGTATTTTGCGGAACGGAACGGAACAATGATCTACAGAACTATTCATTACTTGTAACATGTGCATAATATAACGTCTAGAGGTAAATCAAAGTTCACTTGCTATGGGTTCGAATCAACATGTATAAACAGTAGATCTTGATCAGACTGTGCGGATGCACTAGCTGATCTTGATCTTATATACTGCTCACAAACGCCAACTTTTAGCGTTTCCCATGCACTGGCTCATACATCCCCGTTGCGACTGGAATATTATTGAAACAGCGAAAAACCGAAATAATCAAAAAATTAATATTCCTCCTGCACGTTGAACTGTCACTGTTAAAAAAAATAGATTTAAAGTATAAAAAAATATCGACTTGAGTTCTTACGTGGAATTTCATTAATATTGAGTGAGGTTTAATTAAGAATAATGACTGCATCGATGATGTAGTGGTAGAGCGTTCACCTCGGTGCGGGAGGTGTCATTTTCTATCCCTGACCGGGTCATACCAAATACTTTAAAAATGGAAGTAATGACTTTCCCTCATTCGCGCTCAGTGTTGTGGGGTTAGCATGACGACTGACTCCCTGGTGTCAAGATAAATGGACAAGTAGTGCTGGTAACTTACCCAGGAAACGCCGTGATATAACTGAAATATATTGTTGAAAGCAGCGTAAAACACCAAACAAACATTGCATTTATCTTGGAACGGAACGTCCTACACAACTATTCATTTCTTGTAAAGATGTGCAGACTAATGGTTGGAATAGACCCCCACACACCCACCCCCAAAAAATGCATTCACCCAACACAACACACGTATAACGCTTTGGTTAATTGATTCCGCATGATTTAGCTACTTAATAGTTTACAATATTATTTTTATAATGTATATACTCTCTCAACAATTATATATATATTGTTCCGTTCCGTTCCGCATTATACAGTTACCTGTGTGGGTAACTGTATTTTGCGGAACGGAACGGAACAATAACTATTCATTACTTTTAACATGTGCATAATAGTAACGTCTAGAGGTCAATCAAAGTTCACTTGCTATAGGTTCGAATTAACATGTATAAACAGTAGATCTTGATCAGACTGTGCGGATGCACTAGCTGATCTTGATTTTATATATTGTTCACAAACGCCAACTTTTAGAGTTTTCCATGCACTGGCTCATACATCCCCGTTGCGACTGGAATATTACGTTGAACTGTCACTGTCACGTTACTGCCAAGTTAGAGAGCACTCTTTACTTCTAAAAATGTGTGTTAATCAAGCAATCAGATGTTTGAACGCATGTGGCAAGACGGACTGTATCAAATTGAAAACTGTTGTGGAGAGTTCGATTTTAAAAAGGTCAGAATACATAACATATCGGTGAGAACAATAAGTCTTGTCGAACTTTTTCAGATAGGTTATAATTGCGCCCAACGAAAATAACCAATGGTAATGTAAGAGATTAGTAGTTGTTGAAACTGCAAATTTCGAGGTAGAATTTTCATATAGAGGGAGACTACGTAGAAGAGGTGTCTGTCACTGTGGTAGGTAATATGGGTTATATATTTAACTCCGCACATGATAGATATTTCTATCGTATGACAGTAAAGATATGCATACGTGATTAAAGACACAACTTTGATTTTTTTATTTTTTTTTTATTTATGTCGACTTATACAAGAGACAGTTAATAACAGTATACCCCTCCTGAACCAGATATTAATAAATGTTTATTAAAACGCAGGTACAATATATAAGTATGGAAACAGATATTCCCTGTCTGGTGCCCCATCACTTGTTCCGTTCCGTTCCGTTTCGTTCCGCAAAATACAGTTAGCCTTCACAATCAACAATTTTGACAACATTAGGCAAAAAATATGGAAACTCTTTAAATGAATGTTTAATGATTCAAGGCATTGAAAACATTACAGCAAAAGCAAATATTGCTTTCAAAAGCCGTCTGCTAGAAAGCATTGGTATGTTGAAAGGGATAACTGAACCAAAAGCTTCTCTGACAAAGAAGCAAGCAGTACAGAACCAGGTCAGACTGCAATGATGCAATAGATTATAGCGAAAGCGTCTGTATGTGGAAAGGGGTAAATGAACCAAAATCATGCACAATGTTTGTCAAAACCTTCTCTGACAAAGTTGAAAGGAGTGCAGTCCAGATCAGATTGCAATGGTGCAATAGATCATAGGATTACCACAGACAAATTTATGCGATATTGGAAGGTTATAGAACTAAAGTTATCTCAAAATGAAGTAATGTAATTTATTTATCCACACATAAAGAGTTCATAAATATAATCTTCAACAAAATACATACAACAAATTGATTGCCTCTAAATTATCATTATCTATATCAGTAATGTATCCTTATTATGTTATAAATAATAGTTTATAAATAATAGACTTATTATATATCTTACAATTCAAACAGTTTTAAAAATTCACAATAAATATGTTAAATTTAGATGAACATACTCCAAGGTTTATACATGCGTATTTGATTAGGGTTGAAAACGATGAAGTTACTAGTTCATTTAATTTCCTTCATTACTTACACAAATAGCATGTCTCCAATAGAATAAGGGGATTAATTCAGCCATGGCTGATTAGGTAGAATTTGGGATGGAAAACGGGTATACCTGGGTGGTATCAGTCATGGTCATGAAAAAGGCACTTTAACCCTTTCCCGCATACGACAATTCTGCAGCAGACAACTTTGAACATATTTTGTCAAAACATAGAAAATCTCCATAATTGAATGGATAACCTATGACAAAAAGTGGAAAACATTGTGGCAAAGGGAGAAATTGCACGTTTTGTGCAATTTCTTCTTTTGTCACTATGTTTTTGAAAAAGCTGTCTACTGCAGAGGTGTCAGAAAGCGTTGATATGAGGGAAAGGATTAACTAGCCTAGAACTTATTGGTCACCTAGGAACATGAAAAAGTGTCACCATAATAACTAAAACTGTAGAGCAACTAATGCAAATTCCATGGAACTTGCATCTTCAAGAGAAAAATCTGTTTATATTTTTGCAACCAACTGTTTTACATTTTGTTAATGTTTAACCCTTTCCCACATACAGACACTTTCTAACGATATTGCAGCAGACAACTTTTGAAAACATTGCGGCAAAAGCAGAAATGGCTCATGATCAGCAATTAACGAATTTTACCACAATGTTTTCAACTCGATGCAATAAATTAACCTAAATTTATAAAGATTTTTCATATTCTTGCTGAGATGTGTTCAAAATCATCTGCTGCAGAATTGCTGTATGTGGGAAAGGGTTAAGTGGCTATAATTTTATATAACTCATTGTACATGATTTGAGCTGTAAACAATAAAATATGTCGACATACTTATCGGCTTATTAAATCTCGCATGGTGTCGGAATAAGCATAATTTTACTTTTTACTGATTGTCCTCTTTGAAAATAGGGTGCACATGATATGTACCAAGACTTTCGAATGGCATGTACAAAAAGAGGTCCCCTTGCATCATCAGACAAGAAACATAAAGCAGGTCGACTTGGAATGTGAATTAATTAACAAAGGTAGAAAATTGCATGAAACATTCTTATTGTGAGAAAGTGAAGAATATGATCAGGATCTTAAACTCAACCCTTTCCCATGTATGAAAAAATATGGAAAATCTCTATTAATGACAGTATAATTATTGAGTAGTAAAAATCATTTTGCCAAAAGGAGAAATTGCTCATGACCAATTTCTCCTTTTGCTATACTGTTATCAACAGCAGACACTTCAAAACTTCAAGGTCAGAAATTAACACTTTTAAAAGTCTTGATAAAGTCCTTGAAATTGATGAACAATTTGAAAAACAGAGTCATATGAAGATGATGAGTGGTGAATAAGTGTTTTCTGTCAAAGGATTATAATCCAAAAGAAAATAACGTAACTTTTCCACAAACTGACTGAATTCTCACACCTGCTGCAGATGACTTTTGAACACAGAGTGTTCTTATATATCCTTTTGATGTAATGTTTTCAACTTGATTCAATAATTGTTAATTTATTTATCAAGAGTTTCCATATGTTTTACTTTATGTTTTCAAAGTTGTCTGCTGCAGAACAAGACTCGACAGTGTTAACAAACTTAAAAGAGAAGTTTATTCTGAAAGCAGACAGGATGAACTACACAAAAAAACAAAGGAAACCCTGGATAACTAACAATGTAAACGATCTGAGTGGCTAGTTGAACTGAATATGTGTCATTCTGTATTGCCACAGGTGCCAAATGCAATATTCTGGTTAATTCAGACCGGTCTGTATCTTTCTTCAAAAACACTGAAATCCTAAACAAACTAACAGGTAAAAACAATCGGGACAATTTTGGTTCCAATAGATTATAAAGGTCATCAGGTCAGTGCGAGATTGGTAATAAACGGATTTGTGTTGAGAAAACATTATCAGTGGCAATACAGCTGAAAATCTTCGACTATTATGGTGTATGAATAGTGTTGAACAAGTGTTGTTGCAAGATGAACTATCACATGTTTTCCTAGAATTGATTCAAAACAACATATAACATAAAGCTACAAAATAATGTCAATGTAGTAATTCACCCATCTAGGAAGGAAAATTGCAGCACCTGTAAAACCCTATATGATTGACAAACTAACAACAACATAGTTTTTTCAGTGTTTGATGCAAAATAGAGTTTTCCAAGATCAAGACTAGACAACAAGAGGGCCATGATGACCCTTGACTGCTCACCTGAGTAATGTAATGCGATTTGTCATGGAATAACACCTAATTTTGCAGTCGGGTAAGCTAATACAATTAGCCCAACAGGACCAGAATAGCTCCACTGCCACAAAGCAAAATAACTCAACCCTTGCTTTGTCTAATCAACATGGCTACCAAATTATTTCAAAATCTGACGCTTTTTTAAGAAAAGATTATTAAAGCTTGCACTATATAAGCCATATAAGGCAAATCAGCCATATGCCCCCCTGCCGGCCATGTTTTTAACAAATCAACATGACTTGAAAGAGTCTAATAGAGGAACATTTCTAGAAAAATAATTTGGAAATCGGCCTAATACTTTCGGAGAAGATTTTATAAAGTTTTCCTTAAAAGCCAATGCAAAACCATTCCACCCCGTGGTCCACTTTTTTATACCAATCAACATGAATTGAGGAATCTGATAGAGGGTCACCAAAGGAACATTTTTGCAAAATTATTTGGAAATTGACATGTTCTTTCGGAGAAGTTATTTTAGTTTTCACAATAGCCATCGGGTTACTGGTTGATATAAATCAGCTCTAGAAAAATACCAACATATCATGGATGACATGGTTAAGGACATTCAAGGTGTTTATACCATTCTTTTAGCTGGTGCCATTATTAAGGGCCATTCCAAAATATTGAGAAAAGTCATTGATCGTGCAACGGAGTATAACTGAACAATGAAAAGTGCAAAATTAGGCAATCAAGAATTACATATCTAGGACATAGTTAGACTCAGAATGTTTAACAATTCGATCTGATAAAGATAAAGGCAATTGAAGATATAGCAGCTGCAAGAGACAATGAGGGTAGGGTGTACAAGGACTTTCAGGCTTAGTGTAGTACTTTGCAAAATTTAAAGGAACTTCAGCCAAGAAGATGCACCTTTTGAAGTCAGATATACAATTTGAGAGGAACCATCAAAAGGACACGAGTTTCTAGTAACTCAAGCAGCCCTGCAGCACTCCACCGGTACACACCTTCTATGAATTGCTTTGATAATCACTTAACCCTTTCCCAAATATAAACATATTTTGACACCTCTGCAGCAGAGGACTTTTGAAAACATTGTGACAACAGGAAGAATTGCTCATGAGCAATTACTCCTTTTGTCACAATGTTTTTCAACTCTTCAATAAAAACACTTTCTTTTTCAGAGTTTCCATATTATTATTGCCTTGTTGTTTTCAATATCATCTGCTGCAAATTTGTTGTATACATGTGTGGAAAAAGGTTAAATCAAAATCAGTTATACAGATTTACACACTCCCTGATATCTAGTAAAGTCAAAATTGGAGAGCTCTTCAGCAAAAGACTTTTAAAAATGCTCACAATAAGCAATTCCCTACAATGAGATCAAATCTTTATCAAATCTGTGTTACTATTTTTCCTCATGGTTTATTTTACTTCCGAAAGCAGACGGCACTTAGCATGATTTCATATCAGGCAAATGGTCAAGTGTTCAGAGGCCATCAGTTATTATCATCAATATAATGTGTGGTGCTCCAGGAAAACTAACCTTAACGTTGTTACTACAAGTGTAGATACACAAATGCTTGTGGTTTCATGCTAAACAATAAAATGGCTACTGTTTCACCAGTTCTAACACATAAAGATGCTTTTGAAAACATTGTGACATACATGTATGAGAAAGTACTTTTTTATAATTTTTATACTTTCATTCATAGAGTTTAACCATGTTTTGGCCTGGTTGTTTTCAAAGTTGTCTGCTGCAAATGTATTATATGTAGGAAAGGAAGGGTTAAGAAGTTTCTTGATAGCATATATGGCTTATTGGCAAACAGTCCAGAGCTTGATCAAGCTAGAGGGATGTACAGGTTGATCAGGATATATACTGGTAGCAAACGTCGTAGCGATGATTTTTGCAGAGCACCCCTCATATTTACAAAGAATTTGATTGTTGTGTATAAGCAGCGGTGTTTAAGTAACAACATTTATTTTTACTGATTTATAAATATACATATATGCATTGATATAATTTACAAATCATGATCAAATGTAAAATTCAAAATATACCACATGAAGAGACTACCAATCAAACTAAACCAGAACATTAATTTTGCAAAAAGTAAAGATTTACCTCAGACAAAAGCATCTTTTGTGAGAAATATAGATGAAAAAGAAATTGTGTGCCATAAATAATTTCTCCTTTTACCATGTTTTCAACTCCTTTGTCTTCTTTAAACTTAAACATTTTACAATCTGTTCAGTCTGAAAATAGCTCACCAAACAGATGCTTAACCCTTTCCCTCATATAGATGCTTTCCAACACCTCTGCAGCAGACGACAAAGAAGAAATTGCTCAAAACGAGCAATTTCTCCTTTTGTCACCATGTTTTCAACTCTATTCAATTACTGTACTTTCATTTATAGAGGGTTTCCAATATGTTTCGGGTATGTTTTCAAAGTTGTCCGCTACAGAGTTATTTCATGTTGGAAAGGGTTAATCCTTTTTCCTGAAATAATATTTTTAGACCTTTGCTTTAAATTTGGAAATATATTTTTTAGATTGGAGAATACAGATTTAAGCTAAGCCTTTTTTCACAATGTTCTGTCTTTTGTTGCTGATGAAACAACAATAATTGTCTGTATCAGAAAAGGGTTTAAAATGGTTCAAACCCTCCCCTATCTAAAAGTATTTTTGTCTGCGATGGAACCTTTATCCCTTTCCCTCCTATAGAAGCTTTCTGGCGCCTCTGCAGCAGACGGCTTTTTGAAAACATGGCGAAAAAAGAAGAAATTGCTCAATTTGAACGAGCAATTTCTCCTTTTGTCACCATGTTTTCAACTCTATTCAATTTTTGTTATTCATTTAAAGGGATTTTCCCTTTTCTTCCCAGATAATTATTCAAAGTCGTATGCTGCAGATTTGTTGTATGTGGGAAGGGTTATGGAACAATTTAACGCTTTTCCACATCTAGATGCAATTTTTCTTTTTCAACTCTATGCAATTATCAAACTTTAATTTATACAGATTGGACCCTTTCCTAAATTCAACAAAACTGCAGCAGACAACCTTGGGTTTTGTTGAATTTAGAAAAGGGTTAAAATATATTTTTACTATCATGAGATAATGGAATATGTACAAATGCAATAAAAAATGATGGTACAGGAATCTTTGCTAACTTAATTAAGCAATACCCATAGTTCTTTTACCAACATAGTTTCCAAAGCAAATAATGAAGAGGTGAAAAGCTGGTAAAAACTTAGATTTATTATGACCAGAATAAAGAGTATTTTGATCTGCAAGAAAACAAATGAAAAATTACAATATAGAAGGAGTAGAAGAATTTTAAAATATTTAACAAAGATGCTTACGATTATATTATATGTTGGTCTTACAAATGAAATCCAATGACATTTTTACAAAATACAGTTGTATATTTACCCTTTCTCACTTGCCAACACATTTTGATGCATATGCAGCAGACGACTTTTAACCCTTTCCCTCATATAGACGCTTTCTGACACCTCTGCAGCAGACAGCTTTTTGAAAACATTGTGACAAAAGAAGAAATTGCACAGAACGTGCAATTTCTCCTTTTGCCACAATGTGTTCCACTTTTTGTCATAGGTTATCCATTGAATTATAGAGATTTTCTATTTTTTGATAAAATATGTTCAAAGTCGTCTGCTGCAGAATTGTCGTA
Source organism: Serripes groenlandicus (assembly GCA_031761405.1). Classification (NCBI taxonomy): domain Eukaryota; kingdom Metazoa; phylum Mollusca; class Bivalvia; order Cardiida; family Cardiidae; genus Serripes; species Serripes groenlandicus. Next base: position 65,446,897 of record JASEVX010000006.1, read on the forward strand.
TGAGGGAAAGGGTTAATGGTGAAATTGCTTATAATATTGTCATCGTAACTTAATATTTTTATACTTTTGTTTATAGACAATTCCCATTTTTTTTAAGTCGTCTGCTGCATAAGTGTTGTATGTGGGAAAGAGTTAAAATATTTCTTATCAAGACTTTCATTTCAAAATCAACATGGGCCTGACCATGGTGTAAACCATTTGTTTCTCAATATCAACATCCAGATGATTAGATAGTAGTCTAGTGTAGTGCAAAGGTGTGGGGCAGATCACAAAGGTGGAGCCAGCTCTCACAAAACATGTATGTAATTGAACCCGGGGCATTCTGATCACTAGGCCAATGACTTGGAAAACATCTAGGTGTAATGGAAAATCTTTCTAAATGAAAGTATTGTTACATAATCAAGTTGAAAACGTTGTGGCACAAGGAGAAACTGCTCATGATGAGCAATTACTCTTTATACCACATGGTTTTCAATAGATGATCAAAATGCATCTGCAGGTCGAAATGAGATGAAGAGAAAATATATATATCTTAACCTAAACTTTGCCATTTTCAACTAATTTTCAAAGGATTTTTTTGAAGGTTTATTAGTTTTTACTGCTTAGGGTATGAAAATGTAAACTTGATAAACATTCTCACTTTCAACATGTAAATTAAATAAGGACAATAAGAAATCTGATAACATTAAATTACTGCTGCACATGGTAGTAATGTGACAGGTTTGGTTGAGAAAGTGACCCTATATATTTTCAGCCCCTGACTTACATTCTTTCCAACGTTTGACAAGTCACTGAAACAAGCGTCATTCGTCTTTCACTGATGGGCTAACAGTCTATGTGGAAAAGCAGCCAGTTGCTTGGAAAGTATGTTGTGTGGAGTACTGGTGTGAGCAAACCAGGAAACATTATGAGTAGGTGAACTTAGACTAAGCCGCAGAGATATGACTGAAAAAGTGTTGAAAACGGCGTTAAACCGCAATCAATCTAGATATTTTCAAAAGCGCTTTGCTGCTTTTAACTGTTGTAATTAAGGAAAGGTATAATTGATAGGATTATGGTTATAGAGTTGAAAACATTATGGCTAGAGGAGAAATTGCTCATTTAAAGTCGTCTGGTGCAGATACACCAAATATATTGCATACATCTGTCAAATATTAACCGATCCCACTTTCTGATGCCTCTGCAGCATCTGACTTTTGAAAACTTAGTGACAAAAAAAGAAATTGCTCGAAACAAGCAATTTCTTCTTTTGACACGATGTTTACAACTATTTTCAATAAGGATGTCTTCATTAAGGGAGATTTTCCATTTTATTGTTTAGATGTTTTCAAAGTTGTCTGCTGCAGATATGTTGTATATGGGAAAGGGTAAAAATATCAAAACAGATTCGATTTTAGGTACAAAGACAAAACTGACCCATAATACAACTTAATCCTCGGCATGATAAAGACAATCTTAGAAAACAAATGGGTAGAAAAAGAAAATTGCTCAAACTGAATACCTTCTCCTTTTCCCACAAATGTTCAACTCGGTCAAAGCTATACTTTTCAATTTGCTTATTTAACCAGTTTTTTCTCAAGTGTTTTCTATTATCTAAGCAGATATGGTTATAACAATATATCAGATCAGGTTAATGATCTACACTTTCATGCCTATGATAATTCTGCAGCAGGAGATATTGTTAATCAGTGTTAACCCTTTCCCAAATAAAACAAATCTGCAGCAGACGACTTTGAAAACATCTAGGAAAATACACAGAAAATCTCTATAAATGAAAGTATAAATACAGAATAAAGTTGAAAACAATGTGGCAAAAGGAGGAATTGCTCGTTTTAAAAAAATTCTTCAATGATTTCAAGTTGACTGATGTAGAGCTTGTTATCCCTGCCCTCATTAAGAGGCATTTTGGACACATCTACTGCGCTTCAATAAATGATGGAGACAACTAAGACTTCTCTGAAATGTTGTTTTTTGAAAACATTTTGGCAAAAGGGGTTATTTCTCAAAAGGAGCAAATTCTCCATTTCCCATAATGTTTTTACTGTGGTAATACAATGCAGCTGAAAATTCAAAGAAGTACTTGCACCTAGTGTACATTTTACCCTTTTCCACATGCCAGCTCTTTTTAAAACATCTGCAGCTGTTGACTTTTGAAATTCATGTGGTAATTTCTCCTATTGCCCCCGAAGTCAGGGAGGAATAAACTGGACTTTTCCCACCAATATCTCTCTTATCAGTTGACCAAACCCTATGTTGTGGGTATCCAAAGGAATCCCTGTAAGTGAGACATTTCATTTGAGTACCAACACCATAGGGTTTGAGTTTGAAACTTTATATATTTTCCATGGCTCTGTTGCCAAAATATTTTCAACTCTCTTACAACACATTCATTTAGAGAGATTTTCCACATGTCTGCGGCAACTGCAGATTTTATTGATATGGGAAAGATTTAAAATTGAAGCCTGGCAGCAGGAGTAAAACAGACTGACTACAACAATCACCACAGGGGGAGGTAATAATCCATTAATTACAACATCCGCTACTCTGTTTCCCTCGTCGACTCAAGTCCACGGTTGCACCATGCTGAGGTTTGTCTTCAAGCTGCGCTTCTAATTCTTTAAGTCTTTCAACAGCAGCTTTAAAAGCAGTATCTACATTCGTGGAGTCCTTAGCACTGGTCTCATAATAAGGACAGTGTCCGTTCTGATTAGCCCAGTCTCTAACCATCTCTTCGTTGACAACACGATTTTCAACAACATCCACCTTGTTTCCTAACACCACAAAGGGAAATGAATTACCGTCTTGTATATCTGCGTAATACAGAAACTCCTTTTTCCACATTGATAGATTTTTAAAACTCTGGACATCGTCCACAGCGAAAGTCAATAAGCAGCAGTCAGCACCTCTGTAGAACGGTGTTCGTAACGATTTAAACCTTTCCTGGCCAGCTGTGTCCCAAATTTGCATTGTGAAAGTCTCCGCATCAACTACCACATCCTTGTTCAAGAATTCGACTCCAATTGTGTGGAAGGACTGGGAATCAAACTTGTTACTGACGAATCTGTTCATGAGTGAACTTTTACCCACACCACCGTCCCCTAAAAGGACCACTTTGAGCAGCTTTGACTTCCCTGCCATCTCTGTGAGCCACTGAAATGATATTAAACATTTTTAAATGTTTACATCATAATTTAATGATGTGAGAGTCATCCACTTTAACTACCTTTCCATACATACAGAAGCTTTTTGATGCCTCTGCAGCCAATGACTTTTGAAAACATAAATTGCTAATATGAGTGATTTTTCCTTCAACAACGTTGACTTTTATACAAAGAATTTTTCAATATTTTTCTCCAGAAGATTTCAAAGCTGTCTGCATGCTGCAAAAAAATATATATGTGGGAAAGGGTTGATAACATCAAAGAAAGAAAGTATGTATGATATCTCACAAAAGTGGAAGAATGATTTAACCCTTTCCCTCATACGACATTTCTGCAGCAGACGACTTTGAACATATTTTGTCAAAAAATAGAAAATCTCCATAATTGAAGGGATAACCTATGACAAAATGTTTTGAAAACATTTAGCAAAGATTATGGTCAATCTCTATGCATGAAAGAATAATAATGATAGAACAGAAATAAAAAACATTTAACCCTTTCCCTCATATAGACTCTTTCTGACACCTCTGCAGCAGACGACTTTTTGAAAACATGTCAACATGTCAACAAAAGAAGAAATTTCTCCTTTCGTCACCATGATTTCAACTCTTTTCAATTATTTTATTGTCTTTTAAGGAGAGTTTCCATTTTTTATCTCGTATGTTTTTAAAGTCGTCTGCAGCAGATTTATTGTATGTGGGAAAGGGTTAAACAAATTTGTTGACAGTAGCTGCAGATGCATCAAAAGGGCAAGAGGAAATGATTTATGCATAATAACTTCAGAATAGGAAGTAAATGAATTGAAAGGGCAACCCTTATTGATTTTGAAGTTTTCAAAAATGACCTTTTTTTTTAAATTTACAAATTTCATTCTTTTGTGTATCCTCAAACGCATTTTAGCAAAGTCACAAACATATCTTTGGGACTTTGTGGTCAGTCTATTCAATTAAAGCAGTGTTTATAATATAGGTATTAAAAGATTAAAATACAATCCATCTTTCAATGTTTTTAAAAATGATCTTATGCAGGATGAAGTCCAATGTAGTAAACTTAATGATTTTATCTATAAAACATGTTTATGAATGGCAAAACGTTACAATAAAATAGTGTGTAAACTGGCCTTTGCCCCACAAAACTCATAACACTTTAATTCTTCTCAGTACCCACAACATAGTACAGTCTGGAATAAAGAAAGATTACCAATTGCCCACTTGCAAAATCCTTGTAACAACTTCTGAAAACATTGTGGCAATTTCTCCTTTTTCCACAATGTTTTCAACTCTTCTCCATTACTATATACATTGTAGTCATGTACTTTCATTTCTAGAGATTTCAATATTTTTGCCTGGATGTTATAATGTTCTGGTCTTTAAGTATTTTCAATGTATTAAAATCTTTCTTCGGTTGAGTAACATTTTATTGTTAACTCTTTCCCTCATATAGACGCTTTCTGACGCCTCTGCAGCTGACGGCTTTTTGAAAACATAATGACAAAAGAAGAAATTGCACAAAACGTGCAATTTCTTCTTTTGCCACAATGTTTTCCACTTTTAGTCATAGGTTATCCATTCAATTATAGAGATTTTCTAGTTTTTGACAAAATATGTTCAAAGTCGTCTGCTGCAGAATTGTTGTATGAGGGAAAGGGTTAAAAGGGTTTCAGCAGCCACCACAGTAAATGATGACAGTTTTTTAGTTTATTTCTTTCAGTCTGTTTAAAAATGGCTAATGAAAAACTAGATTCAAGTGCTTAATACTGCATGCAACAATGAATTAACATACTGTAAGATAGTATAACAATTATACTTACATACATAAATAGACAATCACATGATTTTAACAAGTATACCAGGAAACACTAATTAGTGAGTAAATTCATTATCAGCACAATCGAATACAGAAACCCCTATGCTAATTTTTTGCTATATATGGACCATTTCGCAAACATATATCACATCTCAGTGATCTGATTATTAAATACGGCAAATCTAGCCCTATTATAGAATTTTGTTTCAACCAATTCTGAAAATTCTGTGCCAAACAGAGTACATGTACTTGTGAATTTCACCGCAGGCGACATGTTCTTATTTTACAGCACTATGTTAAACCATTGCTTGCAGTATTGTCATGAAAACGTGTTTGTATGAGGGAAAGGGTTTCAACATGTACATGTATAATATACCAGTTAAATGACATCATATGACATTGGATAAATCGTCCAGACTTTGCACATGTGATAAAACCAGCTACCAATTTTCATTCAGTCAGAAATATAGTTTACTGAAATTTCGATCATGTGTAGATGAGTAACAATTATTTTTACAATGAAATGATAATTTAACCCCATGTAATAACACATATTGTATCATTGTAATAGTTTGTCCTCTGTGTATATTTTAGTAACACTATTGTAATTGTCCTCTGTGTGTAAGTAACACTATTGTAACGCTGTTTTTACCAAATATTGAGTTAACATAGTATTGAAGACAATAGACAGTCACTATATACAAGTAGTTTACTTTCAATAGAAACATCAGTCTTTATAGGTGAGAATATTTAACCCTTTTCCTCATACAACAAATGTGCAGCAGATGACTCTGAAAACATCCATGAATGAAAGTATATATTTAAAACACAAAAAAGAAAACATTGTGGCAAAATAAGAAATTGCGCACCATGAGCAACTTCAACTTTTGCCTCAATATTTTCAAGGTCGTCTGCTGCCGATGAGTCACAACATGTCTATATATGCAGCCACTGTAGTCTCATTATACCGAATCATATATGTAAATCTACAGAGACTTAGCCAATATCGATTCATTGATTGTTTGGTATTTTATGCCTCTTTCAACAGTTGTTCAGTTATATCAAAGATATTACTGGGTAAGTTACCAGTACTACTGGTCCATTTATACTGACACCAGCCATTCAGTTGTAATGCTAACCCCACAACCCTGAGCTCCAAGGAGGGCAGCCATTATTACTACTTTTTGGTAGGACGTACGCGGACAGGGATCAAACCTGCAACCTCTACCATGCTCTACCACTACACCCTGAGGCGGTCAAGTAGCCAAGAATGAGTAAACTAATATTTTGCCAACACTTTATTTTGATCACACAATCAAACTCTGTGCTGTAGCTACTCAAAATATTCATAATATTACTATTCAGTACCCACATTATAGGGTTTATATAGTTGTCAAAAAAGGAGTTTACTTTAGAACATAGTACAGTATTCCCCTCATATGGAGCTCTGTACACATCACTTTTGTCAAAATATCAAGGAATACTATATTAAGTTATACATGTATAATGTTTGATAGATAGTTACCAGGGGTTCATTGTTATTTTCAACAGTTTTCCCGACATATAACTGCCCTCAGTTCATTTACCCAGGTGTTCACACCAGTCCTCTGCACAACAGTCTAAAATCCAAGCAACTGTCTACTTTTCCACATGCAAGTTTATCAAACATCAGAAAGAATGTTGGCCGATCTTGGGATTTAATTTAACTCAAAACCCTGAATTTAGTCGCTACTAACTAAGCTACCCAGGCTTAGCATAACTCTGATGCCATGACAGCAATTGCTGCAGTAAACTCTTTTCTATCTAGAGACATATTTTGATGCCTCTGCAGCAGATTATATTTTAAAACATTGTGGCATAGGAAAAATTGCTCACACTGACTATAATTATATATTTCGAATAATATATATCAAGATTAGCCGGAAAACTTATGCTAATCAAGGTTTACACCACTTCCTTTTTCTTGTACTTATATGACAATGTAGCAAAATCAACTTCATAAATGTTTAAAACTTGAATAAGGTCAACAGTAATTGATGTGGTTATGCTTTGATGCAATTCAGCCATCTGCAATACTATTGAACATTATTCACATTGATTGTCCTGCATCCATGAGTCGGAGTAACAATCATCGTTGATTTATAAGGAGTGCTTTCCAAATTAACCCTTTCTAACGACGGATTTACAGCAAATGACTATGAAAATATTGAGACAAAAACATGGAAAATATTGAAACAAAAACATGGAAAATCTTATAAACTAAAGCATAGATATAGGAGATGGGACAGCGTACCCAAGTACCCTAGTACTCGATTGGACGTCTGAGTACCGATTATCTAAAAAGGTATTCAAGTTATAATACTCCATAATAATTTCATCATTTGGCTGTTTTTCATCTGTTAAAAGTAAACAAATTAAAACTTAAACAGTAATGAATTGGTTTTTCTTTCTCTGATCCATCTTAATCCGTTTTAAATGGAAACTCAATGAAGAACAACGTGACAAACAGGTAGCCATTTGAATGTTATCTCCAGTCAATTTGCAACAATATGTTGAATTTTAACACCTTTGTCGTAATCGTGTTGTCAATTGTCATCACGCTTTTATTTGATAACTGTAAAAAATGCACGTTAGAATCATTGGATAATAACTTGTTCATCAAATCATTGGAACTATCTTCTATCATTCGTATATATATCGAATGAAAAGGGGATGCATTTAAATTATAAGGAAATTGTGAGATCTAGGTTTCCTTATTTACGAACGCTGCCATTAATTAATAAAACTAAAGAAAAATCCACCTCTAATTGTTGATCTATATTTCTTATTTTCATAGGCGATATTTAATATTCACTTCGTTATTAAGCGTTTTCATTTAGCTGTTTGTTTTGCACCCTTAAAAGCGTATGAAAGTCTGCACCAAACATTTGGATGTTTACCCGAATACAATTTTTTTTTATTGTAAAAAAACTTGTTTCTTTAGAATATCAAATATTAAATATAGAGGCCAACACAAATGCACGTTGGTACTTATAAAAGACCATTCTAAAAGACCATTCTAAGTAAGGGAACGATGGCCAGACTCTTACGAGAGACTAGACTGTTTGATGAACAAGTGAATACATTTTGATTTCTTGCGAGTACCCGAGTACTCGATCGGATGAGTATAGGAGTACCCGAGTATTAATATCGATACTTGTTCCCATCCCTAATAGATATTGAATAGTGTGTGTGGAAAAAGGAGAAATTGCTTGTTCTAAGCAATTTTCTTTTGCCACAATGCTTTCAAAATCGTCTGCTGAAGATGTGTCAAAATGCATCTGTATGTGGCAAAGGATTAAACATAACAATCCTTCTATGATAATAAGAAACAAATTATGTATTTGCTTAAGAATATCCTATCATCCCTTTTCCAACTACAGGCACATCTGCAGCACAGGACTTTTGAGAACATTGTGGCTATTCAAATGTGCGATTGCTTATAATGTACCATTTTACTGTTGCCACAATATTTGTCACATTAATATTCAATAATAATACTTTCATTTACAAAGAATTTTTCGTTTTATTGCCCTAGTCGTCTGCTGCTGATTTGTTGTACATATATATTGGAAAGAGTTTTTATTCCCACCTGCAGACGCATTTTGACGCAATAGTAGCAGACAACTTTTGAAAACATTGTGGCCAAAGGTGAAATTGCTCATGATGAAATTAAGCTATTTTTTATGGATATTTTTCAGGTTTTTATCACCATGTTTTCAAGTCGTCTGCTGCAAAATTGTTGTATGTGGGAAAGAGTTTTTCAGCAACTGCAGACACATTACTCTCTTGAGACACCATTTCTTTGAGTTCTTTTGGCAATAGTTTCTACTGTTTCAAAATGGCCTGTATGTTTATTCGTTCTTTCCAGTATTTTCATCAGACATTTTCAGCTTGAAAGCATATGAAATATGCATATCAGGCAATGGCTAAACATTTCTCAGTTACAGATTAGTTTTGAGACTTTTACAGCAGACATCTTTTGAAAACAGTCTTGGGAAAAGGAGTTTTAATAATCATTAACAATTTCTCCTTTTCCCACAATCATTGATGTCTGCAATTATTTATCAAAAACTGTATTGTTTTCCGTTATCATTATCATCAATCAAAACAGCCTTTTCCACATGCAACAAACCTACAGTGAATGAATTTGAAAAAATCTACGCAAATATGTTGAAAACTTTTTTCAAAAAGTGTTGAAATCACTGTGGCAAAAGAATAAATTGCTCAATCTCCTTTTGCCACATTGATTTCGAAGGACATCTGCTACAGCCACGTCAAGATGTGTATAATACATGTGGGAATGGTTAAAATATCATATCATGGTTAACTTACTTTCAATGTAATATCTTTTTCTGTCAATTTCGCAAATTGTTGCTTTTTCAAGGAATTTAAGTAAGGCGCTTTCACAGACATCTCAAAATATCCAAATTGCAATAAATAAACTTCAAATAAATGACAAGGTAATACTGATATCACTGAAGAAGCTGAACTGTTTTTGAAAATAAAATAAACTCAAATTGTCACAGTAATTCAAGTAAATATGCCTGTATTCCCTGCTGAGATGTGAGTCAGGCATGCATTCATGAATGCAAATGGTCACTAATACCTACTTTGGACAAAGTGTTGTACATAAAACAATAATGAATTGTTTAATTGTGTAATTTGTCATGCACAATTCCCCCTATGGCTACCTGATCAGTTACAATCAATCTGTATCATTATGTACATGATAGTTACCCCCCCTAGGCAGGTATCCATTTACTTGATGTTAATTTGAATGTCTGCTTTGAAAACATCTTGGGAACAATTTGTAACATTAACAATTTAAAAGTTAACTTTCATTCTAGGGGTTTAGAAACTGTGAGGGAAAAGGAGTATTATGCTCATACATTTTCCTCTAATCACAATGTTTCAAAAGCTATCTGCCAGCTGTCAGTTTCTTGGAAATGATTTTTAAACCGTTTCCCTTATATAATATTGGTTTCATTTCTGCTTTTAAAACAATCTGAGGAAAATGTTGCAACATTTAAAACTAGAATTGTGAGTGAACTCACAAAAGGATACCCCCATCCCACACTAAAGTTTATATTGTTAAAGTGAACAACCATTTACATACAGGGGAATGCATGGAGAAGAACCAATTTTGCATTCCCCTGGAAGGCAGATTAGGCCATATCAATGTCAATTATCTCCCTTGAAATATTTCCGACCGGGATAATCCTTCTTCATGCACATCCTCAGGTTGTGTACTGCAACTGTGTGAAGTTTCATCAGTATGGGTCGAGCCGTTCAGGAGGAGTAGCGCTTACGAGATCTGTTGCAACATATTGCAATATTGGACTAAGTAATGGCAATTATCTCCCTTGAAATGTACTGTAACTGTGTAAAGTCTCATCAGTATGGGTCCAGCCGTTTAGGAGGAGTCGCGCTTACAAGACCTGTCGCCACATATAGTCCATTATTGGACTAAGTAATGGCAATTATCTCCCTTGAAATATTTCCGACCAGGATAATCATGTACATCCTCAGATTGTGTACTGCAACTGCGTAAAGTCTCATCAGTATGGGTCCAGCGGTTCAGGAGGAGTTGTGCTTACGAGACCTGTCGCCACATATTGCAATATTGGACTACGTAATGGCAATTATCTCCCTTGAAATATTTCTGACCGGGATAATCCTTTTAAAAGAGCTACAAGCTGTAGACAAAAATTTAAAAAAAAGAAAAAAATTTTGGTATGTGTCTCTCTGTAATCAGCCAATGAACAAGCGGGCCAAAAAGACCCTAAATCGATCACATGAGTGATAGAAAATTAGGAACAAATATTAAACTGTAAATATCTGGGAAAATTTGATCAGGAGTGCAAATGAAACCGCAGTCACTGTTAAAGAAATACCTTATCAGTAAAGGCCATTTGTATCTTGAAATCTAACAACAACTTTTATAAGAATGGAATTATAAAGTTTTGTCATTTCGCCCCTTTCCTAGTGCCGCCTTGCTGCCCTGTTTTTCAACGAAATTAATATGGCTTGAACAGTTTTTGTAGAGGGTCACTCAAGGAACATTTTTACCAAATTATATTGGAATCTGACAAGCAGATTCTGAGGTGAAGATTTTTAAAGTTTGGACATTTTGCCCCCTTGCTGATGCTGCAGCAACCAAAGTTCCCAATAGAATTTAAATCTTTTAACAATTTTGAAAGAGGACCACCAAAGGAACATTTCCGGGATGTTTCGTAGGAAATTGTTTCTGCGGTTTAGGAGGAGATGATATCTAAAGCTGAAGTTAACGACGTACGGACGATGGAAAGAGTGTTCAGAATAGATCGCCTTGAGCCTTCGGCTCAGGTGTCAGATCTAAAAATGGGATGAGTTACACAAAAGAATTGATTGATTAGGGTTTAATGCCGTTTTTAACAATTTCTCAGTTATATCACGGCGGCCAGTTGACCTACTCATGCATTTCCTGGTTTTCTCAAACATAGCAGTACTCCACACAACAATCTTCCCAAGCAACTGGCTGCTTTTCCACATAGACTTAGCCCATTGGTGGAAGACGAATGATGCATGTCGCATTGACTTTTGTCAATCGTCGGAAAGGAAGTTGGCCGAGCCGGGATTCAAACTCACAACCCCTGGATTGACAACCCGTGTCGCTACCGACTGAGCTACTGGGGCTCGGTTACACAAAAGAAATAAAGCTTGTTGATAGTAAATAGTGAAAAAAAAGACATTTTTAATAAAATTTAATTAATCTTCTAGGTAATAGTTAAGTGTGAAGGTTTTTTTTTTTAAAAGGCTAAAATACAGGTACCTACGGTGGCATAGACATGACATTTTTTTTTTTTTTTTTTACCCTTTTATCTTGTGGGAACGAGAAACTATCTTGTGGGAACGAGAAACTATCTTGTGGGAACGAGAAACTATCTTGTGGGAACGAGAACTTATCTTGTGGGAACGAGAAACTATCTTGTGGGAACGAGAACTTATCTTGTGGGAACGAGAACTTATCTTGTGGGAACGAGAAACTATCTTGTGGGAACGAGAAACTATCTTGTGGGAACGAGAAACTATCTTGTGGGAACGAGAAAGATGACCAATCATAATCGTTTATTATTGCCACATATATTCGCGACAAGAACGTGACGATGTAAAATGTAATTTCCAATTATTTCTATGACTGTTGTTAATGTCATGTCTATGCCACCCTACGGTGGCATAGACATGACATTTTTTTTTTTTTTTTACCCTTTTATCTTGTGGGAACGAGAAACTATCTTGTGGGAACGAGAAACTTTCTTGTGGGAACGAGAAAACTTCTTGTGGGAACGAGAACTTATCTTGTGAGAACGAGAAACTATCTTGTGGGAACGAGAACTTATCTTGTGGGAACGAGAAACTATCTTGTGGGAACGAGAAACTATCTTGTGGGAACGAGAAACTTTCTTGTGGGAACGAGAACTTATCTTGTGGGAACGAGAAACTATCTTGTGGGAACGAGAAACTTTCTTGTGGGAACGAGAAAACTTCTTGTGGGAACGAGAACTTATCTTGTGGGAACGAGAAACTATCTTGTGGGAACGAGAACTTATCTTGTGGGAACGAGAAACTATCTTGTGGGAACGAGAAACTATCTTGTGGGAACAAGAAACTATCTTGTGGGAACGAGATAAGTTCTCGTTCCCACAAGATAGTTTCTCGTTCCCACAAGATAAGTTCTCGTTCCCACAAGCGTTCCCACAAGATAAGTTCTCGTTCCCACAAGATAAGTTCTCGTTCCCACAAGAAGTTTTCTCGTTCCCACAAGAAAGTTTCTCGTTCCCACAAGATAGTTTCTCGTTCCCACAAGATAAAAGGGTAAAAAAAAAAAAAAAAAAATGTCATGTCTATGCCACCGTAGGTACCTGTGACTCGAAGGAAAATTTCTACCAAATGGAATCAGACAAGCCAATTCAGAAAAGATGAATTCTATAAAGTTAAGACATTTTTCTCCCTTTCTGATTGCCCCAGAAACCAAAGCTCTCTATAGAATTTATATAATTTGCCTGGTTTTGAAAGAAAAGTTAATGTTACCACTTTTATCAGATGCCACCATCAAGCTATATGTCTTTCAATTAAGTATTTTTCTTGGAAAATTTATGTAGAGGGTTAGTGAAGGAACATTTCTACACATTAATCTTGAAATCAAACAAGCACATTCATAAGAATGGAATTTCAAAAATAATAATATCATTTTGGCCTTTTTTTAATGCTGCCATGTTAACTATTTTTTGTAAAGGGTCACCGGCCGGCCCATGGATTTTTTGTTATCAATTTGTATTGGAATCTAACAAGCAGATTAAAAGGAGAATAATTTTTAAAGATTGGCCACCCCCCTTTCCCTTGCTGATGCCTCAGCAACCAAAGTTCTTGATCTTTGAACAATTTTGAAACACTAAGTCTGGATAAACAGAGGATAATTCCAGTCAAGTTTGGTTGAAATTGGTCAAGTGGTTTAGGAAGAGAAATTGTTTATAAAGGGTCAAGGTGATCTAAAAATACCTACCCACGTTTTGTTCTTATTACTCCAACAAGCTATCTTTCAATATAAACTTTTAAGCCAAATGATGGAAATAAATGACTGAAGTCACAATGCATTTTGTCAATCATCAGGAAACAATTAATTTAATATTTGATATTCAAACTTAGAAACAGACAAAACTACAAACTAAGCAAATTTTCCTTTTACACAATGTTTTCAACATTTGAATGGTGATTAAGGCCACTATCAACAATTTTCCAGTCATAATACGCTGTGTTTCCCGGGTATTAAGTTACCAGTATTTACTGGTCCATTTATCCGGACACCTGAGTGAGTCAGTCCCACAACACTTAGTGCCAAGGAAAGACAATTTCAAAATGCTTGATATGACCCCACCCGGGATCAAACACCCAACCTCCCAGAGGCAGATGCTCTACCAAGAAACCATCAAGGTGGTCCTCAGAAGCATGAAGTTGTCAATTTCAAGGGAGTGGTTTATACAACAAAGGCCAACATTTCTTTCAATTAAACAACTTTAAAGCTGTAAATACTGTGTTTTATCCATTGTAATTACATAATTTCTATCTGGGCTACAGTATAAAAGGTTTTCTGTTAATCCAATTCATTCATTCTTATATCTACAAAAACTTCTTTATAATATTATAAACAAAAACCAACTTGAATAAACCTTTAATCTTTTTAACATCAATACTTGTACATGTAACAATGAAACAACTAAAAACTTAACCTGTGCAATGTTATAAATACTGACACAACATATCTGCGTTCGACATTTTGATGTCTTGTTACAACTGCAAAATGTTGCTTTTTGGTTATTCTTTAATTGGCTGCTTAATACAAGCTGTTGCTCAACGCATTAGCATAGTATCCATTTAGTTTGGAATTAGTGAATTGAGTAAATGTCTCAACCCTTTCCTGCATACAGACGCTTTCTGACGCCTCTGCTGCAGATGACTTTTGAAAATATTGTGACAAAGAAGAAATTGCTCATAACAAGCAATTTCTCCTATTGCCACAATGTTTTCAACTTGTTAAATAAATTATACATTTTCATTAATGGAGATTTTCCATGTTTTTAAAGTCGTCTGCTGCAGGTTTGTGTGTGGAAAAGGGTTAAGACAATTTTAGTTCTTGTATCCCTTTGTGTGATTCTTTCACAGAGCAAAATCAAAGCCCCCAATTGTTTGACATGGCTCAAATGTTCCTACCCCTTCATAGAAAGTTGTCGCATGTGCTCATTTTTTCATTTCGTTATTATCTTGCATACATGTATAAATAACAGGTGATAAAACAAGCAAGCCAAAGTCTAAATGATTTTGACTAAAACGTTTCTTGTCATCCTTTTTTGAAAACGCACTCATTTCTGACATTCCCAATCTGGATGATAACAAAACCTTATTTTAGAAAGAAACAACTGTGAAGGGTACGGTTAACCCTTTACCATACAGCCATTTGTTACCACATTTTGTCACTTGAAAAACATTTTGATAACAGGGAAACTCGTCATGAGCAATTCCTTCTTTTCACCACAATGTTGTAAACTCTTTTAAATATTCATACTTCCAGATGTATAATATCTTTGTCCAGCCTTCATGTTTTCAAAGCTGCCTGCTGTACTGATTTTTCGAGTGAGGAAAAAGGTTTTAAGAGTTTAAACAATACACAGTGCAATATACAACATGTCAAAATGACATGAACATGTCGATGGCGTATTGAATTGATGGATTGATCTATTGACAAGATATGTCCAATGAACCAGACAATTTCAACAGCCTGGTCTTGCTGATCTTGTTTAACCCTTTCCCTCATACGACTATTCTAAAGCAGACGATTTTGAACATATTTTGTCAAAAAATGGATAACCTATGACTAAGAGTGAAAAACATTGTGGCAAAAGGAGAAATTGCTTGTTTTGAGAAGTTTCTTCTTTTGTCACTATGTTTTCAAAAAGCTGTCTGCTGCAGAGGCGTTAGAAAGCGTCTTTATGAGGAAAAGGGTTAAACTTTAAAGTCAGTGACATTAGCTACATATAAAGTCAAACATTTATAGAGAAATTGTCAGTGCCGTAAATTTTCTTTTTAAGCCATATTTATTTGTTTATAATAAATTAAGAGGTATAATCGACTTTCTATTTAACTAAAATACAAGAGAAAGTTGATGCAACGCATCAATGTCGCCGGATATCCATAGTGCAGTAACGCATAACACTTGAATAAACAGTTATCAACTGAGGGGCATATTGGAACATCAGGGGTGGGGTCAAGTGAAAATGTATCATAACTTGCATTGTTTTGTCAACGAAGTGAATGATAATTGAAGCCTTTCATTGTTTATGATCAATCTCCATTCCAAAGTAGGTTGACCATACACACAACCAACTAATTATTGATCATAAACAGTAATGGAAATGAGTGATCTTGCCAATCATTAGTCTAAGTATGTATACAGTGCTTTCATTAAGGAATAATTATAAGATTTGTGAATTCCACATACACTTTTCAAGATGTTTGTCAGAATATTTGAATTTTATTATTTTTCAATAAAACCACAAAACAGACAATTTAGGATTTGCATGCAATAGCACGTCATTTTACCGTTCCTCTTTTAAAGTCAACAGTGGACACCTTTGCAGCAATCTACTTTTAAAACAATGAGATAAGGGTTAAATCGCTGAAGACATGAGTTTTCTCTTTTTCTCAAAATGATATTAGCTTAGCATCCTAATTATATCATACTTTAACAAATGTTGAAATGTAGTCCAATATTTATGAATTATACCACCTTCGAAATATAATATCAACTAAACAGTTAAATCTCATTGAAATTGTTGTATAATTTAAACTTAATTTCGAACATAAACTTAGCCCTATGTTGAGTACAACATGTTAATTTATTTTAATTCTTTCCTTCCTTTTTTATAATGAAAACAACAAACTACTCATGTTTTAAAATTATATTATGATGAGCGCCCTTGTGTCAATGATGCATAACAATATGCAGATCGGAAGCAATATGCCTTTAGGGAATTAAATGACACATTTAAAATTGTCAAGGACGAGATAATTTTGTACGAAAGACCCGATTCTTTCTTATTTGCAGAGGTGTCGTTCATGAAACTCTCTTTATAGGCAGAGAGTGTTCGTTCAAAGTCATTTTTCCATTAAAACCAGTTTTATCTCGGTTTGTTCTTTTCTTCATTTGTTTCGAACCAAATAAACATTTTAAATCACCTATAATTTACTATTTGTAAGTGAGTGTAAAGAGCGGCTCTCTGCAAAGGAGATTGATCTACGCAGTTGGTATTCGCGAGTCACGCAGGTGCGCGTAAGTAAACAAATTAGACTGCGACGTAAAGGTTTGTAGTTATCGACTTTTGATTACATGTAGTAGTGTAAAATAAAGTATACCAGTCTAGCTAATAGGGACTGTTTTGTCTTCGTAAATAAAACAAAAAAACATAAATGCGAGTCAAAATAAAGAAACTGAAAATACCTAAAACATCGGAATATTTATTTCATTTTAGATGTGTCATTACTTAGTGTTTTTAAACAAACACTATTGTAATATGTTCAAGACATCTAAATGTGTTTTTTTCTAATAATAATCCCCCCTCCCATGTGATTTCAGAAAACCTATTAAAAATAGAAGTCGCGGGCTTCTGCCCGGCGACTAATAAACCTAGCTATAGCTAGAATTTCTCAATGTGAATTTATGGGGATTAAATTTTTGAACAGTCATCAATATTGCTCATTGGTATTTGATTATAACTTCTAAGGAACATTACAGTGAAATCAGAATACAGAGGACTAAATAAAGGAAGAGGGAAGTAAACTGGTCTTTTCCTCAAAATATCTCTCTTAAGTAATACTCAACCAATCCCTATGTTATGGGTGTACTCAAGAGAAGCGTCTCACTGAGACGATTTGTTTGAGTACCCACAACAAAGGGTTTGAATGTCAAATAAGGATTTTATAACATGAACAGTGACTTATTTAGAACTCTGATAACAAACATTTGAATTTGGCTAGTGCTTTCAGAACGTCGATAAGAAGGATGAGCAACTCTCCTTGTAAACCCATTTTCTGGTTGAAATATCACAAGGAGAAATGAAATTGTCCAAAATTTTGAAGCAAATAAAAAATTTAAGTCCTATACTTTGTTTGTTTTGAGTTTAACGCCGCTTTCAACAGCTTTGGTCATATCACGGCGGTCAGTGCACCTACCCATGTTTTCCTGGCTTTCCCACACCAGTACTTACACAACATTCTTTCAAAGCCACTGACTACTTTCTCACATAGATCAGAGGTGAGAGGCAATGGAAAACATCGCCCGAAAGAATGTCCCCGCAACCGGGTATCGAACCAGTGACCTCCAGATCACGAGTCAGATACGCTACCAATTGAGCTACCCGGCCGGGTAATAAGTCCTATACAGTCAAACTTGTGTGAGCGGTCACATGCAATCAGCGGTCATCGACGTTAAACGGTCATTTTAAATCCATCCAAACCAATTATACTCTATAAACTGCCTTGATCAGCGATCCCTTTTGAAACGCCACACTAATTGGTCGAGATTAACTGTAATCTTATTATGTTCAACGGTCAATCAACGCACGACTTGGATTCTCAAGGTGTTAAATTATCGGTGTTTAATACATACAGGTAAAGCACACTGTGACAATCACATTATCGGGTATTTTATATACGCGTAAGCTGTTTACATGTTAGATGATCTAAGATCTAGGGTACCGAAAACAGCCGACGTGTGCCGAATGATAGTTGCATGATTCATCCACAAGAAGTTGCGATTTTGGTTTCTTTTCTGTTTACAATGTCGTGCAAAATTGATAAATTGAAAAGATATTTATGAGCGTTTTAGACCGAAAGACAGTACCTTCATATGTTAAAATGAAAGATAATGTCCACTTTGAAGTCCCAAGTCAATTTATATTCCCATTTCCATTTTAAAACTAAAGATTATCGAGTAAAATTTTGTGCAAGAATACGGATACGTTATTCAGCGAATTTCAACAATTTTTTTCAATTTCAAGTGAAGTAAAACAATATTTAATTGTCAAGTTAGTTGTAAACGTTGGTTTAAACTAAAGAATAGATAGCACAATGAAATATTTGATAAAAAGATCTACAAATCTTCATAACAATGTTTAAATACAAGTTTATATAGACAATTTACTATTTGTAATGTAATGACTATTCCTAAAAGTTACATGTAATATTATGTGAACTGACAAAACTTGAATAAACCCGACGAAGTTGTAATATTTGTGAACAGCAGCCACCTGCTGATCACAAGTTTGATGCATTTGTAAACAAGAGGGCCATGATGACCCTATATTGCTCATCTGATTTAATCAAACTTCAATAGTTTTCAATGTTTTTACTCTATACATATATAAGGAAAGCAAGCAACCACCCTGGTGGCCATGTTTTTCAACGGATCAGAATAAATTGAACAAACTTGGCGGAGGGTCACGCAAGGAACATTTGTGCCAAACTATTTTCAAATCAGATCAGTGATTTAGTACAAGGAGATTTTTGTTAAGGAAAGGAACCGAGCTCCTATGGATATCTAGCTACTGAATAAGTTTGGTAAACATCGGATAATAAATGAAGACTTTATCGTGTTCACAAGAAATTGTGGACGGACGACATACCATAATCATATTATGCATGGACGGATCTGTCTGGTTTTCAAAAGGAACCGAGCTATTATGGATATCTAGCTACTGAATAAGTTTGGTAAACATCAGATAATAAATGAAGACTTTATCGCATTCACAAGAAATTGTGGACAGACGATGGACGATCACAAAAGCTGACCTTGTCACTACGTGACAGGTGAGCTAAAAAACGAAACATATATATTATAAAAGCTTATAAACTTTGAACTTAAGCAACAGATGAAACCAAATTTCTAAGTAAACACTTCTCAATATCGTATGTTATGGATTGAGGCTTGTAGATGTGTTCTTTCTCAATGCCGAATACAAAACTGGCTGATTCTCTAAGATCGCGGGTTCGATCGCAATCCTCAGACCTGGTCATACCAAACACATTATAAATCGAAGTGATGACTTTCCCTCATTGGTGCTCAGGATTGTGGGGTTAGCGTTACCACTGACTGCTCGTAGCTCTTTTTCTGTACTGAGCCAGCGTTCGAAATTAACTTTTTTGGCTGGAAGCAAGTACTTGCTACCTGCTTTGAAAGTAAGTAGCGAATTTATCTTTCAGGAAGCATTAGCAATATAAACAATAACATATTAAAGTAAGCTTTTACCTGTAATTTAATGCACCTAAAGAGTTTAGATTAATTACTTGTTTAAAATTGATAATTAACGTGCATCCACTAAAACGGTTTAATAGTTGAGTTCTTATTGTCTTGTGCAATGTTATGTGTAAACCAATCACCTTGATTTATTGAACAAGTTGATAAAAGAGTGTGTAATTAAACTTGAATATGCACAGAAAAAAACAGAAACATTAAGTGAAAACGAAACTGCACATTTGTTTTCATGTAGCAAGTTTTTGCTATTGGCTTTTTGGGCAGGTAGCATGTTCCAATTTTAAGTAGCAAATTTGCTACTTGTTACAGCTAATTTCGAACCATGGTACTCACGGTACTCAGAATGCGATTTCATGTTTTGACTTAAGTCAGGTTTTTGTACTAGAAATGCAATTTTATATTTTGAGCGTTTGAATCCTATTCATCCTGTTACAATGCAATATTACTTACGGTTACTTACGGTTCCGAGACCGCCGGAAAGCCTAGGGCTTCTAATGGTCCATCTAATGTGTTTTTACTTGTATTGTTTGACAAGTGGCAGCGTGGGTTGAATTTAGAAGGGTGATTTATCCAGTGTTTATTTAATTTATTTTTAAAGGAGTTAAGACTCGAAGCTGTAACTACATCGTCTGGGAGCGAGTTCCAAGGGTCCACGGTCCTAATGCTGAAGGCATTTTTCCATATGTCTGTTTTCGATTGTTTTTTGAATAATTTGAGACTATTGCCTCTTGTTCTTGTGTATTTTGAGAGTATTAACAAGTCCTCATTTGACGTTGAGTCATACTTGTTCATTATTTTGAATACTTGTAGCATGTCCGCTCGTAGTCTACTGTATTCTAAAGATGGAATTCCTAGATATTTTAGTCTCTCGGTATAGGTTTGAAATTGTAAATTGGATAGTAATTTGGTTGCTCGTCTTTGGACATTTTCAATAGCAATTTGGTGTTTTTTCAGATGTGGAGACCATACCGTGCTCGCATACTCCAGATGGGGTCTGACCAGTGATTTGTAAAGATGTAGGAATATAGTTTTATCCATATAGGTGAAGATGATTCCTAGGTTTCTGTTGGCTATTTTAATTTTCGTTGTAATGTGAGAATGAAATTTTAAATTCTTATCTACGATGACTCCTAGGTCTTTTTCTTCCTCTACGTTAGTGATGGATTCTCTGCTTAAGTCTCTGCCTTTGGTAAAATAGTCTGTTTGTTGGTTATTACCTAGATGTAGTCTTTTGCATTTTTTTAAATTCAAGGTCCCATGTATGAGACCAGTCACTAGACCAAATTAAAGGAAAATCTTGTTAACACTCTGACAGCTGTTCTTTTAATGTTAGCATGTTGAAACTTTGGCAGAATGGATGTTTTGAACATTGCTTTCAACCCAGAAACTATGTCACTAAGCCTATATAATTGAAGAAAGACTTGTTTTCACTATTGTTATTTTTTACCTTTCTGTATTGATTATGTTCATGTGATGAATTGAATGTTAAAATTGTTGAAGATTTGACTTTGCACCAAAAGATAAAGTAGGAATAGTGTACAACAGCGGTCTCAGTTCCGACAGCTTGAAACAGAATCCTTTATCATGGTTGTCACATACCTACAGGTTAGACCCTTAAAGACGCTGTGCTCATGATGAGGCTTTGCCTTTTTCATATTAGTTCAGAAACACTGATATTTTACTACAAAATTGTTGAAATCAGTGTAAAACCCCATACAAACAAAAATTATCTTGTGAATTTAAGAAAACTGTTAATTTGGACTAGTAATAATGCAATTGAATAGTCCAGTCTCAAATGTAAGGAATTATTGAAATGACAAGATCAAAATATAAAAATAAATTGAGAAGTTACGATGACAGCCGCTCTTTCTTGATCCACTTCAAGTGGCACTTGTATCAATTTACATCAGGTGACAGATTACCCCACCCACCTGGTTTACATGCATTTTTCACACCTCCCGTTGCTTTATATGGTCCTCTTTGCATCAATACGAAATATCATATATAAAAACTCCCTGGTAATCAATAGCAGTCGATTTATAAATCACTGTTTATCTACATACCTGTTGACTAGCTTAAATATTTCATGAACTTTAAATTTTCTCCCAAATATTTTGGCCAATTTCTATCTTCAACACTAATAGATGACGTCACGTGAGATCATGTGACCAAATCACGCGACTTCCGTATACAACGATGTAAACAAACCCACGTGGTAGTACGCCGGTTCATTGAAAACATGTCTCACTTTTTACGACCTTTTCATTTTTTTTCACAATTTATTTGTGACAACGATTCAGGTCCAAAAAGGACGAATTACTAAAAGGCCGATTCCCAGACAGGCCTACGTTTTAATTTGTATAGTAAGATGTTTAATTGTTTATTATAGATGTATATTAGATACAGTGAACTCGACAGTTCCGGGTCATCGACACATTTGGAAAAAAATGTTTAGTATTCGAGAATGATACAGTATTTTGACAATTTGAATATCAAGTCATATTTCCCATTAGCTTGGCTAGTTTGACGTCGCAGTCGAACGTTCGTTTAATGATTATTTTTGTTTAGGCCTACCTGTCACAGCGAATATTGCAGATTGTAGCTATAATTTTAGTAAAACATGTATGTATTGCACATAAATATGTAGGTTTTTTACTACTGAACAATATTTATAAAAAATTCATTGACTTGTCAAAGTTGTTTATGTCAAATTGGCAGATAATTTGACCCAGTTCACATACGACACTTTCGGGTCAGACTTGTAAAGGGAATTTCTCAAAATTATCAATATACTAGATAGGCGACACCTTAAGGGTTTCGCGGGATAGAATGAGTGAAGAGGAGCAGAATTATACCGAACTACCAACTGGCCACACGCAATACTAAATATATATGTTATGAATATGTAATTTCAATTCTTACATGATTCAAAACGTAACAATTGATGACACTCAAGGTTTTTTGGCAACACCAAAATTATTTCCGCAAGTCTAAAAGATAAACACACCATACTATTGGTTTTGGCGCCAAAGCGATAACGTTATGACGTCATACCGCTGAAGTGCTGAACGTGACGTCACTTTCCAAGTATTTGGTCACGTGGAAATATTTGATTCAAGAGCCCCTATTAAAAGCATTCTCCAACTATCAAAACTAAATGTATGAGAAATTTAAAAACACCGTTGTTTGCACTGGATCTTTGACAAGTTTCAGTTTAAATTTCAGGTCTCTAGCTGATTCCGTTATTTGCTGGTGCGAGATCTACAGAAATATGTAGTCAAAATGTCGATTTTTCGGGTTTTAACCTTAAAAATATCTAAAACTAGATTTGTCCCAGATATAACGAAACCGCCCAGACCTAGATCGCATTGTGGTCTATCAGTGTGGCTAATTTCAGCGAAATCGTTCTCACCGATTTCTTTGTCCTCAAATCGCTGAATTTTACAACACATTGTGTCCCAATAGCCGTATAGACATTTGTTCCGTAGAACAGAATAGAATAATTCTGTTCCACTACACTAATTCTATACTAGAAAGGCGACACCTTAAGGGTTTCGCGGGATAGAATGAGTGGAGAAGAGCAGAATTGCATCCGAACTACCAACCGACCACACACAATGCTGAATATATTATTTCGATTCTAACATGATCCAAAACGTAACAATTGATGAAACTAGTATTTTGCAACAACAAAATTATCTCCGTAAGTCTAAAAGATAAATAGAACATTATTATCGGGATTTGGCGCCCAAGTTTAGTTTAAACTTATTTATTTTACATCGATTGCGAAACAAGCTTTAAGCTTAAATTAATCACACTCGATGTCTGCTTCCTGGAGACTTAACCAGTACTCGTGCCGTTTTGTGTTGAAAAATCTCAAAAGGACCCGCTCATCACGGGACTCGAACCAGGGACCTTTGATACGAGAGGCCGACGCTCTACCTCTGCACCACTGTAACGTTATGACGTCAACCACTGACGTGACGTCACTTTCCTAGTCACGCCCACAGATTTTTTTAAAATCAAGAACCCCTATAGCCCTGTCCGGAAAGGTGTTATCTGCCCGTGGCGCGATTACGTCCCTTGCATTCTCAGAAATAATTCTACTTCCGGGGGGCATTTTCTAGAACAATCTATACAAATGGCGACAAATAAAGAGAATGAATCAGCGATGCGTAAAGATTTGGATTTTGATAAGTTGAATGTTAGCGAGTTGAAATTGTATCTCCGTGATCATGGACAGTATGTATCAGGAGTTAAATCAGAGTTGATTAAACGCGCAAAAGGAACGGATATTCTTCGCAAACGACCGTTAAGCGAGTTGAGCTTGGAGGATGAGAATTTCGAAAAACGAAGGAACTTGGAAAGATTTGTTTCCCCATTAGGAGAAATATTACCGCATCCGTCGACCCTTAAACACGGTTGGATTGACGATTGTGAAAAAATACCAGACTTTTCAAACACAGAACTATACAATTATTTAGTGCTAAGTCAAGGTCGAACAATTGACAAAGAACAAAACAATGCCAAAAGACAACTAAAAGCAAAAGTGTTTTATGAGGATAGACATGTGCATTCAGTACAGTACCATGGAATTGATCACCAAATCACTCACTGTTTCGTACGGGCCAAAGTCATCCCATCCATGCCAACCCTCAATGAAAAGAAGAAGCCAGATTATATAGTTTGGATAAGTATGTCTAAAGTAACGGGGCATATCCATGCAGCTGGGTGCGAATGTAGTGCTGGGTACGTACATCAATAAAAATATGTTTGCTTTTGTGTATAACAACTAACATGTATACTGTAAACAAGCTGCTTTATTCCATTGTCTTTTTCAATTATATAATAAACATAATTATCACATAAGTTGAGTTACTGGCAACTATTTATTATGTAGTTAACTTAATAAACAGTATTAGTATACACAGGGTGACTATATTTCATTATAGTCACCCTGGTATACATCATGTGACTTTGTAACGTTAAATTCTCATATACTCATCATGGGCAATTTTTTACCGTCTTATGCTATGACTGACGCGCATGCCATGTATACTGTTCATATGTGGTGTTATATTGAAGTAACCATGTTCACCTCAAAATAAGGGTACAGAAAAAAAAGAATAAGCTTGTAATTTTGTTTGGTATAATAAAATAAATAGTGCATGTCAACATTCTGGTAAATACTGTTAACCTCGACTTCGCCTCGGGTAACAGTATCTTCCTCATGTTGACAATGTGTACTGTCTCACTGGATGCAATGCAATATTTATATATTGTTTACTTCAGAATGGTCATAAATATGTGGCCTATATATGATACAAATCATACGATTACTTGTTGTGCCTAACTTACGACATTTTATTGGATGTGAGCATTTAACAATTCTAAATAAAATTTGTTTTATCTCTTTTTAGTGAAGGGGAATCCTGTAACCATATAGCGGCAGTACTCCATGGACTGATTGACATTACAGAAAAAAAGAAAGAAGGTCTCCATGCGTCTACATCAAACACGTGTAAATGGAATCAACCGCGCAAACGAAAACTGAGCCCACAAAAATCACAGGACATAACATTTAAAAAGTGTAAATGGACTCCAGAGGTTCAAAATTCCATTGTAGAAAAGTCACCATCAAAAGAAACTGTTTTAACCGTGACACAAGTGAACATTAAAAACTTTGCTAGTAAATTGAGGCAATGTGCACCACATGCTGCATGGTTATTAACACGACCAGAAACAGTTTTGATTAAAGATCCGAAACAACAGTTACCAGAAATACACAACATAACATTTAATTATGCAGACAGCGTTAAACTAGACAGTGAGAAATGCAGAGACTTTTTTCAATCTTATAGCAGTAATCAACGTTTGTCTGATGACGATTGTAAAAAGACTGAAAAAATTACTCGTGGACAAATTAAGAATAAGCTTTGGAAGAAAGCCCGTATCGGTCGTGTTACATCATCCAACTTTGGTGCGATATGTAAATGTAAAAACAGTGAACCAGTAAGTGTCATTAAAACTGTCATGGGTTATAATCGCTTTTCAAACGCGAGTGTTAAATGGGGACGTGACCATGAACCAGCAGCTAGACGGAAGTATGTACTAGTTAAAAAGGATGCTGGTCATAAGATATCTGTAACTGATACGGGACTATATGTTAAAACCGACATCCCATTTCTTGGTTCCAGTCCGGATGGTTTAGTGAACGATAATGGCCAAAATGGTGTTCTAGAGGTCAAGTGTCCATTTAAATGGAGACTTTCCAAAATTGATGATGCTTCCAAAGATTCTCAATTCTGTTGTGAAATAAACAAGGACCAAGTTCAGCTTAAACGTAATCATAATTACTATTATCAAGTGCAAGCCCAGATGGCTCTTACAAACTCATCATGGTGTGACTTCGTGATTTGGACATTATCCGATATACATATTGAACGGATTTCGTTCAATGAACAATTTTGGCAAGATTGTCTTGTTAAAGTCATCGAATTTTATCAGAAGTTTGTTCTCCCTGAACTTTTCTCATGTCGTGTGCAAAGAGGAAAATGTTTATATGATTAAACGCAAACAAATCATCCAGACTTTAAAGTAGTCTACTTAGTGACAAACTGTAAAAAAATAGTTCAATGTTGACTTTTTTCATTTTTATTTAGTTTAAGTTTGTTTTAATGTATCATTTATTGATCCCATCATGAGAAGTTATTACAATATATTGTGATATTTCAATGTTGATTTGATTTTGTTTGTGTAAAATATTAGGATGTTTGTTGTTTTCTGTATAGGTTAACTCTTTGTACAGTCTTGATGAATGTTTTATCCTTCCACCATAATTCCTTATCCCTTTTCCTCATATAGACACTTTCTGGCACCTCTGGAGCAGACAGCTTTTTCAAAAACATAGTGACAAAAGAAGAAATTGCTCAAAATATTCAATTTCTCCTTTTGCCACAATGTTTTCCACTTTTAGTCATAGGTTATCCATTCAATTATAGAGATTTTCCTTCCACCATAATTCCTTATCCCTTTTCCTCATATAGACACTTTCTGGCACCTCTGCAGCAGACAGCTTTTTCAAAAACATAGTGACAAAAGAAGAAATTGCTCAAAATATTCAATTTCTCCTTTTGCCACAATGTTTTCCACTTTTAGTCATAGGTTATCCATTCAATTATAGAGATTTTCCTTCCACCATAATTCCTTATCCCTTTTCCTCATATAGACACTTTCTGGCACCTCTGCAGCAGACAGCTTTTTCAAAAACATAGTGACAAAAGAAGAAATTGCTCAAAATATTCAATTTCTCCTTTTGCCACAATGTTTTCCACTTTTAGTCATAGGTTATCCATTCAATTATAGAGATTTTCCTTCCACCATAATTCCTTATCCCTTTTCCTCATATAGACACTTTCTGGCACCTCTGCAGCAGACAGCTTTTTCAAAAACATAGTGACAAAAGAAGAAATTGCTCAAAATATTCAATTTCTCCTTTTGCCACAAAGTTTTCCACTTTTAGTCATAGGTTATCCATTCAATTATAGAGATTTTCCTTTTTTGACTACATTTCTTCAGTCGTCTACTGCGGAATTGTCATATGAGGCAAAGGGTTAACTCTTTTCCCTGGTAGCTCAGTCTGTATGGATGTGAGCTGTCAATCCAGGGGTTGTGAGTTTGATCCCCAGCTCGGCCCTTTTTCTTTCCGACAATGGACAAAAAACACTTTGACACGCGTCATTCGTCTTCTACCAATTGGGTAACGGTCTATATGGAAAATCAGCCAGTTGCTTGGAAAGAAACGCAGAATAAATGAACTGGCTGCCGTGAAATGACTGAAAAACTGCAGCAGGCCACTTTAGAAAACATTGCGGCAAAATGATTTATTGCTTATAATGAGCAATTAATAATAACTTTTGAGTTAGAGCCTCACCAGTCACCTGCTATTGAATATCTCTAAAATTGAAACAATAATTTCCCTATAATCATTGGAATGAGTTGAAAACATTGTGACAACAGGAGAAATTGACCCTTAGCAAAATGAGCAATTTCTACTTTTTCCACAGTTTGCAATGATTGTCTGATCAATGTTTATGCAGCAATGAGGATCTACATATGGATAAGGTTTAGCCAGCACTTGCTTATTTTCATTATGATATATAAACACCAAAAATATGTATTTTTAAATATTTTAATTTCGTTTCATATTAAATTAATATTAATAACAAAGTAAACAATATGAATTGAAAATCAGGTTTTTGTCTTATTTTTACATTACAATTCATTTATTGGAGTTGTCCGATTGATCATCAAAGTCAGGACTAATTTCTTTTCATGATAATGGAGACCTCAGGTGCACCCATCCATGCACTTTAAATGACCTGTACTAAAGGTCTCCATATATACTGGGCACTTGTATATATGTTAAATGGAATTATAACAGTAAATTCTTTTAAAATTAATATTTAATTATTAACCCTGTCTCTCATATAGAATTAGTGTCAAAAGAAGAAATTGCACAAAACATGCAGTTTCTCCTTTTGCCACAATGTTTTCCACTTTTAGTCATAGGTTATTCATTCAATTTAATAAAGAGATTTTCTATGTTTTGACACAATCTCTAGACTAAGCCCATTGGTGAAAGACAAATGACGCATGTCAAACGTCGGAAAGAAAGTTGGCTGAG
The DNA here is from genome assembly GCA_031761405.1 of Serripes groenlandicus. NCBI lineage: Eukaryota > Metazoa > Mollusca > Bivalvia > Cardiida > Cardiidae > Serripes > Serripes groenlandicus. Next base: position 65,475,434 of record JASEVX010000006.1, read on the forward strand.
CCGGGATTCGAACTCATAACCCCTGGATTGACAGTCCGCGTCGCTACCGACTGATATATAATGGTTTATAGAAATATCTATATAAAGCTATAAAGCTTTGATAACAAACAAACAATAATAATATAAAAATTATGGATCATCATGAACCAGAGGAAATTGAAGATTTGAAAGATCAACACATATTTTTAACATCTTAGACACTCTTTTTGATAAAGTTATTGGTATTACACCACTAAGTATACGAAAGTTTTTAACACGTTCCATTGCCCTCTCTACGTCAATGCGTAAGTTGGCAATTCTACGCGTTTCCTCAACTTCTCTCCTAGAAAACCGGTGTGTTTTGAATGGAGGTATTATCATATCTATCCCTAAGGGCGTGGTTAAGTCTGTTATTAAAAATCCCTTGTCTGCCATAATCGCGTCACCTTTCTCGCATAACTCCAATATACCACACTGTTTTGTAATTTGTTTGTCACTGATGCTTCCTGACCACAAGTCTGACACAAATGTAATAATTCCAGCTGGACTAATACCTAATAGTGCTTTATAAGTCATATGGGACTTGTAGCTGGAAAACATCAACGACTTATTTGACAAAGATTGAGGTGTCTCTGTAAAAAATTCTGTACAGTCGATTATGACACGACAGTTAGGATATTTCCTACTGAACTTGTTTGGCATAAATTTGTTGACAAGTTCTCTGCTTGGCCAATCGGTCAAGAACGCAAGTTTTAAATGTAAATATTCAATCCATTTCTCACATATGACTCCACATGTAGATTTTGATATGAAAAATCTGTCTGCTAAATCTCCTAATAAAAGCCCGAGTCTTAACCTCATTAACACAATAAAAAATTCATCAATTAGACGAAGACTTCTTGGACGTCCTGTTCCTGAATTTGAATTAGATGCATTTCTTTTGGTTTTTTCAGATGCATCACTCATTTCATCAAACAACGTATAAAATACTTGCTTATTTGGCACTCCCGTGTAAAACATACACTTTTCATCAGAGTTGATGTCTTCGATTGTCACTGTTGGTTTGTTACACTGTGTGCCTGAATTTGCAAATGTTTTGATTGGCACTGGCTCGGATCTTTGTAAACAGTCACAAAGTTTTGTGGCATAATAAGTTTCATGTTCGTCAAAGATCATTTCGGTTTGTGTGGAGGCATCAGATTTATCTGTATTTGGTGTTTGTGTGCATACTGAGGTACTTGATATCCAAATGTGTGTTTGGCAGTCCTTATTTAAAGTGTTATTTATGCCATCAATTTTAACTAGACCCACATAATCATGAAACAGTAAAGATGTTTGCTCCGATGTATGGCCACTTTTGAGGTTGACTGTTTGTCCACGGGGCTCTGGCTTCTCCAATGGTTGCACGTTGTCGTCAATGACCATTAGAGTGATGTTTTCCAACTGAAATTAAAATAAAATAAAAATGTAAGTCCATATCTACAAAAGTTCAATACATATTGAATACAAATTCAACAAAAGAAAGAAATAAGAAAAATTACCCCACACCCATCGGTTTTCTAATAAACTTTACAATTTTATTGTGAGAAGAAAATAAATAATTAGAAAATAACCCCACCCATCGGTTTTCTAATAAACTTTACAATTTTATTGTGAAAAAGTCACTTTTCATTATTTTTTTATTATTATTTAATTGTTTTAACATGAACATATGCTTACGGTAGTTGTGTTGAAACGTCTTTCACCAAACATCGATGGAACCATATTCTTCTGAAATTCGCCACCGACGAAGTGTTCAGAACATAGACGTTGAGAGTCGTTGTGTTTGAAGCCCTTTTTCAATAGTTTGATTCGTCGTATCCATGCATTCCTAACACTGTCATTTGTAGGAAACCTATGCAACGAAACAGTACGTCCATTTACGTTTTTCCCTCGATAATGTGAGCATACGGTACAATAATGTCGCTTTGTTGGTGTTAAATCTTCCATTTTGACAAAACCTCTCCGGAAGTGACTGAAAACAGCGCGCTGACCGTTATCGATTTCTATTTATAGAGAGTAGCGCAAAGGGAAGTAAAAAATCAAAGTACGGCAACACCTTTCCGGACAGGGCTATTGAAAGCTTTCTCCAAGAATCCAAACTGAATGTATGAGAAATTTAAAAACACCGTTGTTTGCACCGGATCTCGGACAAGTTTCAGTATGAATTTCAGGTCTCTAGCTGATTCCGTTTTTTGCTAGTGCGAGATCTACAGAAATATGTAGTCAAAATGTCGATTTTTCGGGTTTTAACCTTAAAAATCTCTGAAACTAGATTTTTCCCAGATATAACGAACACGCCCAGACCTAGATCGCATTGAGTTCTATAAGTGTGGCTAATTTCAGCGAAATCGTTCTCACCGATTTCTTTGTCCCCAGATCGCTGAATTTTACAACACATTGTGTCCCAATAGCCGTATAGACATTTGTTCCATAGAACAGAATAGAATAATTCTGTTCCACTACACTCATTCTATACTAGAAAGGCGACACCTTAAGGGTTTCGCGGGATAGAATGAGTGGAGAGGACCAGAATTGCATCCGAACTACCAACCGACCACACACAATGCTGAATATATTATTTCGATTCTAACATGATCCAAAACGTAACAATTGATGAAACTAGTATTTTGCAACACCAAAATTATCTCCGTAAGTCTAAAAGATAAATAGAACATTATTATCGGGATTTGGCGCCCAAGTTTAGTTTAAACTTATTTATTTTATATCGATTGCGAAACAAGCTTTAAGCTTAAATTAATCACACTCGATGTCTGCTTCCTGGAGACTTAACCAGTACTCGTGCCGTTTTGTGTGGAAAAATCTCAAAAGGACCCTCTCATCACGGGACTCGAACCAGGGACCTTTGATACGAGAGGCCGACGCTCTACCTCTGCACCACTGTAACGTTATGACGTCATACCGCTGAAGTGCTGAACGTGACGTCACTTTCCAAGTATTTGGTCACGTGAAAATATTTGATTCAAGAGCCCCTATTAAAAGCATTCTCCAACTATCAAAACTAAATGTATGAGAAATTTAAAAACACCGTTGTTTGCACTGGATCTTTGACAAGTTTCAGTTTAAATTTCAGGTCTCTAGCTGATTCCGTTATTTGCTGGTACGAGATCTACAGAAATATGTAGTCAAAATGTCGATTTTTCGGGTTTTAACCTTAAAAATCTCTGAAACTAGATTTTTCCCAGATATAACGAAACCGCCCAGACCTAGATCGCATTGTGGTCTATCAGTGTGGCTAATTTCAGCGAAATCGTTCTCACCGATTTCTTTGTCCCCAGATCGCTGAATTTTACAACACATTGTGTCCCAATAGCCGTATAGACATTTGTTCCGTAGAACAGAATAGAATAATTCTGTTCCACTACACTCATTCTATACTAGAAAGGCGACACCTTAAGGGTTTCGCGGGATAGAATGAGTGGAGAGGAGCAGAATTGCATCCGAACTACCAACCGACCAAACACAATGCTGAATATATTACTAGATAGGCGACACCTTAAGGGTTTCGCGGGATAGAATGAGTGAAGAGGAGCAGAATTATACCAAACTACCAACTGGCCACACGCAATACTAAATATATATGTAATTTCAATTCTTACATGATTCAAAACGTAACAATTGATGACACTCAAGGTTTTTTGGCAACACCAAAATTATTTCCGCAAGTCTAAAAGATAATAAGTGGTCAGTGTGGCTAATTTCAGTGAAATCGTTCTCACCGATTTCTTTGTCCACAAATCGCTGAATTTTACAAAACATTGTGTCCCAATAGCCGTATATACATTTGTTCCATAGAACAGAATAGAATAATTCTGCTCCACTACACTCATTCTATATGAATATGTAATTTCAATTCTTACATGATTCAAAACGTAGCAATTGATGACACTCAAGGTTTTTTGGCAACACCAACATTATTTCCGCAAGTCTATAAGATAAACCCACCATACTATTGGTTTTTGCGCCAAAGCGATAACGTTATGACGTCATACCGCTGAAGTGCTGACGTGACGTCACTTTCCAAGTATTTGGTCACGTGAAAATATTTGATTCAAGAGCCCCTATTAAAAGCATTCTCCAACTATCAAAACTAAATGTATGAGAAATTTAAAAACACCGTTGTTTGTACTGGATATTGGACAAGTTTCAGTATGAATTTCAGGTCTCTAGCTGAATCCGTTTTTTGCTAGTGCGAGATCTACAGAAATATGTAGTCAAAATGTCGATTTTTCGGGTTTTAACCTTAAAAATCTCTGAAACTAGATTTTTCCCAGATATAACGAAACCGCCCAGACCTAGATTGCATTGTGGTCTATCAGTGTGGCTAATTTTAGCGAAATCGTTCTCACCGATTTCTTTGTCCACAAATCGCTGAATTTTACAACACATTGTGTCCCAATAGCCGTATAGACATTTGTTCCATAGAACAGAATAGAATAATTCTGTTTCACTACACTCATTCTATATTTCGATTCTAACATGATCCAAAACGAAACAATTGATGAAACTAGTATTTTGCAACACCAAAATTATCTCCGTAAGTCTAAAAGATAAATAGAACATTATTATCGGGATTTGGCGCCAAAGTTTAGTTTAAACTTATTTATTTTACATCGATTGCGAAACAAGCTTTAAGCTTAAATTAATCACACTCGATGTCTGCTTCCTGGAGACTTAACCAGTACTCGTGCCGTTTTGTGTGGAAAAATCTCAAAAGGACCCGCTCATCACGGGACTCGAACCAGGGACCTTTGATACGAGAGGCCGACGCTCTACCTCTGCACCACTGTAACGTTATGACGTCATACCGCTGAAGTGCTGAACGTGACGTCACTTTCCAAGTATTTGGTCACGTGAAAATATTTGATTCAAGAGCCCCTATTAAAAGCATTCTCCAACTATCAAAACTAAATGTATGAGAAATTTAAAAACACCGTTGTTTGCACTGGATCTTTGACAAGTTTCAGTTTAAATTTCAGGTCTCTAGCTGATTCCGTTATTTGCTGGTACGAGATCTACAGAAATATGTAGTCAAAATGTCGATTTTTCGGGTTTTAACCTTAAAAATATCTGAAACTAGATTTGTCCCAGATAAAACGAAACCGCCCAGACCTAGATCGCATTGTGGTCTATCAGTGTGGCTAATTTCAGCGAAATCGTTCTCACCGATTTCTTTGTCCTCAAATCGCTGAATTTTACAACACATTGTGTCCCAATAGCCGTATAGACATTTGTTCCGTAGAACAGAATAGAATAATTCTGTTCCACTACACTAATTCTATACTAGAAAGGCGACACCTTAAGGGTTTCGCAGGATAGAATGAGTGGAGAGGAGCAGAATTGCACCCGAACTACCAACCGGCCACACACAATGCTGATACTATTATTTCGATTCTAACATGATCCAAAACGTAACAATTGATGAAACTAGTATTTTGCAACACCAAAATTATCTCCGTAAGTCTAAAAGATAAATAGAACATTATTATCGGGATTTGGCGCCAAAGTTTAGTTTAAACTTATTTATTTTACATCGATTGCGAAACAAGCTTTAAGCTTAAATTAATCACACTCGATGTCTGCTTCCTGGAGACTTAACCAGTACTCGTGCCGTTTTGTGTTGAAAAATCTCAAAAGGACCCGCTCATCACGGGACTCGAACCAGGGACCTTTGATACGAGAGGCCGACGCTCTACCTCTGCACCACTGTAACGTTATGACGTCAACCGCTGACGTGACGTCACTTTCCTAGTCACGTCCACAGATTTTTTTAAAATAAAGAACCCCTATTGAAAGCTTTCTCCAAGAATCCAAACTGAATGTATGAGAAATCTAAACACACCGTTGTTTGCACCGGATCTCGGACAAGTTTCAGTATGAATTTCAGGTCTCTAGCTGATTCCGTTTTTTGCTAGTGCGAGATCTACAGAAATATGTAGTCAAAATGTCGATTTTTCGGGTTTTAACCTTAAAAATCTCTGAAACTAGATTTTTCCCAGATATAACGAACACGCCCAGACCTAGATCGCATTGAGTTCTATAAGTGTGGCTAATTTCAGCGAAATCGTTCTCACCGATTTCTTTGTCCCCAGATCGCTGAATTTTACAACACATTGTGTCCCAATAGCCGTATAGACATTTGTTCCATAGAACAGAATAGAATAATTCTGTTCCACTACACTCATTCTATATTAATAAAACTATTTTGGTCACTTTTTACTAGAAAGGCGACACCTTAAGGGTTTCGCGGGATAGAATGAGTGGAGAGGAGCAGAATTGCATCCGAACTACCAACCGACCACACACAATGCTGAATATATTATTTCGATTCTAACATGATCCAAAACGTAACAATTGATGAAACTAGTATTTTGCAACACCAAAATTATCTCCGTAAGTCTAAAAGATAAATAGAACATTATTATCGGGATTTGGCGCCAAAGTTTAGTTTAAACTTATTTATTTTACATCGATTGCGAAACAAGCTTTAAGCTTAAATTAATCACACTCGATGTCTGCTTCCTGGAGACTTAACCAGTACTCGTGCCGTTTTGTGTGGAAAAATCTCAAAAGGACCCGCTCATCACGGGACTCGAACCAGGGACCTTTGATACGAGAGGCCGACGCTCTACCTCTGCACCACTGTAACGTTATGACGTCATACCGCTGAAGTGCTGAACGTGACGTCACTTTCCAAGTATTTGGTCACGTGAAAATATTTGATTCAAGAGCCCCTATTAAAAGCATTCTCCAACTATCAAAACTAAATGTATGAGAAATTTAAAAACACCGTTGTTTGCACTGGATCTTTGACAAGTTTCAGTTTAAATTTCAGATCTGTAGCTGATTCCGTTATTTGCTGGTACGAGATCTACAGAAATATGTAGTCAAAATGTCGATTTTTCGGGTTTTAACCTTAAAAATATCTAAAACTAGATTTTTCCCAGATATAACGAAACCGCCCAGACCTAGATCGTATTGTGGTCTATCAGTGTGGCTAATTTCAGCGAAATCGTTCTCACCGATTTCTTTGTCCCCAGATCGCTGAATTTTACAACACATTGTGTCCCAATAGCCGTATAGACATTTGTTCCGTAGAACAGAATAGAATAATTCTGTTCCACTACACTCATTCTATAAAAATAAATCAATGCTACGGAAGCGTCCTGGTGCCAATTCATAATGTTCTATAAAAAATAATAACTCCTACGTAGGAGATAAAAAAGCCTAATTAGCTAGGAGTTTGTAACTCCTACGTAGGAGATAAAAAAAAAAGCCTAATTAGGACTCTGTGACTCCTACGTAGGAGAAAGAAAAACCTAATTAGGAGTTTATAACTCCTAATTAGGCTTTTTTATCTCCTACGTAGGAGTTATACTAGAAAGGCGACACCTTAAGGGTTTCGCGGGATAGAATGAGTGGAGAGGAGCAGAATTGCATCCGAACTACCAACCGACCACACACAATGCTGAATATATTATTTCGATTCTAACATGATCCAAAACGTAACAATTGATGAAACTAGTATTTTGCAACACCAAAATTATCTCCGTAAGTCTAAAAGATAAATAGAACATTATTATCGGGATTTGTTGCCGAAGTTTAGTTTAAACTTATTTATTTTACATCGATTGCGAAACAAGCTTTAAGCTTAAATTAATCACACTTGATGTCTGCTTCCTGGAGACTTAACCAGTACTCGTGCCGTTTTGTGTTGAAAAATCTCAAAAGGACCCGCTCATCACGGGACTCGAACCAGGGACCTTTGATACGGGAGGCCGACGCTCTACCTCTGCACCACTGTAACGTTATGACGTCAACCGCTGACGTGACGTCACTTTCCTAGTCACGCCCACAGATTTTTTTAAAATCAAGAACCCCTATTGAAAGCTTTCTCCAAGAATCCAAACTGAATGTATGAGAAATCTAAAATCACCGTTGTTTGCACCGGATCTCGGACAAGTTTCAGTATGAATTTCAGGTCTCTAGCTGATTCCGTTTTTTGCTAGTGCGGGATCTACAGAAATATGTAGTCAAAATGTCGATTTTTCGGGTTTTAACCTTAAAAATCTCTGAAACTAGATTTTTCCCAGATATAACGAACACGCCCAGACCTAGATCGCATTGAGTTCTATAAGTGTGGCTAATTTCAGCGAAATCGTTCTCACCGATTTCTTTGTCCCCAGATCGCTGAATTTTACAACACATTGTGTCCCAATAGCCGTATAGACATTTGTTCCGTAGAACAGAATAGAATAATTCTGTTCCACTACACTCATTCTATAAAGTCCTACGTAGGAGAAAGAAAAGCCTAATTAGGAGTTTATAACTCCTACTAGAAAGGCGACACCTTAAGGGTTTCGCGGGATAGAATGAGTGGAGAGGAGCAGAATTGCATCCGAACTACCAACCGACCACACACAATGCTGAATATATTATTTCGATTCTAACATGATCCAAAACGTAACAATTGATGAAACTAGTATTTTGCAACACCAAAATTATCTCCGCAAGTCTAAAAGATAAATAGAACATTATTATCGGGATTTGGCGCCAAAGTTTAGTTTAAACTTATTTATTTTACATCGATTGCGAAACAAGCTTTAAGCTTAAATTAATCACACTCGATGTCTGCTTACTGGAGACTTAACCAGTACTCGTGCCGTTTTGTGATGAAAAATCTCAAAAGGACCCGCTCATCACGGGACTCGAACCAGGGACCTTTGATACGAGAGGCCGACGCTCTACCTCTGCACCACTGTAACGTTATGACGTCAACCGCTGACGTGACGTCACTTTCCTAGTCACGCCCACAGATTTTTTTAAAATCAAGAACCCCTATTGAAAGCTTTCTCTAAGAATCCAAACTGAATGTATGAGAAATCTAAAAACACCGTTGTTTGCACCGGATCTCGGACAAGTTTCAGTATGAATTTCAGGTCTCTAGCTGATTCCGTTTTTTGCTAGTGCGAGATCTACAGAAATATGTAGTCAAAATGTAGATTTTTCGGGTTTTAACCTTAAAAATCTCTGAAACTAGATTTTTCCCAGATATAACGAACACGCCCAGACCTAGATCGCATTGAGTTCTATAAGTGTGGCTAATTTCAGCGAAATCGTTCTCACCGATTTCTTTGTCCCCAGATCGCTGAATTTTACAACACATTGTGTCCCAATAGCCGTATAGACATTTGTTCCATAGAACAGAATAGAATAATTCTGTTCCACTACACTCATTCTATACTAGAAAGGCGACACCTTAAGGGTTTCGCGGGATAGAATGAGTGGAGAGGAGCAGAATTGCATCCGAACTACCAACCGACCACACACAATGCTGATACTATTATTTCGATTCTAACATGATCCAAAACGTAACAATTGATGAAACTAGGATTTTACAACACCAAAATTATCTCCGTAAGTCTAAAAGATAAATAGAACATTATTATCGGGATTTGGCGCCAAAGTTTAGTTTAAACTTATTTATTTTACATAGATTGCGAAACAAGCTTTAAGCTTAAATTAATCACACTCGATGTCTGCTTCCTGGAGACTTAACCAGTACTCGTGCCGTTTTGTGTTGAAAAATCTCAAAAGGACCCGCTCATCACGGGACTCGAACCAGGGACCTTTGATACGAGAGGCCGACGCTCTACCTCTGCACCACTGTAACGTTATGACGTCAACCGCTGACGTGACGTCACTTTCCTAGTCACGCCCACAGATTTTTTTTAAATCAAGAACCCCTATTGAAAGCTTTCTCCAAGAATCCAAACTGAATGTATGAGAAATCTAAAAACACCGTTGTTTGCACCGGATCTCGGACAAGTTTCAGTATGAATTTCAGGTCTCTAGCTGATTCCGTTTTTTGCTAGTGCGAGATCTACAGAAATATGTAGTCAAAATGTCGATTTTTCGGGTTTTAACCTTCAAAATCTCTGAAACTAGATTTTTCCCAGATATAACGAACACGCCCAGACCTAGATCGCATTGAGTTCTATAAGTGTGGCTAATTTCAGCGAAATCGTTCTCACCGATTTCTTTGTCCCCAGATCGCTGAATTTTACAACACATTGTGTCCCAATAGCCGTATAGACATTTGTTCCATAGAACAGAATAGAATAATTCTGTTCCACTACACTCATTCTATACGTAGGACTTTACTAGAAAGGCGACACCTTAAGGGTTTCGCGGGATAGAATGAGTGGAGAGGAGCAGAATTGCATCCGAACTACCAACCGACCGCACACAATGCTGAATATATTATTTCGATTCTAACATGATCCAAAACGTAACAATTGATGAAACTAGTATTTTGCAACACCAAAATTATCTCCGTAAGTCTAAAAGATAAATAGAACATTATTATCGGGATTTGGCGCCAAAGTTTAGTTTAAACTTATTTATTTTACATCGATTGCGAAACAAGCTTTAAGCTTAAATTAATCACACTCGATGTCTGCTTCCTGGAGACTTAACCAGTACTCGTGCCGTTTTGTGTGGAAAAATCTCAAAAGGACCCGCTCATCACGGGACTCGAACCAGGGACCTTTGATACGAGAGGCCGACGCTCTACCTCTGCACCACTGTAACGTTATGACGTCATACCGCTGAAGTGCTGAACGTGACGTCACTTTCCAAGTATTTGGTCACGTGAAAATATTTGATTCAAGAGCCCCTATTAAAAGCATTCTCAAACTATCAAAACTAAATGTATGAGAAATTTAAAAACACCGTTGTTTGTACTGGATATTGGACAAGTTTCAGTATGAATTTCAGGTCTCTAGCTGAATCCGTTTTTTGCTAGTGCGAGATCTACAGAAATATGTAGTCAAAATGTCGATTTTTCGGGTTTTAACCTTAAAAATCTCTGAAACTAGATTTTTCCCAGATATAACGAAACCGCCCAGACCTAGATCGCATTGTGGTCTATCAGTGGGGCTAATTTCAGCGAAATCGTTCTCACCGATTTCTTTGTCCACAAATCGCTGAATTTTACAACACATTGTGTCCCAATAGCCGTATAGACATTTGTTCCATAGAACAGAATAGAATAATTCTGTTCCACTGCACTCATTCTATATATACTAGAAAGGCGACACCTTAAGGGTTTCGCAGGATAGAATGAGTGGAGAGGAGCAGAATTGCACCCGAACTACCAACCGGCCACACACAATGCTGATACTATTATTTCGATTCTAACATGATCCAAAACGTAACAATTGATGAAACTAGTATTTTGCAACAACAAAATTATCTCCGTAAGTCTAAAAGATAAATAGAACATTATTATCTCAAAATTAAATCATTAAAATCTCAAAAAGACCCGCTCATCACGGGACTCGAACCAGGGACCTTTGATACGAGAGGCCGACGCTCTACCTCTGCACCACTGTAACGTTATGACGTCAACCGCTGACGTGACGTCACTTTCCTAGTCACGCCCACAGATTTTTTTAAAATCAAGAACCCCTATTGAAAGCTTTCTCCAAGAATCCAAACTGAATGTATGAGAAATCTAAAAACACCGTTGTTTGCACCGGATCTCGGACAAGTTTCAGTATGAATTTCAGGTCTCTAGCTGATTCCGTTTTTTGCTAGTGCGAGATCTACAGAAATATGTAGTCAAAATGTCGATTTTTCGGGTTTTAACCTTAAAAATCTCTGAAACTAGATTTTTCCCAGATATAACGAAACCGCCCAGACCTAGATCGCATTGTGGTCTATCAGTGTGGCTAATTTCAGCGAAATCGTTCTCACCGATTTCTTTGTCCACAAATCGCTGAATTTTACAACACATTGTGTCCCAATAGCCGTATAGACATTTGTTCCGTAGAACAGAATAGAATAATTCTGTTCCACTACACTCATTCTATATAATGTAGAAGTTACAAAGTCCTTCGTAGGAGATAAAAAAGCCTAATTACTAGAAAGGCGACACCTTAAGGGTTTCGCAGGATAGAATGAGTAGAGAGGAGCAGAATTGCACCCGAACTACCAACCGACCACACACAATGCTGATACTATTATTTCGATTCTAACATGATCCAAAACGTAACAATTGATGAAACTAGTATTTTGCAACAACAAAATTATCTCCGTAAGTCTAAAAGATAAATAGAACATTATTATCGGGATTTGGCGCCCAAGTTTAGTTTAAACCTATTTATTTTACATCGATTGCGAAACAAGCTTTAAGCTTAGATTACTCACACTCGATGTCTGCTTCCTGGAGACTTAACCAGTACTCGTGCCGTTTTGTGTGGAAAAATCTCAAAAGGACCCGCTCATCACGGGACTCGAACCAGGGACCTTTGATACGAGAGGCCGACGCTCTACCTCTGCACCACTGTAACGTTATGACGTCAACCGCTGACGTGACGTCTCTTTCCTAGTCACGCCCACAGATTTTTTTAAAATCAAGAACCCCTATTGAAAGCTTTCTCCAAGAATCCAAACTGAATGTATGAGAAATCTAAACACACCGTTGTTTGCACTGGATCTCGGACAAGTTTCAGTATGAATTTCAGGTCTCTAACTGATTCCGTTTTTTGCTAGTACGAGATCTACAGAAATATGTAGTCAAAATGTCGATTTTTCGGGTTTTAACCTTAAAAATCTCTGACACTAGATTTTTCCCAGATATAACGAAACCGCCCAGACCTAGATCGCATTGTGGTCTATCAATGTGGCTAATTTCAGCGAAATCGTTCTCACCGATTTCTTTGTCCCCAGATCGCTGAATTTTACAACACATTGTGTCCCAATAGCCGTATAGACATTTGTTCCATAGAACAGAATAGAATAATTCTGTTCCACTACACTCATTCTATAGGAGTTATAAAGTCCTACGTAGGAGTTATAAACTCCTAATTAGGCTTTTCTTTCTCCTACGTAGGAGTTATAAAGTCCTAATTAGGCTTTTTTTTATCTCCTACGTAGGAGTTACAAAGTCCTAATTAGGAGTTACAAAGTCCTAATTAGGAGTTACAAAGTCCTAATTAGGAGTTACAAAGTCCTACGTAGGACTTTATACCTCCTACGTAGGAGATAAAAAAAAGCCTAATTAGGAGTTATAAAGTCCTACGTAGGAGTTATAAACTCCTAATTAGGCTTTTATTTCTCCTACGTAGGAGTTACACAGTCCTAATTAGGCTTTTTTATCTCCTACGTAGGAGTTAGAAAGTCCTAATTAGGCTTTTTTATCTCCTACGTAGGAGTTATAAAGTCCTAATTAGGCTTTTGTTATCTCCTACGTAGGAGTTACACAGTCCTACGTAGGAGTTACAAACTCCTAATTAGGCTTTTTTATCTCCTACGTAGGAGTTATAAAGTCCTACGTAGGAGATAAAAAAAAAAGCCTAATTAGGAGTTATAAAGTCCTACGTAGGAGTTATAAACTCTTAATTAGGCTTTTATTTCTCCTACGTAGGAGTTACACAGTCCTAATTAGGCTTTTTTTATCTCCTACGTAGGAGTTATAAAGTCCTAATTAGGCTTTTTTATCTCCTACGTAGGAGTTATAAAGTCCTAATTAGGCTTTTGTTATCTCCTACGTAGGAGTTACACAGTCCTACGTAGGAGTTACAAACTCCTAATTAGGCTTTTTTTTATCTCCTACGTAGGAGTTATTCTTTTTTATAGAAAATTATGAATTGGCACCAGGACGCTTCCGTACAATGCTTATGGTACTAAATAAATGTTAAGAATTTGTTATTGAATCAATTTCACTCCCATTAATTTGCTTTTTTTTATTTTATCAAATATGACTTATAACTTACCACTAATGTCCCAGCTTATTGACGACGCGTTGAAGCGCGGCGTCAGTATGGGATAGGTTTTAATTTTGTACCATGGGCGGACGTAATCGAAAAAGGAGAAACCAACATTATTATTGTTAAGAAAAACTCTGTTATATGTTTGGAAAAAAAAACACCTTTATGAATAAATAAATTTTATAAAATGACTTAAGAAACAGCAAGATACAAAATACGTATGTCTTCTACAGTTATTACAAAACTTTAGACACATGTAATGGATATTCAATAACTTTCACCTAACTTCCTAGGCTACGCTTTTTTATAGTTTGGTTTACTCTTCAAAGCTCAGAAAAAAGTTTCTGGCGATGTTTTTGCCTATTTACGATATTGAGATTTTTAAATAAATGGGTAATCTTTAAAAAATCTATTTTGATTCATTTTAATTACTACATATTACAGTATAATTCTAGAAAATGTAAAAACAACGTTAACCCAACTATGCAATAGGCATGGCCGTAACGTGACCCACTCTATTATTTGTAAATGCAGCATGTCATCGCTTGGCGATTTTGGTCATTCTTATTTAAAAGACGACAAGGTGTCATCGGTTCCCATAGAGTAATTAAGTTGTCTCTGCTTCCTTCCGTTATAAATACTTCGCTGTTTTCACGATTTCAATTCATTGGATTCGTAGCCGGTTGTTCATGTGTCGTTCGAGATGAACGATTCGTACCAACTTGTTTTCGCTCTTTGCTCTTGGGGAACTGACTTGACCATTTGTTTATTTTCAGTTTTCTACTAGCATGTTCAAAAGGATTAAAGTGACATTACAAACAAACAAAACAGACTTAATAATTCTTGCTATATGTTGACTATACATGTGAACTTTCATAATGCTCAATCTTGATCATACATATCTTTCTTTCTTTTCTTAATTACTTCGTATTCTTTGTTTATATACTCCCGTTTTTGCTATCATACTTCTGCTGAACACGAAGGAGAGTAGACTTCCACATCTCCTTCCAAGGCTTGTGTCACACTTAACTTATAACTAGAGGCAATAAACCTTAATATATGGTAATATTTAAGCACCTATGTGTTTTCTTATCTAATGGATCTAGTAAGAGGATTTAAAACAGTTTATTGGTAAAGAAAAATTTAGAAACTTCAGCTTGTATGACACATTATAGTTGCAGTGAATGTTAAGCAAACCGTAAACCAAATGGTTTCAGGACTAAACTTGTCATTTCACGACCAAACTTCACATGCTGAATATCACATAGATCGTAGCATATAAAACGTTTAATCCCTACCTTAATATTGACCCTTTCTGCTCTTAGTAACCTTTTTTATATAGGCTATGGTTAGCCAGGTGAGCAATATAGGCACATATTGGCCTTCTTGTTTAAAATAAAAGGACATTTGACCTGTCTGCTTGCACAGGTTATTTAAACGTACTGAACTGCATCTGCTTCCTTTAAGTCATGCTTCAAAATCATGCGCGGCGTCTTTGGTGCTTTGCATCAAAACTCTTCTTGTAAGTTGGTTGAAATGCAACAGTTTTCGTGCATGAAAGTGTATACAGTAAAGTTTGCCACATCACTGGCAAGATTTGAGGCATGAGGGGCGTGTGATCAATATAGATTATAACTTCGAGATCTGACCAAGCTGAAGGCATTTGTCATACTCCTGTGACAGCTCTTGATGGAAAAAATTGTCACGTAGCCCGGAAATGGCAAGTTCGACCCGAAACTGTCAAATTTACAGCTTGCAATTGTAGACACTAAAGAAACATTTAAACAAATTTATAAATTGTTAAGTTAAATCATGGTGTGGAGGAAGTTTTGTTGAACATTTTATGTAGTTTTGTTTCTCTCAACTTTCCTTTCAAAGAGACAAGCTTCGTTAATGAATTATAATTATATATCTATCTATGAGCGAGGTTACTGACCCGGAACTGTCGAGTTCACTGTAATTGTAAACTGTCATTGGTCATTTCGTAATCAACCATATCAGGTATCAGGCGTGAACACTTTATAATGGAGAATATATATCTATTAATTTTAAGATTGGCGTGAAATTGGTTCTCAGCTTGCTATTGCGTAAATCACGTCTGATGAAATCGTTTGTCCATGGATATACAGGTATATATATATATATGTGTGTGTTTGTGAGTACATATATTTATACATATGCATCCAGACCACACCGCTGAGGCGCTCTCATCATGGTCCAAAACTGCTCGTTTTATATACAAACACAATATTTACATATACATGTACAACATGCGAATAAGTAGGTACAATTGAATGAATGAACGCACGCAAGTCTTATCCCGTCGGCATTTCAGCGACAATATACCACGCGGGCCGAGTGGGCGGGACCTAAGTCCTACCCCGGCTTAATTACACAGCACTATTTCACACTATAAATTTCCCCAACCCTTTAAAACAAAAACGACACTTTAATATTCCCATCTGTATATTGGTTGTAGCAAGCTTCCAACGCTTTGTCTTCTTGGGCGAAACGCTTGTTTTTTGCCCGCTGCAGATATCCACCCTCAACCGCGATCGTAACCAGTTATGCTTCTCTTCTTAGAGGGGTACTAATCTATAAAAAATACCTGTTTCATCTGTTCACCCTTTTTGATGAAAGCGTGGATAGACATCAGCTGCCCAGAAGGTTTGAACGGCTCACCAAGTATCTGTAATAAACAATTCAAAATTGTAGCAAAAGGAGAAATTACTTAAATATCTTGCCACAGTATTTTCAGCTGTATTCAATACATTTTTTTTATTCAACCCTTTCGCAAATATAAAAACTTTTGAAAACATTGTGACAAAAAAAAGAAAATACTGTCCATGTGTCGTCTGTTGCAGATTTGTTGGATGTTGGAGCAGGTTTATTGCTTGAAATTATTTTATGTTAATGTGTTCTTTATCTCAAATTCAGCTATATCACATTCCTTCTCCGGTAAATTACCAGCTTGTTATACGCAAATCTCATAATTATTGGGAAAGGTCTATTGTTTTATGAATGTATTTATTATGAACTTTTCAACATACCTTAAACGTAACGGAACGTCCATGTCAAAGGGAAGTAAATCGGATCGGCTTGCCTGGCAGACAATTTTGTCCAGGAATTTCAGATGAATATATAAGACTGAAGTTGTCTCCCATTGGACAATAATGATTTTGTTGAAAGTGATTTTTATAAAGTTGAATAACCTGACTGATTTATATAAAAAAAGGTGTGTTTGCTTTTAGCTATATCGACACTCGAATAGCCATTTTCAGAACATCCTGTATTTTCTGAAATTTAAAGTAAAATTCAGTGTCCATCAAACTGTATGTTTTCTTTCCTATTTTGGTAGTTCATTTTGAGACAGGTTTCTGTGTAGTTTCACTTATTGGGAACGAACCATAACCCATAAGGCTATAATGGTCGTCTATGGAAAATGATTTACTTCCCTTTGACAACAATTCTGGTGTCTTTCAATAATTGTAGTTGTTTTGCTGTACCGAATAGAAAATGGCGTTGCCCTTCTTCATTGACCTCTGATACGAGGAACTCGTCACTGTTTATAAACTGGTTGTCGGTCTGACAATGTAAAAGCACAATTATATTACGCAATTCACAATGAGAAATGTACATTGACTTCCTTCATTTTATTCCACTTTTTCTTTATTTATCAATTTAGAGAGTTCTCATAATACTCACAATATAACCTCATATTCGCCTTTAGAAAAAAGCCAGAAACAAATCAAACGAATTTACCTTAAAATCCAGGGTATTTGGTTCTTTGGGACGTAGTGCGGCCCTGGCTCTATTCGCTGGTCTCTTCAAAAGGCCTTTCTTTTTTAGGTCGATGGAAATCTAAAATAACAAGAGAAAGTTGATGCAAGGCATCAGTGTCGCCGGAAAAGACTGCATTGATTTATTTATGTATTCTTGACTTTCCTTAGTCTATTCAATCATTAGGAACGCAGTAACGAAAACATTTGCTTATAAATTTTATATACATACCTATACATTAGGGTATCTATAAAAAAATTAACGAAATGTGTACACATTTATCTGGCTTAAATTTAATTTTGCTGTTGTTACTTATTTAAATAATAGTATTCATTCATATAATTTCAATGTTTGTCAATCTTATTCGAATCACAAGGTAAATATCCTGGTATTGCTTTAAAGGGAGGTAATTTGAAGAAAACAAAAGTCTTCAAAAGGAGAAATATATCAGCATTACCGTCTACAGTTTAAATTGTTCTATTGTTTGTGGATTTAAAAATGTTCTTTTTTTCTTATTTCTACATGTACAACGAAATATTGCGGCTTCTCTTTGACGCTTTGCGTCAAACATTCGTCTTGTACTTGTCTAAAATAAAATAATATCACTCGCTTTTTCATATCGAAATTCGCATGCGCGAAAATCGATGTTAAAGGTCACGAAACTACACAACAGAATAGGGTCTATATTTAGCTTAGAAACAGTTCCTACTTTAGATATTCATGGATTAACATTATTAAATGAATTCTACACAAATCAAGACATCTCTTTGAACATGAAAACAACATTTAGTAAGTTAAAATTGCTATTAAAAGGAGAATCCGAAATTGACCTCAATGATGACACATAAGAGTCTGCATTAGGGGGTGTTGGTTCACGTCTTGAAGGGACCACTTTTGTCTTCGTAAATAAGACAAAAAACTTAAATGCGAGTGAAATAAAAAAAACTGCAAACATTAAAAAATCGGAATATTTATTTCATTTTAGATGTGTCATTTATTAGTGTTCGTAAACAACCACAATTGTAATATGTTCAAATCATCTAGATTTGTTTCTTTCTAATAATAAGCCGCCCTCCCATGTGATTTCCGAAAAGCTATTAAAAATAGAAGTCGCGGGCTTCTGCCCGGCGACTAATAACTCCTCGGCCAGCGCAGTCGCTGGTCAAAAACACTTGTTGACCTCTTTTAACTATTTCCTCATACATAATTGCTCATTATTAGCGAAATGCTACGAAAGCAAGTTCTCCTTTTCCTATGGTGTATTCTGCGAATAGCTCATTATTAGTAAAATCTCGTTTTAACGCGATATATTAAACAAAATTCGTCGAGAGAGAGAAAGAGACAGTTCTCCTTTCCTATGATGTTTTCGGTAATAATCAGATAATGAGGAGAGATAGAGTTTACCTTGGAATAAACCTTGAATTTCCATTCACGATCACTAACTGATGGCTGGTCATGCTTCTAGTGTAATACATCACCACTTTGACATATCTCTACTGGACATTTCACATTTTTACTCCTCGACGTTCATCGCCAGATTGTTGATGGCTTATTCTCTCGCTAAAAACAATAAAAGGAAATAGTATAAGCGAAAAACAAAATGCATTTGCGAGGAGCGTAGTTCCAGCTCAGCTTGTGCAGTCTGGTCTAGCTCTTCGTTTATTGACATTTAGTCATACAGGGTTAAGCAGCAGTAGTGTTTACTTTTAAATTATGGGGCGTCTGCTGTCAAAACAAGTTGAATATAACTGTTACAGTTAGGCCGGTTTATATGATGCTTTCAAATGGTATTCAAAATGCATAAAATGTAATCATATAGTCGGAAATACCTTCACGCCATAGGCGAAACCAAGACAGCTTACTAGTACCCGAGATATTTATTGCGACCTGCTTTCGAGTATGGTGAATGTGGTTCCGTGGTCCTGTAGAATGGTTTCTGACAAGACATCGCTCATCGTTCAAAAATAATTTTAAAAGTTTATTACCAAATAAAAGAAACGGAAACTATCCACACAGAAAACGATTTAAACAAAGTATGTGATGTTTCATGTTAAGATCTACATTTTTGACTTAGTAGTTTATACTTCCGCTAAACAAAATACGCAATTAAAGAGAAACAAGAGCGCCAAAATGTCACAAAATACGCCCGTCCTGTTTTTTTGAGACCAAGTATAGTGGTAATTGGTTGTACGTCAGCTAAACTTAGAGAGCGGACACTGTTAGTACAGTTTTGGCCATTTCGAGGGACATACTTGTGTAGTGACTAAGATAGCGTTGTAAGTTATCAAACCTGACTAAGATATTCTGCCCATCAACATATTGTCTACATTTGGTGATGATCGGATAAAAGCTTCACAAGTTATTTAGCTGACAAGACCAATTTTAGGTTATTTCTATAATTAAAGGGCAATAACTCTATCGACTGGAACAATATGGCTAGTTATCGAACTTGTCCAAGATATTACGCCAATACACATTCTGACCAAATTTGGTGATGATTGGATAAAGGCTTCTAAAGTTATTGAGCTGACAATACCAATTTTAGGTAATTTCTATAACTAAAGAGCGATAACTCTCGATTGACTAAAGCGATATGGCTAGTTATCGAACTTGTCCGAGATATTATGCCAATACATATTCTGACCAAATTTCGTGATGATTGGACAAAGGCTTCTAAATTTATTGAGCTGGCAAGACTAATTTTAGGTAATTTCTATAATTAAAGGGCAATAACTCTCGATTGACAAAAGCGATATGGCTAGTTATCTAACGTGTCCGAGATATTATGCAAATACGCATTCTGACCAAATTTGGTGATGATAGGACAAAGGCTTCTAAAGTTATTGAGCTGACAAGACCCATTTTAGGTAATTTATATAGTTAAAGAGCGATAACTATTGATTGACTAAAGCGATATGGCTAGTTATCGAACTTGTCCGAGATATTATGCCAATACACATTCTGACTAAATTTGGTGATGATTGGAAAAAGGCTTCTAAAGTTATTGAGCTGACAAGACCAATTTTGGGTAATTTCTATAATTAAAGGGCGATAACTCTCAATTGACTAAAGGGTATGGCTAGTTACCGAACTTGTCCGAGATATTATGCAAATACACATTCTGACCAAATTTGGTGATGATAGGACAAAGGCTTCTAAAGTTATTGAGCTGACAATACCAATTTTAGGTAATTTCTATAACTAAAGAGCGATAACTCTCGATTGACTAAAGCGATATGGCTAGTTATCGAACTTGTCCGAGATATTATGCCAATACATATTCTGACCAAATTTCGTGATGATTGGACAAAGGCTTCTAAATTTATTGAGCTGGCAAGACTAATTTTAGGTAATTTCTATAATTAAAGGGCGATAACTCTCAATTGACAAAAGGGTATGGCTAGTTATCGAACTTGTCCGAGATATTATGCAAATACACATTCTGACCAAATTTGGTGATGATAGGACAAAGGCTTCTAAAGTTATTGAGCTGACAATACCAATTTTAGGTAATTTCTATAACTAAAGAGCGATAACTCTCGATTGACTAAAGCGATATGGCTAGTTATCGAACTTGTCCGAGATATTATGCCAATACATATTCTGACCAAATTTCGTGATGATTGGACAAAGGCTTCTAAATTTATTGAGCTGGCAAGACTAATTTTAGGTAATTTCTATAATTAAAGGGCAATAACTCTCGATTGACAAAAGCGATATGGCTAGTTATCTAAGTGTCTGAGATATTATGCAAATACACATTCTGACCAAATTTGGTGATGATAGGACAAAGGCTTCTAAAGTTATTGAGCTGACAATACCAATTTTAGGTAATTTCTATAACTAAAGAGCGATAACTCTCGATTGACTAAAGCGATATGGCTAGTTATCGAACTTGTCCGAGATATTATGCCAATACACATTCTGACTAAATTTGGTGATGATTTGACAAAGGCTTCTAAAGTTATTGAGCTGACAACATACTGGACGCCGCCCGCCAGCCCGATATACGCCGCAGGTAAAACTATAATACGATCCTTTTTTCAACACGGGCGTATACAAATGCTTTTGTTTATATTATCAGGAGCATGATTTTGTTAATGGAACAATTATAGTGTTTTAATAATAGGCGCTGTAGAAAAACTAAATATACCGCTCTTATATTGGTATAACAGGCTCTACCTCATGGACGGAGATGTCAAATGAAGAATCATTATGGTCATGGTCGAGGGACCGATGAAAATATAATACTTCTTCTTGCTCTTCTATGTTGGTGGAATCCGCTGATGGTTCCCACTCGGCCACTATATCTGGAATTCAAGAAGTGTACAATGCGATATATAACCTAATCTTTACTTTGAGGTTTGATAAGTACATGCGTTCAAAGTAACGTCAATTACGTTGACAATGCATACATAATTTATTTTAAGAATTTATTATTAATTACAATCGGCCTCTATATATCAATATTTCGTTTCTTAAATGATGAAAAGAAAACGGCTGTTTCATGTCGCCGCATAATTTTATGTCATCTCGTTATTGTAATCGACATATTTATCGCAACCATACCTCTTCACGAATCTCGTGCATCTGCATATCGTCGATGACCTTGTCTACGGTGTACATATCGTCGTTATCACTATTTGTTGCCGGAATATGCAAATCTAGGGGTTCATCTGACCATGCGGGATTCTCTGTCGGTATCTAGTTATCAATATGAATGTTTAATTAAATGTATATAATATATAAAAAGACACCAGTTGTTTCAGATCGCCACATAAATATATTGCTTCTCTATAAGCTGACCGGGATATGCCTATTTTCTCTTATGTGCAAATATTGTATTATTTAGTTTAAACTATTTACAGCGACAACAGCAATTTGTTGCACAGCGGTGTCCCTCAGAAGAAATTTCTGAATATGAATGATAACTATCATCCGAGCAAATCAGGAACCGCTCAACTAGCGGCAAACTTTAAAACATCTATTTGTACATGTCTTGGCATTAAGTTCTTTGTCAAAAAGAACAAATGCTAATACTCTTACAAACAAATCAAGGTTTGGTAAACCACAGCATACGTAGACAGAGATTATTGGCATGTATAGCCCTCATCATACTTCCTATCAGTAACCTTAGTTAGCACCATATAGTGTATTATAGCCTTGTTCTCATTCACGAATGAATATTTACCTGAGATGGTACTCTTTAATATTTTCTATTTAATGACAATTGTTTCCATTAAACCATAATGAATGTCGCTATATTGATTTCGGCTTTAATTGTAGGACTATTATTTAGATTTCAAAGCCATTTTTGGTGGTGTTTTTCCTTAAAAACGTTTCTTGACCAATTTTGTTCGTGCCCATTTGTTCTTATTATTTCCAAACCACAAATGTTTGAAACTTTCATTCTAAATTAACTATTTGGTCAAACATTTTGCTTTTCTGTAACCCTTTTCGTTAAATAACTGTATTATTCCACCCTCTTTGTACCTTATAACAAAAGTACTGTTATCGTTTATATTTGAACACGCAAGCTCATGAATTAAAAACACCAGTTAACCGATTTGACTTCTATATAAACTACGCGTTTGATTATGCACGTACAAAACGGGATATTTTAATTTAAATGCTTATTTTGGGTTACATTTCTATTTTGTTTGCTGACAGTACTATCTAGCCCAACGTTAAAAAAAATAGCCCTTTATATGTTTCAAAGCTTTTTGAAGAAATTTGATTGAGCACATTACTACAATGTAAGTTAAATGTAATATAATATGTATGTAATGGGGGCCGGTGGCCTAATTACGCAAATAAACTATTGTATTGTATTGTTAGAATTTGTGAAGCAACATAAAACATTTTGAATACATGTAAAATGCCTCGCATGCGACTGGATGAAGAACACGTGCCACAGGGATGATTGATGCTTGCGAAATGTTGTTTTAGCACCTATACACAATCATAAAGCTATTGAAAAAAGGAACATTTAATACAATTTGTTCTTTCTTTATTTGTCTATTCAAGGTCGCTAGGGTGTTTGGACGGCATGTATCGACGATCACTAATCTTCAAAATAAGAAAGCACGCACCGTAAACGCTGCGGATGAGCAGCGGCAGCCTCGCAACCGTGTTACTACATATAGACAGGACATATTTATTGTTCTACAGCACCTTCGGAACCGTGTATGACAAGCGATGGTCACAGTATCAACAACACTAGGAACTCACAATCGAAACATTTCTGAAAAACGGTGCGAAATCATCTCTGCAAGCAAGGTGTTCGCGCCGGCCATATAAAGGTGTTTTTTTACACCTCTTCATCGCCGTAATAGGGCAGTTCACTATCAACGTTTTTACAGACTTGATTGGGCAAATGTGCTGTTTTCTGACGAACGCGGATTTAACTTGCATCGTAGTGATGGTCGGATCCGTGTCAACAGAAGGCGGAAAAAAGTTTCAGCGACAAATGTGTAAGATAACTAGACATATTTGGCGGTGGGTCTGTACTGCTATAGGCTGGACTATGTTTAAATTCCAAGACCTCTGTTATTGTAATCTACGGTAACCTAAATGCACGGAAACGCCAAGAGGTATTGTTTCCTGTTGCAATTCCCCACCGCGCGTCAAGCAACTCGGCGAAATGAGACTTATCCAAGATGGAGCTATGAGTCAGACAGCTGTAAGCACTAGGGACGTTCTACAACGATATGTATTTGGCTCGCTTTTTAAGCCACCAGACCTAAACCGAATTGAACATCTCTGGGACGAACTTGATATACCTGTCAGGCGACTTCAAGTTCCCCCAATACATCTGGTGGAGCAAGTTCTGGTTCGTGAATGGTCTGCTATTGATCAAGCCTACATAATACCATACATTCGAGCACATGGTGTCCACACGAGATACTTACCAAACTGCATAATAAATACTGTAATTGTTGCACTGGAGGCTAATATCGAATAATGATTTGTCATTATTGTTACATTTGAAATAAAATTGTTTGATAGTAAGCAATTTTCCTATGTGTCAATGATGTATGTTTAATAACTCGAATATTACATGTTCGTTGTATATTGTATCTATTCAGAATTTAACTCAACATATTGATTATGGCAGTGACTTAGATATTACCATAACTTACAGTGAATGTTTAAAGGTCCTATACACCAAGTCCAACATTGATTGTATTTATAATAAATGGACGGAGCTTGAAGCTCTCATCTTGAAACAACAACCAAATATTGTTGGAATTACTGAAGTTTTCCCCAAAAATCAAGAGACAGTAAATCTTTCAGCATTTGTCTTAAATGCTTTCCAGCAGGTTATAAACCCTAGAGTTTGTGAAAAAAACGACAGAGGCACTAAACTATTTGTTAGAAACGAGTTGGAAGTTTCGCCTTTCACTCGATTGAACGAACTGGCTTCTAAAGAAGCTTGCTGGTGTATAGTCAATTTAGATAAAACTTTAAATAGGACAAGTTTATAGGTTGCCTAACTCTACGGAGGAAAATAGCAATGCATTGAATGTCATGATGAGTTCAATTAATAATGAATAAACATGAATATCGTGTTTACGGGAGACTTCAACTACAGAACACTGGATATCAGAAGCTCCTGAAGAGTACAGTAGTCATGGATTTATTGAAGCTGTAAGAGACAGTTACCTTTACCAACATGTAGATTGTATTACTAGATACATGGACAATCAGAGACCAAGTATGATAGATCATGTATTTTCAAGTCATGAACTTTTAGTTAATCACATAGATCAACTCCCCCCTCTAGGGAAAAGTGATCATGTGTCAATTCTCCTCACCATTGAATGTAAAACTCGTGTTAATTATGTGTATGATAGAGGTAATTATTCAGAAATGAAGAATGAACTCTCAAATATTGTTTTGGCATGTGAATTTAAAGATAAGAGTATAAACTACAAGCGGGACTTTCTAAAACAAAAGATTCATGACTCTGTTCAGAAACATATTCCTGAAAGAAAAACTTACAATTCAAATAATTCCAAGCTTAAACACTTGTGGATGACCAAAACAGCTATTAAAGCGGTCAGGAAGAAACACAGATCTTGGAAAAAAATACCTTGAATCTCGTGAAAACCGACACCTTCAATTATACTGTAGAGACAGAAATGCAGCTACAAAGGAATGCAGGTGAGCCAGACAGGAGTTTGAAAATAGACTATCAGAAGACAATAACCCTAAAGCGTTTTACAAATATGTCAATTCCAGGCGTAAAGTTAATACTGGTATATCCAGTTGGAATGAAGTGATGAATCCTTAGCAGATTCTGATAAAGCTGAAATACTTAACTCCTTTTTCAAAGATGTCTTTGTAGAGGAAACCACAGATAATGTCCCTGATATCGCCAACAGGAGTAAAGGCAAATCAAATTGTTAAAACACTGCTTGAAAAACTAAATAGTAATAAATCGGGCGGACCTGTTTTTCTTCACCCCAGAATACTTAAGGAGCTAAGTAGCAGTATCTAATCCCGCTGAACTTGATATTTGTTGATTCATTCGAAAGGCTTGTTGAGGACTGGAAATGGGCCAATATAAAGGCTCTTTTTAAAAAAGGCTCAAGAGACAATCCAGGCAATTACCGCCCCTTATTGTTAACACGTAAACCTTTTTCTGACTCGCAATTTTGATTCAGAATCTGCGTTCTTGTATATTGCAACTCCTAGATGTGTTGGAAAAATGGACGGAATGGATAGATGACGGTCAAAGTTTCGACTAATGTATCATCTGGAATACCCCAAGGTAGTGTCCTGGGGCCAATATTATTCTTGATATATATTGACATTGGAGACTCTATTAAGTGTATTTAACGGTTATTTTCCGGTGACACAAATGTATTTAGCAGTGTTAATTTCTTTTGAAATAGAACTATTACATTCGAAAACAACACGCTAGAAGAGTGTAGTGATGAGTGGCTACTAAAATTTAACATTGATAAATGTTGTGCTTTACATTATGGTTACACTAACTCGAATCATACTAACCAAATGCACGAAAGTGGTACGTCGAAAGAAATAAGAAACAGTAATACAAAAAATAATAATTGGGTATTACCTTTGATACAGAATTTAAATTTAGAAGACATGTAAATGACTCTATAAATAAGGAAACATAATTACTGGATTAATTAGGAGATCATTTCTGCATATTATAAGTAAATCCTTTGGTAAATTATATAAAACTCTTTATACGGCCACACCTTGGGTATGGAAACATAATATGGAGTCCAATAGTTAAGAAGGACATCGAAGGTTCAAAGGAAGGGCCACACAACTAGCGTATAATATAGGAAATATGAGTTATTGTGTTAGGATGAGTTATTGTGATATGATGAAAGTGTCCGTGGAGACATGATTTAGGTGTATCAACAAATCCATAAAATAGAAGACGTCGATTATAGTCACTTCTTTGTTTTAAATGAAAACCCTACTCGTGGACATTCATTGAAGTTAAAGAAAAACTTATGCAAGAAAGCACTCCGAAAGAACTTCTTCTCTTCGAGTAATACATCCATTGAATGGACTGCCGGAACACATCGTTAATGCGCCAACATTAAATATATTAAAGAAACGCCTTAACAAACTCATCGTCGACAAGTAATATACCGTTTTTCCTGAAAATTCCTGTGTGTCTAACCAAGAGGGGATAAATAAGTTGACTCGACTTGCGTATTTATGCCATATTGATTGGTTGAAAACGATAGACGCCAGACGCCATCAGATAAGGAGCAAAATGAACTTTTATCTTCAAACGACATTTCGTCCTAAACCATTGGACTGATATCAACCAAACTTCACGGGAATGATCCTTTTGTGGACCTCTTTCAAATTATTCAACGATTTAATGCCTTATTGATAAGCTGTGTCATTTACAGTGCGCACTCCTTGCAGTTTCATTCCCACTCTTGATCAAATTTCCCCCGATTTTAAGTAGTTATACCTTTGCTACTAACTATCACTCAGGTGATCGATTTAGGGCCATCTTGGCCCTCTTGTTGGCTCACCTGCGTACAAGTGCGAGGTGAGCTAATGTGGTCCCTTTTCGTACGTCTTTCTTAGGTGGTCCTCTTTAAAAGTTGTTCAAAGAATTAAATTCCATTTATTAACAATCTTCTTGTCCAAAATTGGCTCAACTGAGTACAAGTGCGAGGTGAGCTAATGTGGTCCCTTTTCGTACGTCTTTCTTAGGTGGTCCTCTTTCAAAGTTGTTCAAAGAATTAAATTCCATTTATTAACAATCTTCTTGTCCAAAAGTTCTGGTCCGATTTAGATTGTATGTAATTTGGTGGATTTGTTGACCTATTCCAACATTTAGACACTTTCTGATACTTTTGTAGCATAAATGAGCAATTTCTACTTTTACCAAAATGTTTTCAATGATTAAACTTTCCTTTATAGTTTTCTTCAATATATATTTGCCTAGATGTATACAAAGTCAACCGCTGCAGAATTGTTGTATATTTGGAAAGGGTTAAATTGGAGATTATGTGCCAATAGTAATTTTGCTCTTAACCCTTACCCACATCCAACAATTTGCAGCAGACGACTTTGATAACATTTTTGCACAAATATGGAAACTCTCTATAAAGAAATGTTTAATTATCGAAAAGAGTAGAAAACATTGTGATAAAATAAGAAATTGCCCATAAATGAGCATTAATTTTTCAAAAGCCCACTGCTGCAGAGACCTCAGAAAGCGTACATATGTGGGAAAGTGTCAAGACTTGCAAGCACTACCACATTCAGTGATGGCTAAGCTCTGGTTTAATGGTTTTTCCAGTGACAGTTAGCGTTTAAAATTAAATTAAGCTTACAAAATGTATGGTCTACCAACCATTCATATATTTTAAAATGTACCCTTCACACAATATTTGTCTATTTTAGTCACAAAACCACAAGGAAGTTGGAGAAGCTCAAAGCTATGGAAGAACATGAAAGAAGAGAGAACATGCACTTTAGTGGAGAAGTCTTCAACAGGTAGTGATGAGACAACTAATTTGTTAGAGACTGTTAAGTGTTTGCCAGTTGGCTCGGACAGAGATGTCCTTGAAGGTATAATGAGAATGTGCTTTAGGATCTTCTCGAAAGAGCAGCTGGCTAGTAGCTCAAGATTAGGCAAAACAACTATTAAGTCAGGGGAAGATGTGAAGCCTCCTTTAGACAGTACCAAACTTATATGTTTAGAATCTGCAGAAATGTCCCATTGTCACAAGGGAAATCTTCAACAACAGAATTGACAACATCATAAAGATGGAAAGGAGGAAAATTAAAATTTAAAGGGGGATTTTTAATTATCTAGTTTATTTTTCAGGATTTCTGACCATGTAGCATTTTCATAAATGTATATGAACAGTTCATAATATGTTCTTGAACAACAGATCTAGAAGTTTTCCTGAACAATTCATGTACAGTAATTTTTGAATTGTTCTAGAAGTGTTCTTGGTTATTTTAAGAAATGGTAAATGAGAAAAGTCTTTCAATGCCAGTTCAAGAACAGTTCCAGATTTGTTCTAGAACAATAATTCAAGAAATGTTCAAGAATATTTCCTGAACAGTTCATGATATGTTCTTCAACAACAGTTCAAGAAGTGTTCTTGAACAATTCACGTACAGTAATTCTTGAATTGTTCTTGGTTATTTTAAGAAATGTTAAATGAGACAAATTTCAAGACCTTTCAATGTCAGTTCAAGAACAGTTATAGATATGTTCTTGCACAGTAATTCAAGAAATGTTCTAGAACTTCTCAAGAATTTATGCTCAACAACTGTTCTTGAACAAATGTTTAGAAACTTTCTTAAATGTAAGTTATTGAAAACTGTTCAAGAACCTTTTAAGAACTAATTTGTTCTTGAAATTTGTCTCATTTAACATTTATTTAAATAGTTTTTGAGCATATGAAGAGCAGTTTAGGTAAAGTTCTTGGACAATTCACGAATTTTTCTACAAATCTTCGCAGGGGTGTTAATATCCAATTAAAAACTCTGAAATCTTTAACATGGCTGAAGAAATCAGAAAGATGGTGGAGATGCAAAGTCAAATGACAGGAATTCTACAAGGTGTGGCTGAGATTTTAGATAACCTGAACAACAGTACAATAGGAAGAAACACGTCTTCAGCTCAACCGACTGTTCAGCAGCATCCGAATGTCGAACATGATTACAATGATAGTTGCCAGGGACAACATTTTACAAATACTGGTAGATCTTCACAAACAGAACAGCAGCAATATCCCTCAAAGTGTAGATTAAGAGATCGGATAGAGGTATACCATGTTCCTAGAAGAAGATCAATGGTCTTTCAAAACCAGGCAAGTCATCAACAAACACCAGATAGACCCACACACCCTGTAAGAAACATCAATTTAGACCCCTATCAAGCTGACTCCAGTAATTCTGATGGCATGATACGAACCAGAATAAGGAGAGATTACCACCATAACCGTAGTCAGATCAAGATACCAACTTTTTACGGAAAGGAATATTGGCAGGTATGGATCAACCGCTTCGAATCTGTAGCAGAAAGGCAGGGCTGGACGAGCTCTCTCCCAAAACTGAAAGGTAGTGCGGGTGATTTCGTATTCACGCAGCTGAGAAGAGACGTCCTGAATGATAATAAAGCATTAGCCACTGAGTTAGACTGAGGATTTAGAGTAATAGAAACGGCAAAAACCTTCGCGGCCGAATTTAATAGAAGAACTCGGAAATAAAATGAAACTGCAGTTGAACTTAAGCGTCTGTACAATAAGGGGAATAGAGGGAGAGACACTCAAACTAGAAGAGAATACTTGGTTAGGAAGTACTCAGAGATGAGGATATGCGATGTGAAGTGGAGTATGTTAAAGACCCTACTGATATTGATTAAGCTGTTTATCATGTCGTAACTTTTGTTCAGACAAGACCAAATTATGGACGCAACCCGTACTAGAAAGGCGACACCTTAAGGGTTTCGCAGGATAGAATGAGTGGAGAAGAGCAGAATTGCACCCGAACTACCAACCGACCACACACAATGCTGATACTATTATTTCGATTCTAACATGATCCAAAACGTAACAATTCATGAAACTAGTATTTTGCAACAACAAAATTATCTCCGTAAGTCTAAAAGATAAATAGAACATTATTATCGGGATTTGGCGCCCAAGTTTAGTTTAAACTTATTTATTTTACATCGATTGCGAAACAAGCTTTAAGCTTAGATTACTCACACTCGATGTCTGCTTCCTGGAGACTTAACCAGTACTCGTGCCGTTTTGTGTGGAAAAATCTCAAAAGGACCCGCTCATCACGGGACTCGAACCAGGGACCTTTGATACGAGAGGCCGACGCTCTACCTCTGCACCACTGTAACGTTATGACGTCAACCGCTGACGTGACGTCACTTTCCTAGTCACGCCCACAGATTTTTTTTAAATCAAGAACCCCTATTGAAAGCTTTCTCCAAGAATCCAAACTGAATGTATGAGAAATCTAAACACACCGTTGTTTGCACTGGATCTCGGACAAGTTTCAGTATGAATTTCAGGTCTCTAACTGATTCCGTTTTTTGCTAGTACGAGATCTACAGAAATATGTAGTCAAAATGTCGATTTTTCGGGTTTTAACCTTAAAAATCTCTGAAACTAGATTTTCCCCAGATATAACGAAACCGCCCAGACCTAGATCGCATTGTGGTCTATCAGTGTGGCTAATTTCAGCGAAATCGTTCTCACCGATTTCTTTGTCCACAAATCGCTGAATTTTACAACACATTGTGTCCCAATAGACACTTGATATAGACATTTGTTCCGTAGAACAGAATAGAATAATTCTGTTCCACTACACTCATTCTACTAGATAGGCGACACCTTAAGGGTTTCGCGGGATAGAATGAGTGAAGAGGAGCAGAATTATACCGAACTACCAACTGGCCACACGCAATACTAAATATATATGTTATGAATATGTAATTTCAATTCTTACATGATTCAAAACGTAACAATTGATGACACTCAAGGTTTTTTGGCAGCACCAACATTATTTCCGCAAGTCCAAAAGATAAACACACCATACTATTGGTTTTGGCGCCAAAGCGATAACGTTATGACGTCATACCGCTGAAGTGCTGAACGTGACGTCACTTTCCAAGTATTTGGTCACGTGAAAATATTTGATTCAAGAGCCCCTATTAAAAGCATTCTCCAACTATCAAACCTAAATGTATGAGAAATTTAAAAACACCGTTGTTTGCACTGGATCTTTGACAAGTTTCAGTTTAAATTTCAGGTCTCTAACTGATTCCGTTATTTGCTGGTACGAGATCTACAGAAATATGTAGTCAAAATGTCGATTTTTCGGGTTTTAACCTTAAAAATATCTAAAACTAGATTTTTCCCAGATATAACGAACACGCCCAGACCTAGATCGCATTGAGTTCTATAAGTGTGGGGAATTTCAGCGAAATCGTTCACACCGATTTCTTTGTCCCCAAATCGCTGAATTTTACAACACATTGTGTCCCAATAGCCGTATAGACATTTGTTCCATAGAACAGAATAGAATAATTCTGTTCCACTACACTCATTCTACTAGATAGGCGACACCTTAAGGGTTTCGCGGGATAGAATGAGTGAAGAGGAGCAGAATTATACCGAACTACCAACTGGCCACACGCAATACTAAATATATATGTTATGAATATGTAATTTCAATTCTTACATGATTCAAAACGTAACAATTGATGACACTCAAGGTTTTTTGGCAACACCAACATTATTTCCGCAAGTCCAAAAGATAAACACACCATACTATTGGTTTTGGCGCCAAAGCGATAACGTTATGACGTCATACCGCTGAAGTGCTGAACGTGACGTCACTTTCCAAGTATTTGGTCACGTGAAAATATTTGATTCAAGAGCCCCTATTAAAAGCATTCTCCAACTATCAAACCTAAATGTATGAGAAATTTAAAAACACCGTTGTTTGCACTGGATCTTTGACAAGTTTCAGTTTAAATTTCAGGTCTCTAACTGATTCCGTTATTTGCTGGTACGAGATCTACAGAAATATGTAGTCAAAATGTCGATTTTTCGGATTTTAACCTTAAAAATATCTAAAACTAGATTTTTCCCAGATATAACGAACACACCCAGACCTAGATCGCATTGAGTTCTATAAGTGTGGGGAATTTCAGCGAAATCGTTCTCACCGATTTCTTTGTCCCCAAATCGCTGAATTTTACAACACATTGTGTCCCAATAGCCGTATAGACATTTGTTCCATAGAACAGAATAGAATAATTCTGTTCCACTACACTCATTCTATACTAGATAGGCGACACCTTAAGGGTTTCGCGGGATAGAATGAGTGAAGAGGAGCAGAATTATACCGAACTACCAACTGGCCACACGCAATACTAAATATATATGTTATGAATATGTAATTTCAATTCTTACATGATTCAAAACGTAACAATTGATGACACTCAAGGTTTTTTGGCAACACCAAAATTATTTCCGCAAGTCTAAAAGATAAACGCATCATACTATTGGTTTTGGCGCCAAAGCGATAACGTTATGACGTCATACCGCTAAAGTGCTGAACGTGACGTCACTTTCCAAGTATTTGGTCACGTGAAAATATTTGATTCAAGAGCCCCTATTAAAAGCATTCTCCAACTATCAAAACTAAATGTATGAGAAATTTAAAAACACCGTTGTTTGCACTGGATCTTTGACAAGTTTCAGTTTAAATTTGCTTAAACTTAAGGGTTTCGCAGGATAGAATGGGTGGAGAGGAGCAGAATTGCACCCGAACTACCAACCGACCACACACAATGCTGATACTATTATTTCGATTCTAACATGATCCAAAACGTAACAATTGATGAAACTAGTATTTTGCAACAACAAAATTATCTCCGTAAGTCTAAAAGATAAATAGAACATTATTATCGGGATTTGGCGCCCAAGTTTAGTTTAAACTTATTTATTTTACATCGATTGCGAAACAAGCTTTAAGCTTAGATTACTCACACTCGATGTCTGCTTCCTGGAGACTTAACCAGTACTCGTGCCGTTTTGTGTGGAAAAATCTTAAAAGGACCCGCTCATCACGGGACTCGAACCAGGGACCTTTGATACGAGAGGCCGACGCTCTACCTCTGCACCACTGTAACGTTATGACGTCAACCGCTGACGTGACGTCACTTTCCTAGTCACGCCCACAGATTTTTTTTAAATCAAGAACCCCTATTGAAAGCTTTCTCCAAGAATCCAAACTGAATGTATGAGAAATCTAAACACACCGTTGTTTGCACTGGATCTCGGACAAGTTTCAGTATGAATTTCAGGTCTCTAACTGATTCCGTTTTTTGCTAGTACGAGATCTACAGAAATGTGTAGTCAAAATGTCGATTTTTCGGGTTTTAACATTAAAAATCTCTGAAACTAGATTTTTCCCAGATATAACGCAACCGCCCAGACCTAGATCGCATTGTGGTCTATCAATGTGGCTAATTTCAGCGAAATCGTTCTCACCGATTTCTTTGTCCACAAATCGCTGAATTTTACAACACATTGTGTCCCAATAGCCGTATAGACATTTGTTCCGTAGAACAGAATAGAATAATTCTGTTCCACTACACTCATTCTATATATAACGAAAAGAAAATGAAAAGATATGTGCGCAGCGCACGAAACACAGACGAGAGTGAGGATGAAAGGGAAAGTGGAGATAAAGAATAGTTATTCCAGGTACTAGAAAGGAGACACCTTAAGGGTTTCGCGGGATAGAATGAGTGGAGAGGAGCAGAATTGCATCCGAACTACCAACCGACCACACACAATGCTGAATATATTATTTCGATTCTAACATGATCCAAAACGTAACAATTGATGAAACTAGTATTTTGCAACACCAAAATTATCTCCGTAAGTCTAAAAGATAAATAGAACATTATTATCGGGATTTGGCGCCAAAGTTTAGTTTAAACTTATTTATTTTACATCGATTGCGAAACAAGCTTTAAGCTTAAATTAATCACACTCGAAGTCTGCTTCCTGGAGACTTAACCAGTACTCGTGCCGTTTTGTGTGGAAAAATCTCAAAAGGACCCGCTCATCACGGGACTCGAACCACGGACCTTTGATACGAGAGGCCGACGCTCTACCTCTGCACCACTGTAACGTTATGACGTCATACCGCTGAAGTGCTGAACGTGACGTCACTTTCCAAGTATTTGGTCACGTGAAAATATTTGATTCAAGAGCCCCTATTAAAAGCATTCTCCAACTATCAAAACTAAATGTATGAGAAATTTAAAAACACCGTTGTTTGCACTGGATCTTTGACAAGTTTCAGTTTAAATTTCAGGTCTCTAGCTGATTCCGTTATTTGCTGGTACGAGATCTACAGAAATATGTAGTCAAAATGTCGATTTTTAGGGTTTTAACCTATAAAATATCTAAAACTAGATTTTCCCCAGATATAACGAAACCGCCTAGACCTAGATCGCATTGTGGTCTATCAGTGTGGCTAATTTCAGCGAAATCGTTCTCACCGATTTCTTTGTCCTCAAATCGCTGAATTTTACAACACATTGTGTCCCAATAGCCGTATAGACATTTGTTCCGTAGAACAGAATAGAATAATTCTGTTCCACTACACTCATTCTATACGATATATGGCTAAAGGAGGAAACAGTGAAAGCCAAAGCAAAACACCAACAAGTCCTGACAAGCCAGTAAATGAAGAAACAATTAAAGAGCAAAGTGCAGAAGAAATGCTTCAACTGCAAAACAGTATGGTCATTTCGCAAGAGAGTGTCCCGTAAACAAGCAAAACGATAACAGCAGTAGAAGGGGAATATCCCTATATACACGAACACACACAAAGTTCCGAAATGGCAATGCTCAGGCTTTAAACGAGGATGGGCTGAACCGATAGGCCGCGGTGAAGCCCCAATAGGTAAATAAATTGACCAGGGAAGTAAAGACACAGGTTTGCTCGAAGAACAATACATCATCCGTAGAAGAAAGCCATCAGTGCTGGAGTATATGTTAAGGGCACAGTAAAAGGAACAAGAATGATTTTCACTACAGACACTGGGGCAACAAAAACAATTATCTCGGAAAAGACCTACAGAACCATACCACACAAAAGAAGGCCCTCATTGACTAAAACACTTAAAGAGCTTGGGAAAGCAATCATTAACATCGAAATTGGTCCAATCCACCTACAAAAAGAACTGATAATCGCTGACATAGATGAAGAAGGTTTGTTGGAATTTAATACTTCAGGATGATGAACATGACCCAGTTGACATTCTTCTAATTAAAGGAAAGATACTACTGAGTGGAAAAGAGATCTCTTGTATACAGATATGGATGAAAAGTAGCAATTGTTGATCACACAATTATTCCGCCGCAAAGTGAGGCTTTAATCGATGTTAATGTGGAAAGAACAGCGAGTGATGAGTCATGTGCAAACTCAAATTTTATAATTGAACCTACAGAACATTTAAAAGATACATATGGTCACTGTTTTAGTGGATATTAATAGTAGCGTAACAAACAAAGTGTGTGTGCTGAATCCGTTCGCGACATCGGTGACAATTAATCAAGAAGCAGTTTTGCTCAAGCTGAGCAAATAGACACAATTTAAACAACTCTGGTCGAAGAAGAAAATTCTGAACTAAGGACTGATAACATAGCCATAAGAAGAGTTGA
This sequence comes from Serripes groenlandicus, assembly GCA_031761405.1. Classification (NCBI taxonomy): domain Eukaryota; kingdom Metazoa; phylum Mollusca; class Bivalvia; order Cardiida; family Cardiidae; genus Serripes; species Serripes groenlandicus. The sequence goes on from JASEVX010000006.1 coordinate 65,511,768, forward strand.
AATAATTAAGTCAAAAATCAAAATACCAAAATCATCTGAAATAAAGAACCCAAACATAAGCTTTGAAGAACCTAGACATGTGTCAGAGCTGTTTGACAGACCAACAGAGAACAGGAATTGTAGACAAAAGGAGGTAATTGCGGAAATATTGAATAACTTTCAACATGCATTTTCCAGGAACGAATGGGATATATGCCTTACATACTTAGCAGAGCACCAATTAACACATGCGATGCTAAACCAGTTAAACAGCCTCCGAAAAGAGTCCTTATGGCGTATGCTTAGGAAGAGAGAAAGGAAATAGAAGATATGCTAGCAAAGTGCCTGATAAGAAAAAGTACATCACGTTGGGCCAGTCCGATTGTCCTGGTTCGAAGAAAAAATGGTAAGGTAAGACCTTGTGTCGACTATCGCAGTCAATACACTTGTTAAACCGGGGGTGTTTCCGTTGCCGAGAGTCCAAGACTGTCTTGACCACCTTACTTAGTACTTTTGATTTGACAAGCGGCTACTTCCAAATTCCTTTGAAAGAAAGTGACATACCGAAAAGCTCCTTTGTTTGCAAATTTGGACACTACGAAATGTTACGGATCCTTTCTGGCTAAGAAATGTTGTGAGTACATTGGAACTAGTATTGCAAGGTCTACAATGGAAAACTTGCCTTATTTACATTGTTGATATTATAGTCTTTGGACATATTTTGACGAACATATTAACAGGATGAGAGAAGTTCTCAACTGTTTACAAACTGCAGGGTTAAAGCTTCGGGCAGAAAAAAAATGTGAGATGTTACAAGAGGAGGTGACCTTTTTAGGACATGTTTTCTCCAGCTCTGGTATTAAACCTAACCCAGTGAACATAGCTAAGGTAGCTGCATGGCCCGTGCCCACTTCTCAAAAACAAATTCAGCAGTTTGCGGCCCTAGGTTCCTATTACCGCCATTGTGTACGGGATTTTTCAAAGATAGTACGTTCCATGGTTTAATTAACCAGGAAAGGTAAAGAGTTCAAGTGGAGTGATGCCTGTCAAGACTCATTTAATAGAGTAAAACAAATGCTGATAGGTTGTGAAATTATAGGATACCCTTAGGATACCCTTTAGATAATGAGGGCAGTTTCATACTTGATGTAGACGCATCCGATTCTGGAATTGGGGGAGTTTTGCATCAATACAGATTGGTCGCGAGAGGGTGATAGCTTATGCAAATAGGGCAGAGAAAAACTACCGTTTAACATAGAAAGAACTACTTGCAATACGATACTTTATGGAGTATTTCAGATAATACCTCCTTGGGAGAAAATGTGTTGTTAGTAGTGACCACCAAGCCTTAATAAGGTTGTACAAGCTTAAATAGCACAGGGGCAAAATAGCCAGATGGATAGAAATCTTGTCACACTACGACTTTTCAATAGAGTATAGACTAGGGTAAAAAGCAAGGGCACTGTGACAACCTAAAATATTGTGACCGTCCATTGGAGTATATGAATGAGCCGTTTAAGTGTGGACCGTGTAAAAAGGGCCAGAGATATGGTACATTCAAGTCTCGATTAAGATAAACAGTCTTTAGTAGAGGAGGATAACGGTCACACAACCATCAACAAAATAAAATTGGGATATTTCAGAACCAAAATCCGGTCCATCTAACATTACGGATGATGTAGAAAATGGCACGCACATAGGGTAGGAAGGCGCAGCCGAATGAAATTGCTTTTCTTCAAGAGAATGACCCAGAGATATCTGTAATCTACAATGCAAACGTCGAAGGGACAAAACCAAGCACAAACGACATGTTAGCATTTAGCCCCGTTACTAGACATATGGGATTCCTTATCACTTTTAAATATTGCTCTTTTTCTTTAAGAAGTTTACTAGGATGAATGAATGTGGAGCCATAACTAATTATTAGTTGAAAAATGAGCTTTTTTTTAATTCCATGACTCACTTATAGCTGGTCACTTAGGATGTAAAAAAACGTGTGAGAAGCTATTACAGCAGTTCTACTGGTATGGGATGAAGAATAATGTGAGACTGTAGTGTGACACCTGTGCTACAATAAAAAATAAAACGGTGCAAAAACCAATGGCCCCTTTAGGAACAGACTACATCAGGCCGTTACATGTTACACCCAGAGGAAATAGGTATATTTTAGTCCCAACAGGTCACTTCTCCAAGTATGTTGACATATTATCAGTTCCGGGTCAGACTGCAGGCATGTGCGACAAGAATCTTAAATGACTTTATAGCCAGGTGGGGTGTCCATTATCAATACTTGTGACCAGGGAAGAAATTATGAAAGTAAGATATTCCGAGAGCTGTGCCGGATGTTGCAAATTAGACAAGAGGGCCATGATGGCCCTATATCGCTCATCTGATTTAATAGAACTTCAATAGTTATACATATAAGGAAAACAAGCAACCCCTCTGGTGGCGATGTTTTTTAACGGATCGGATTTATTCGAATAACCTTGGTAGAAAGTCACCCAAGGATCAACGGATCGGACATATTTGAACATTTGGTGCCCCAAGGAACATGTTTAAAGTTTTAACAATGCACATATAAGGAAAACAAGCTTCGCCCCCTGGCGGCCATTTTTTTTTAACGGATCGAAAATATTTGAACAATCTTGATAGAGGGTGTCCAAAGGAACATTTGTGCAAACTAATTTTCAAATCGGGCTAATACTTTTGGACAAGAAGATTTTTAAATCTTAATGCACATATAAGGAAAACAAGCTCCGCCCAATGGCGGCCATGTTTTTCAACGGATCGAAAATATTTGAACAATCCTGGTAAAGGGTGGCCCAAGGAACATTTGTGCAAAATAATTTTCAAATCGGGCTAGTACTTTTGGACAAGAAGATTTTTAAAGTTTTAACAATGCACATATAAGGAAAACAAGCTCCTCCCCCGGGCGGCCATGTTTTTCAACGGATCGGAAATATTTGAACAATCTTGGTAAAGGGTGCCCAAAGGAACATTTGTACAAAATAATTTTCAAATCTGGCAAGTACTTTTGGACAAGAAGATGTTTAACAATGCACATATAATGAAAACAAGCTCCGCCCCCTGGCGGCCATGTTTTTCAACGGATCAAAAATATTGAACAATCTTGGTAAAAGGTGCCCAAATGAATATTTGTGCAAAATAATTTTCAAATCGGGCCAGTACTTTTGGACAAGAAGATTTTTAAAGTTTTAACAATGCACATATAAGGAAAACACGCTCCGCCCCCTGGCGGCCATGTTTTTCAACGGATTGAAAATATTTGAACATTCTTGGTAGAGGGTACCCCAAGTAACATTTTTGCAAAATAATTTTCAAATCGGGCCAGTACTTTTTGACAAGAAGATTTTTTAAGATTGGGCAATTTTCCCCTTTTCTGATGCCGCAGCAACCAAAGTTCTACATGGAATTTAATTTTTGAACAACTTTGAAAGAGGACCACCTAAGGACCATTCCTGTGAAGTTATTTTGAAATATGTCCATTGGTTTAGTAGGAGAAGTCATTTGTAGGAAATTGTTAACAGACGGACCGACGACGACGACGGACGGTGAGTGATCACAAAAGATCACCTTGCACTTCGTGCTTAGGTGAGCTAAAAAACTAGGACAAGTCCACGAAACCCAAATTGTAACGGACAAGTAGAGCGTTTTAATCGTACTTTAATTAGGGTAATTATTTACCTTTGAGGAGAACTGAATGAATGGGATTAACCTTGGATGTTTAGCTATTGGATACAGGTCAACCCCGAATGAGAGTACATGCCTTACTCCAAATCTCTTAACTATGGGAGGAGAAGTCAGATTACCCTCAGAACTAGTCTTTGGAAGCACTATGTGCACGATCTATAAAGGCATTGACGTCACGACTTACGGAGATTTCGTCAACACGTTAAGGTCTAAGATGCAAGATGCACATAACGTCGCCCGTGATCACCTGAAAGTGGCAGCCCAAAGCCACAAAACAATATATGACGCAGAATAGTACACCATAACTACAAAATTGGAGACGCGGTTAGACTCTTATAAGAGGGTATTAAAAAGGGAGTAACGCGTAAACTTGAAAGAACATATAAAGGGCCCTACATTATCAAGCAAAATATAAGGTATATTAACCTTGTCATTCAAATGGTCAAAACAGGTAAGGAAAATCTAGTGCATCTCGATAAAATCAAGTTGTATGAGGGACTTAACACACCGGGTTGTATAATTAAAGCCAGAAGAAAGATGAAGAATAAGTGCTGTAATACAATGATTATTGAAGTCAAACTATGATTTGATGATACTCATGTACATGTATCTTATGCATTTCGTTACTTGAAGGTTGATGTCACTGTTAAAGTTGATTTTCATATTCCCATGTCATAGTATGTTAAATAATCAAAACAATGATAATATAAGTTGTTTACCAAATTACATGAATTCAGGCATTTCCAAAGTAGAATGTAAGAAAATCATGCTAAAAAAGAAAATGAATAGTCATGATTGGGGTCCTGGTATTGAATGTGAGTACTGGTAATAGGTGACCGTAGACACACGCAATAAGGTTCAGAATATGTAGAGTTGCTGGTTGTGTCAGAGAGTAGATACAAGTAAATGAGCGGGTTTAAGAGATGAAGCTAAGCGTGAAAATTGAATGAGCAGAGAGAGATAGTACCGAGATGGGAGAGACAGAATCAGAGTCAAGAGAAGGTAGATGAGAGTCTGACTAATGCAACAGTAACGACCACCTGGGTAGTGGGTGAACTGTAGTGAGCGTGACAGCAGGTCACAGATGTAGAGTATAGATCAGTCACGGGGAATGTTTGTTTTACAGTAAAATTCCCAATCAGGTCAGAAAAACAAAGGTCGAATAGGTTACGATGCCTGTGGTGTTAATAGAACAAGTTACTGAAATAGCCTAAATTTCGTATTATCAGAAAATGTCAGATACCACTTTAACAAACGGAAACAAAAGAGCATATCAATGCCCAAGATGCCTCCATAAGAATAATAGAGCGTACATAGAGGCCAAGTACAGGGTAATGGGCCACATATTGAAGCAACATTTAGGACTTGATGATGTGCAATTTTGGCAGACCATGTACGCTCATTTCCCAGACATGCGCTGATGTTGAGGGAGAAAACCGTTATGAATTCGGAGGAGATGCTGGTAGACAATATACCTCCGTACCTAATAACAGATAAGGACCTGTTAGCCTTATCAGGGGAGGCATCAGTTAAGCATTGTGCGTCTTAGAAGAGGAAAGGTGACCTACTCACCACAGCTCTAGAGTTGGCATTTCCAACCGGCCTCCCAGTATCGCCTTCCCACGCTCAGTGTAATATGCCCAACATTGCAGGACGCTAACACAAACATCCCCATTAATGGTTCAACTACAGCACCTGCTGAACTCTGCCACCCACCACAGCTCTAGAGTTGGCATTTCCAACCGGCCTCCCGGTATCGCCTTCCCACGCTCAGTGTAATATGCCCAACATTGCAGGACGCTAACACAAACATCCCCATTAATGGTTCAACTACAACACCTGCTGAACTCTGCCACCGCCACTGCGGTCCTGAACTAGCAACCTCTATTACAGTTGGTACCACAACTTGTTGGAGAACCAACAACTCCAAGCCACAGTGAGGGTGTCCTTTCAATTGAGGAGGAGAATGATGATGTTCTGAAACAGGTGTTGCAAAGTTAGTACAATATACCAACTCTGGATGAGCAGCTTTTAATTGTCCCAGAGTAAGAGGTTCAGCACGCAGTGTGTTGAGGCAGCAGGAATCCTCTATTTTCCAGCTTGCTCAGGTGGTCAAAGACCTCAGTGATATCACTGATGTCGATGAAACTTACTTATTACATCTACAAGGGTTTGTAGTGAAATCATTTATTTTTTAAGGTACTTTTTAGGTTAACTATTGTATTAGTATTTTTATGTTGCTTGTTCAAGTTTAAACATACTTGTTTAAGCAAGTATGAAGATGTCAAACCTAAGAATGTGCTTTTGGAACATTGGAGCGTTTAATTTCCCAAGCTCATAACAAAACTTTGGATCAACTTTGGTTTTTGTTTTTTTCGAAAATACTTATAAGCTAAAAGGGTATATTACACCCACTACAAAATCTGGTGATCTGTCAAAACTGAAAATTACATGGGAAATGCAGTTACTGGATCCTTAAAGATACTATTTAATGACCATGTATAGCCACGCTTAAATCGTCGAGCAATGTTTATAAATGAAAATTACGACAAAATACGTAAAATAACGAAAGTTATGGGCAACTAATCATCAGCGCGTACCTCACTGTATAGCCTATCGATATCGTCGGAAATGTCTAACTACTTAATTCAGTTCTTAATAACAGCTTTCATAAATTTCTGGAAAAACACAACTTTTTCAATTCAAACTAAACTGGGTTTTTTTTTTTTTTTTAAATTGTTGACCTATTTATGATCTCTATTTAATCGTTTATTTAACCCAAAAGAATCTCCACCTAGACAGTATAAAGCAAATTACAAATGTCACTTTAACAGTCTAAACAAACCATCATCAAAGACTGCCCATCCTTTGCAAAATTGTCTTGTTATAACAAGTTTATATGGCGATACAAACAATAAGTGAATTTCTTATTATTATACAGGTTTGTATTTTAATTGTCCGTATTGCCATTTGCCCTTACGATACTTATAAGCAGAGACCGAAATATGTAGGTATGTTATAAGTAATTATTATACTGTCTTGACAAAGCATTTATGTCTTATGTAATATATTGCTACGATCATTGTCAATGTGTTGTGTATTGTGATTATCTGCCCCTAGAGGGTCTCTTTTTGGTTAACAATTCTTGAATCTTAAATCGTAAGTGGCTTTAAAACGCTAAATAAAAGGCCTAACTATTTTTCTATTCTAGTATGCGGTTCTAGTGAAAGGTGTTATTTTCCGAGCCTTAGACCATTGCATAGACCAACACCACGGAGATATAATATAATATAATCCTTACATAAATTTCTTTAATCTTTCCTGCAATTCGTTTGTAATGGCTAAACACATGTTTGATACTGTAGAAGTCACTTTTTATGGCAAATAATCATGTTAATAAGCCTTCATTAGACATTTCAGCCATTGGCTAAAAGTCGCTCAGAACAAAATGCATAATGCTAAAATCCAATTTTACTCAAATATTTCGCTGCAAAATCAGAAAAGGGTTCATTGTTTTGGATCAGACATTGATGACCGTTCATAACACAGATCTTGCAAGGTAAGAATGTGCGATTAATACCTTAAGGTTGAGTGTAACACATGTTTGATACTATAGAAGTCAATTTTTATAGCAAATAATCATGTTGATAAGCCTTCATTAACCATTTCAGCCATTTGCTAAAAGTCGCTCAGAACAAAATGCATGAGCTTAAATCCAATTTTACTCAAAAATTTCGCTACAAAATCAGAAAAATGTTCATTGTTTCGGATCAGACATTGATGACCGTTTATTACACAGATCTTGCTAGGTAAGAAGATGCGATTAACACGTTCAGGTTGAGTGTAACAGGGATAAGAGGGTCTACGTGAATGATCTTTTTGTACCTTTAATGACCATCAATTATGTTACATCCTGCTCTTAAATATCCAAAAACATGCTTGCTACTTGAAATCTTCCCTTGTATGATTATCGACCCCACATATCAAGTAACATGATTGCTACTTGAAGTCTTCCCTTGTATGATTATCGACCACCACCTCTCACACGACCATTGTAAACTTGGTAGAGGTTATAGTGGAATCTGGTCTGAATGTTGTTTCGGTGTTTACACGACACCATATATTTTGCGTGAAAATAACTCCGCTTAATTAGAACGGAACTGCCTGTACTTGTTATTAGGAACGTCGTAACTACGAAAAAAAAACGTTTATTAATTATGTGTAGTTCATTGACTCTGCAAAGGATGTCTGGCGACAACCGTCCAAAATACAGACTGAGAGTAAGACACGCTTGGGAGTTTAACTAAATACATGAAGTTATGTTATGTCAATTAAAAACAAGGAACTATTGTTCGGGAGTGTCCAGATTATAATATGTGGGGATTTCCTCCAGCTGCCCCCCGTGAAGGATTCACTTTATAATGACAATGGTGCATTCTGTTTTGAAAGCAAACTTTTCAAATCAACCATACCACACAGGATTGAACTGAAAACTGTTATCAGGCAATCACAGAAGAACTTTATAGATGCTATTCGTGAAGTGTCACATGGTGGTAAATTGTCTGACTCAACACTGAGTCTTTGTAAACGTTTAAGTAGAGAACTGCAGGATGAATGTTACTAAGCTATTTGCAAGAAAAGACTCCGTGGACGATCTTAACAGAAGGACAATTTTAGATCATCCTGGTGAACAACTTTTTTAGGTAGTGACATATTCAGAGAAATATGTGTATTACTGAACAACACTGTAACATCTACAATTAACAGTACAAGGAGAAAATGGCCAAATGTAATATGTGTTGTAATCAATTTATAAGTAAGAACTTTACTAGTATTACATTTTAAAATGAAAGGTAAAGTTTTTTATTTTTTTGAAGCTTCTAATGCCATTCTTATTTCAGTTTTCAGCCCCAGGAAGAATGTGAACCTTGCCATGAGAAAACGATTTCCCATACGACCAGCTTTCGGACTGACCATTCACAAGCCACAGGGCATGACATTGGACAGGTATTTAATCACATTATAAAATTTTGGCAAAATATAATGACAATAATTAGAAAAATGAACCTCCAAATGAGTTTATGATAACATATAAATATAAGAGTTGGTGACATACATGTATATATGTGACAGTATCTCTAAGTAGTGTTACTGAGTACATCTAAAAACACACTTTTGAACCAGTAATCTTTATATGACTATGGTTTTCCATAAACTATTTCAAATGTCAAAATGTTGTTGTCATAGAGATTGAGCATAATTATGTATATACATGTATGGAAAAAGTGTGTTACTGAGTACATATAAAAACACACTTTTGAACCAGTAATCTTTATATGACTATGATTTTCCATAAACTATTTCAAGTGTCAAAATGTTGTTGTCATAGAGATTGAGCATAATTATGTATACATGTATGGTAAAAGTGTGCGTTTTAAATGTTATCAGTCAGTGTACATTGTATAAGAAAAATGTCCAAGATAGGCCGGGAAAAATTACTTGCAAGGACTTAAATGCAATTGTAAAACTGATTGACTTGGGTGTCACAAACAGCAGGTCATGTTCATGTTCAACTCCCGGTCAGTCCTGCTAGGTTTCAAGTAGGACAGCTGTCAGACTCTTGAAAGGAAACCAATAAATGCACCGGTGCACATAAGCCAAGGTAGAGCCGATATAGACAACACAAATGCCTTTAAATAGCCCAAGTTGTCAATAGAGCTTTACATACAATAGTACTGCAGCAAACTAATTTTTGTTAACAAATGCATTAATCATGCACATTATTTTACTTTATTATGTCTCCCCTTCTCTGAAGGGGGGAGAAATGCTGTATGTGTAGTTATTCTTCTTCTTCTTCTTATTTTGTCCGGAGCAAAACTCGAAAACTACTTGAAGGAATTTATTGAAACTTGGAATATAGATAGTTGGCAATGTGAAGTTGTGCACCTTGCAAGAATTATAACTCTGGGATACTTTGTTGCAAAGTTATCTACCATTGTTCAATATTGTTTAAATCAAAGCGCTGACGTCATTGACAAACTGAAATGGGGAGACATACGTTTTTTCATAAAAACAACCTTTCTAGTTTATTAATGAATTGATCTCAAATTTGTTTTGAAAACATTACTTTCTATCATAAGAAGCAGACTTTTGACTTGATAGAAGGTTAAAGAAATCGTTATTAATGCACATTTGGGTTTGAGTCCTGGTCTGTCCTATGCTATTTATTATATTCATTTACACATGAAAGAGTAGTCATTACCTTAGCATAACTAAATACAACACATTTCAGCAACAAAATACTATGTAAACTCATTATTAATTATATTGAAGGGTCGAAGTTGACTGCAGAAATATCTTCCAGCCTGGACAGCTTGGCGTTGCCATGTCGAGGGCAAGGGACCTCGATGGACTCCGGCTCATCAACTTCAGCCCAAACGTCTGCATTCGTCAACCGTTCAAAGTCACTAAGTTTTTGGCAGATGAAACATCAAAACTCCCCCATCCAGACCTCAAAGCTGCAGGCACATATTCAGGTGTATACATGTAGTATCAGGTCAATTGATGGAAGTTTGAATTGGTTTAGACTTGCTGAGGTGAAGATACGAGTTTTGCATGTTCAAGTCATTGACCAACCAAGACATTTATACACTAAATCAGAACAAAATGAAACTGTTGCCCACTACTTTTCTAAAATCTTAAACATTTGATCTTTGAGGGAACATGAACGTTTGTGATAACATTTCTTTTTGCTATTGATTGATTTTCTACGGCTAAGTTCAAATGGCTCGTTGTTTTCCTTATTTCTTAATGCATTTGCTTTTCTTGAAATAATACTTTGGCCAATTATTACACTGTTTTGCGCATAGTTATATTGATGAATATTTGGGTTGGTGTTTGCTCCATGGTAAGTTGATCGCTGTTTATTGAAATGGTTTTCAACAACATCTGAATTAACTAGTCCTGGAACAACATGACTACCTGGTATATTTGTCACAACATATTTACACAGTTGAACGAAACCTTCACAGCACGAGTGTATGTCTTCATGGCACTGAAGAGAAAGTATTGCCTTATATCGATCCGTACTGGTACTATTGTCAGCATGCTTTTTCCAGTTATTGAAGAATACAGAAATGTCCAGAATGCTTATAAGACGTGGATCATCAGTCGTTGATATTGGCCTTTTGTCTCTAAAAATGTCAATAATTTTTGATGTCTGTTGTAATAGTTTAATAGGTCCATTCAGAACCTCACCTTATCCCCTAAAGCCGTCTGATAATGCAAAATAAGGTTTAACATTTCTGCATTTAGCATTTCCTCTGCAAGGTGGTTCCTCATTTTTTCTTGGTTACTGGGATGGATGTGTTCATCTGTTAACTTTCGGTGGAATGAAAGGCAATTGTGTCTGTCCCAGTCATATGCATCGGAAAACATTTTCCACTGTATTGTTTCGCTGGATTCAGGAAGTGTAAAAAGTTTAGTTGATTGTTTCTGTATGCCACTTTTAATAATAATGTTACGAATCTTGTTTACGCAGTGTGAAAAGTCCATTATAAAAATCATAATCCGGTTGGAACAGAGGCTTTGACATGTAGAGTTGGTTGAGCTGATGCTTCTTAAATTAATGTTCATAAATGTTTTATTACATTGGGCACCATCCATACAAGTGTATAACACTTTGAAACAAAGCTCTTCAATCCGTCTGACAGAAGACCAAAACAACCCAAAAATGTCTGGTCCCTGTGTTTGGATGGTAAGGAAGTGTGCTATGGGAAATCGAAAACCAGTAAGCCCAAGAAATAATATTTGCAGCACATGAATACCTAAGGTTTGTTTAGAGGAGCCAGTCTTAATTGTGTTGCATGCATATCCCTCCTCTCCTAAGTCGGTAAAATATTTTCGGTCCACACAGTCAGTATTTGTAGGTCGGATTGTATCGCCATTTCATCAAATATTAAACCACCTGTTCGTCCAAGTTCATTTATTTTCTTTCTTTCAACTTCTTCATACATCCATTGAAATACACTATCGTTGAAGCCCACATCCTGCTTTATACTATTCTTGTATATAACAAGTGTTGATGGTGATGGTAGTGTCAGCAGGCCCGAGTCTCGCAATGTTGTGTAACCAACAGGGCTCCTGCAGTAAATTTGCAGACAAGTCATTATTATCTCCTTGCTCCATTTTCTCCCACTGGGATGGCGATCTCCATTCACTGCCTGATTTATTAATAATGTTATACACTTATCGCTAGATCCAGGGAACAATTTTTTAAGTTTGTCTCTTAAATTGGCATTTTCATTTGGCGATTCAATAGGTGTTTCCGCTGGACCTTGAATCTGAAAAGTCATTTTCTGACAAGTTTTACATGCTTTGCTTGTGCCATTGAACTGTATAACCTGTTTGCACATGATTGATCGCAGTACTCTTTCTTTGTCATTGCCACTTTCAATACTCTCCAAAGTGTGTAACCTAGACACAACAACGGATTTAGTAAGGTTAACACCATAGCAGAGTCTTATCTTATATACTGTCTTGATAGTAAGGTCAACACTTGTGGGTGACAGACATTATTCTTCACTGACACCAAGTTTGTTGAGGTCAATATTCTTAGCATTGATTTTGCAGCTCCATGTTCCATCGCTGTTAAATGTTATAAGTTTATGAACAGAATGACCATTGCTTTTCACATCTGTGTGACACTGAATTGAGCATGCGAGTTTGATTGTTCAATAAAGACCATCCTTCTTCTTTTAAGGTGTTCACATACACCCGCAAAATCAGTAGTGTTGCTCTTCGTGAAAGCAGCTTCACAATTGTCGTCCATGACCACACCACTGTAGACATATTTCCGCCTGCTTTCCACTGTCCTCTTGACACGTTTCGTCCGAAATAACTCATTCATGGTTTCAACGAAGGCTCTTTTTGACTAGATGTTGCTGACAGCACTTTCCTGGCACTCGAACTTGTAGTGCTCATATAGTTGGTCGGTTTCAACAAACCCTTGACCTTCTTCCAGATGTGACAATAATGGAATATGATCTAAACTTATTGGTAGACTCTTTATTCAGTAATAATGTAGTAAAGGATACATTAAACCATATGGCAGTATAAACGTATATATTAAATAGCACCAGTTTTATGTGATTGTTTTAGTTTGAACTTATTTCATTTTTACCTCCTATGGAAACAAGAGGGCCATGATGGCCCTGGATTGCTCACCTAATTTTTTTATCCCACATAGGCCATAGAAGCCCCACCCTGGCGACCATAGTTTTTGACCAATCAACATGGCTTGAAGGAATTTGATAGAGGGTCAACCTAGGAATATTTCTACAAAATTATTTGAAAATCGGCCAAACACTTTCGGAGGAGAAGATTTCTCCACTGTGCCTTCCGAATATTTATTGTTTTTTTGTGTATATTTATGTAGCCCATTTACAGTCTTGTGTAGTTAATAGATTATACATCTAGATGTTAAGGTTAAAACTGCATTATTTGGTTTAATTACTTTGTGTTGAAGATCTTATCAGAAGCCTTGGTCATTTAAAGTGCAAATATATAACATTCTTACTTATTTCCAGAGAAGACCAGAGACAGGAGAGCGAGGAAGATAATGACAGCACTAAGCCTGAAGCAGTGATATCGGAGGATACAGAGTTGGTTATAGACGGAAGATGTTTTTGACAGTGAATTTGATCAGATCATTAAGGACCTGGACATAAACCAAGCCAAGAGTCTAGACATTAATTTGCCTGAGGATTTTTCCATAGAAACATTGCTTCAATCTCTGACGATTAAGAAAATTATTTCCCCATTCCAATCTGAAGTAAACAAACTGGTGCCAAGTATGTCTTTAGAAAGGCTGAAACATTTCTGTAAGAAGCAGTTCTTAATTATATCCAAATTTATAGAAGATATGAACATCACTGAACCAAGAAAAGTACAGTCAAAGGAATTGTGACAATTCTATGAAAAAGTCAATGTGCACTTGCAAAGCTTGGAACACAAGATGGATTGTTTGGAACTGTTTGCTAGTACCAAAGACTTCAAGGATGAAAACATGAACATATGCTACAAAGCGCATGAGACAGTGAGGGTTTATCTCCTTCAACAGAAAAGTCTGCTGTATAAAATGTGTATGTTGCACAGCGGCTTGTTTCGGATCATTCAAAGGCAAAACTGCGATATGTAGCTGGTTACTGCATGGCAAAATTAAGGCATAAATATGTTCAGAAAAAAAACCACACACCGTTTTTCTACACATCAAGCATCCCAAGTGAATTTTGAACAGGCTTCAGCCAAACTTATAGTTATTGATGCATTGACAGAATCGGAGCAAACTATAAAAGAAACTGTACTGATATAGAATCCATCATGGAAATAGAGCTGAAAATGGGTTTCCACATCCTCATCTTTCACTTTCACACAAGGTCAAAATACCTAAATTGATCAAACCAAACAGTTCCAGTTCATCTTCTACATATTTATAAAAAAAAATACACCCATTGTCACATATCTAATGCAGTCTGTGCCAGATGTACAACCATTTCTAGGCAAGTTTTGTTTACGCACTACGGTACTGTAGGTCAAAGGGGCCCGCGGATGTATTTAACGTAATTTGACCTATAAGACAAAGATTTTACCTCCAAGAAGGAGTTTCTTGCCATTATTTTCAAAGTGTTATCTGTATTGAAAGCAAAAAATCCAAAGTAAGGACAGTAAGGCAATTATTTTCAAAGAAATTTCAATTTTCCTATACCGGCCGAAACCTTGGTTTTGCGGCTTGAGTCTGGCCAGTTTTGTGATATCTCGCATCATATAGGTCTTAGATGAAAAAAATAAGAAACGCGTTATATATTAAGTTTAAACTGTGTCCATTGTTTATAGACATGAACAAACTTCATATGTATGCATGATTTGGGCCATGCAACACTAACAGAGAAGTCTAAATAGCTTGAAAACATCAATTGTTAGGGAGAAAAATGTAAAAAATTTGATAGGATTTTTTTCCAGCAAAATCCTGTTCTAAATGCTTTTTGATGTTTTTCTACAAACTTGTTATTAAGAAACAAGCATTTATATATTTCAAACAATTTAATACCAATACTGGCCAGCCAGGTGCATAATTAAGGTTTTTTGACACCTTTACCGGTGACTGCATTGATGTGTGAAATTTCACACATTTGTGGCATGTATAGGTCATAAATATTTACTCATTAAGGGACTAGCTGGGGTTGAAGAGGGTTGTATTAGGAAGTAGGTTCCAATAAAATAACTTAATAACACATTTTTTATTATATTAGTTGTGTTCTGTTGCCTTTGTATTGTAATTGACGGGGACATTGAGTTAAAGATGGCCCGTAAAAGGCAGTGCAAGTCAATTGGCTTTCAGAAAGGTGTGCCAGGTTTAAATAGGGGTCAAACACATGGTTTTAGTATAGAAAAAGTACAAACAAACTATGTGAGATGTACCAAAAATGCCTTTGAGGCTCGTGTAAATAGACATTTGGGTATCTTCACCTTTCTTGATGTTGATGGTTCGAAATAAAAAATGTACGTCCCTTGCGGCCATCTGGGAAAGTGGCTGGTATTATCGATGAGTTTGGTGTTGCCCGCAACAATACATATCATCCCAACTCATACACAAATAAACTGTACTGTCCAGCTAAGGTGCAACTGATGTTTAACTCTGAAAGATACATGCACAGTTGAGCATAAATTGTAATGGTATTCTGGTTTTTGACAGTGCACATTTTCCACATTTTACAGCTATATTTGTAGTATATGACTGTTTAATAACCATATTTGGTCATATTTATTCATCAATATGTCAAAAGATAGTACTATACATAAGAAAACTTCAGCTTTGTTTACCTTTCATCTAGGTCAGTATGACACACCCAGGGTAGATATTTTCTTGGTTAAAATGACCTCCCAAACATCTACCCTGAGAGTGGCATGTCTTTCTCTGACAATTAATCAATAACGACTCAACGCTCAAATGTCCAGTAAAACAGCATAAGGAATTATAATGGATTGGTCCGGACCCAATATGGCCCTCAACTGAACCATTTTAGCCAACCCGTGCACATAAAACATCTTTGATTGGGACTCATGTGGAAATTTAACACGCATTCTGCCGTACCTAATAGCTGAATGCCCACATGAGCCCCCTGTCCACTACAGGCAACCAGTTTCTACATTTACTATGCATTGTGAGTGTAGTCGGTCTCGTACTGTATCCCAGAAGGTGTCCATTATTACAGACGATACAAAAGTGACCTTTCATAATTTGACCCGGAAGTGCTTTAGGTCTAAATACACCAAATAAATTCCTTCTTTGTTTACATGTAAATCAACCAGCTTCAACCCTCGTTTGTCACACTTTCTAAGCGTTTCCCAGGTAGAACACCGTATATCATTGAAAAGAGATACTTCTTATCTTTAAAATAATCCATAGAAAATGTGGGGTCATGCATTATGCAAGAAAGAACTCGCTCTGTAAAGATGGGGACCGTTCTTTTTACCACAATCCAGCTAGGCTGAAAATGGGTTCAAAGATCAAAGGGGCCCGCGGATGTATTTAGCGTAATTTGACCTTAATAGAGCGATTTCTTGTTCTAGCTTGATCTTGCTGTTCAAATGATTAATAAAGGAGTTGAAAACAGGGATGTTGTTCGTTTGTTTGTTTGTTTTGTTATAAATATATAATGTTTCATAAGAATGATGATATAATTCACAGTAATGTTATCGACACCTCCTTTAAAAGTTCCAAGACAAACGTTATTAAATTGGTAGTTATGTTTATGTTCTTGGTGTTAAGAAATGCTATTGATTCATTCCAAAGAATCTGTACATATCTGCATCACCAAAACAAATGTTCGATAGTTTCAACGTTACTTGAGCAGAAGTCACACAAACTTTATGGTTTATATTTTTAATTATTCAAATCTTTATTTTTAGGTAAGATCCGAGTTTAAAAATTATATTTGAAACTTCTTAATTGTATCAGTTGTTGATTTAAACGGTATAACATAATGACTTTTCCAATCTATTTTTACATTCCAAGATTTTTCCAATTTGTCTTCATATTTTGTTAAAAATGTTTTATGTGGTATTTGAATTTTATACAAAAATTTATTTCCTTTCTTTAATTCTACAATCTTGTTTATTAATTGTTGTTTTCAACATTTATCGAAGGTTCAGTTTTTATTTCATTTTCTATAATGATTGGTATATTTCCGATTATGTTGTAATATTTCAAAAAATCATTTGATCTTACATTAAACATATATCTAAATGTTTCAAAATCGTAATAATTGTTTATTCGTTGGCAAGACATTCTTCGGCATCATAGAGTATGCAACATCTGTATTTCTGATACATTAGAGGACGAATTCCATTAGTATGTATCTGGCCTATATGAATATGAAATGTTAAAGCATTAACTAAGAATAATGTTCTCCTAAATAAATAAGTCTTTACTTAAGTCTTAAATGAAATAAGAATAATCGAATAACAGAAACTTAACGGAAAATAAATATAAGTTTATCCTGAGATATTACGGTGTGGAGTCCCGAAATCTGGTGAAACCACGGCTTTTATACCGCTGTTCCCACAGACTTTCTTACGTGAATCGAACAACGTCGGGAAGACTCCAATTTGCTACATTTGTGAAAGTACAAAACAGACGATGGTGGTGCATAAAATGTTGCATATACGCCATCAAAATCTATAAAAGTCAATCAAGTTATTAAGTAAACCGATAAAGTATTAATTAAAGGAAGTATCAAATATTTATTCAAGTATAGAGGCCACCGGCCCATAATACTTAAAGAAAACTATTGTCACCTGAAATACAGTAACTGCTGATGGGAAATAATGATAACTTTAAGTGATCTGTGTCGGCCGGTTAATTTATTGATGACTTTGCCGATTTATTAGGTCAAACTACCCACAATGCATTACAAAATGACAACAAAAAATATGGCGGCCGACTCAAACTGCAGTGATTACGATTCGATGGAAAAGGCAAATACAATGATGACTGGGCATTATCAGTGACTGAATGTTTGCAGGTTAGCATGCAGTTATAAAATGTAAGGTTCGCAGATTCCTAATTACTTGACAATGTTTAGATGACTAATAAATGGCATACAAAGTGGTTGGAAGTCTGTCACATGTTTACAAAACACGGGGCATTACAATAGTTTATTGGCACTCAACTAATAAGAGTAGCAATTCGTTTCATGGCGATATTACTGAATACTACAGTAAATGGGTAAAAGCAATATCAATATCAAAACTAAAAAAACAAATTAGGAATACCAATCGCTGATATGAAAGCAAAAACAGTAGTCAAATGTAAAGCCTTTCATCTTCAGGTTTGTTGTTGAAAAGAAAATGCACACATACTGTGCGTCATGCTTATGCTGATCCGGATCGATAATGTTGGTTTTCTCGTGGAACGGCTGATTTGTTGAAATATTTTCTATTTTACTGTCGAACTGAAACGGTTCTCATTAAGGAACGTGTATTGTCAACATAAAATCGGCGATATTTTGTACAAAGGGAAGTAATGCAGACAATGCTTGTATGGGGTAAATATTTATTATAAAGGTATTCTCCCTTTGCAAATAAAGATTCCTAACAATTGTATTTATAAATGAGCCGCGTTTGGTGATTTTGTGTCTTACTGTCTGCCCGTAACGGTTTCATAAAAGGTAAAGCTTGTGGGGCTACACGTGTAGATTTTTGTCACAAGATGCATCTAGGATTAAATCATATGTAGACGGAACGTGAATGCTCTTGTGAGACCGTGTAGAAGCACAGGCTTGTCTGAGTCGTCACTGTGTGCAGATGCAACAAGAACCCTCAAATCGTTAGATATAAACAGACATTATGTGAATGAGTTGCATCCCGAATATATCGAAAGATAGTATTTGACAATAATGTTGGAAAACCATACATTGTTCATTACTTCAAGTTTATAAATATTTATCATATCCGATCTAATATATACCCATTACGTATTTCTTTATATATCACTCGTGTAATATAATATATCCAAATAACTATTTTTGTATTCATCCACGAGTGTTTGCAAAATGGCTGAGAACGTGTATCCGGTATAAAGAAACGTTACGATAGATGGACGAGGTAAATGGACCATTATCGGTCATACAAATGTGTGTGTGTGTGTGTGATAAGTTAACAGTTTATAAGTATTACATGTTGGGACTATTTTCTGACAGCGAAAAAAACCTATTTTCTTTTGGTGTTTCGTCATGTGATTAAAAGAATCTGACATTCGTTGTCATTTCATAAAGTGTTATTAAACTCGTCCAAGAAGTTTGTTATTAAGCTCGCCAGCGGCTCGCTTAATAACAAATGTTTTGAACTCGTTTTTCTTATACATATGAACAAAAAAAAAAAAAAACATATAAACGAATGAATATCAATCGCATCGCAGGAACAGTTCAGTGTGCATGAGGAATACATTTATTCAATTCATAAACATACAACACGTTGTCAATTAACTCCCCATCCTCCCAACATCTACTTATTTTTTTAAGATCTGCCGCCATTCTTATTACATAGAAGTCCTTGAAATACTAGACCATGGATTGAGTGTCGCGTTTAATACGAATGTCCGTCTGGCTAAGGAAAAGGAAAAACTTGTTTAAGAACAGCTATTATAATTTCAACTGATATTTTTGTAAATCAACTGCGTCATAGAGAGACGTTTTTGACAAACTTATGAGAAGAACTATAGAGTTATCTGAGAATCATTGTGATATAATTATATACTGTTGAAAATGGTGACAAACACCGAATATATAACACTAATCAGAACCACGTCATAACACGCTTGAAGATTATTTCCGGAGAGCGAGTGTTCATGATAAACCTTTAGATGACACAATATGTGATCAGATCATTTCAGTTAGCACATGAGAAAACGTTCCAGTTGACATAAGTGAACAACATAGACCGGATCTTCACTGTTCATATATTACTTATACAATTTAGTTAGAAGATTCTTACAACGTGTGTAGATTCTGATAAAAGACTGAGCAGGTGGACAAGATGAACTGAACCATATCTTTTAAGAAATGCCAACTTGCACCTTTTTTTCTCTCAATCGCTGGCTCATTTATAGTACTTACTCCGCCGTCGAGGGAAAACAAACCTTCTTGTTATTGAACAATTTTCCTCAACGAAAACCAGCTTAAGAGCAACTGCAACTTTGCGCTGTGGGTTGCAGACACAGCATAACGGCTGATGCATCGTTGACCGGATAAATAACCATTCATGACCAAGATCAAAACATTATCTGGATCTACACCGGTTGGGAATCACTCAAGGAAGTTTCAATACAAATTGTCAATTGTTTAATCAAAGGGACATAAGTAAAGATTTGGACCACGGTCAATAGTCGTGTACCCGGGGCACTAGAGTTAATAAGTACATCTGGCATGAACTAATAGTGTGAACTAATAGTGGCGACTATATTGGTCCCTTGTCGCTATCGCATATTCTAATAAATATACATTTGATTTGTGTAAACTCTAAGGTGGACTAATCAAACTTGATGTTTGGAAATTAATGCAAAAATGATGAAGCAAAAAAACTTGCAGTGTTTGAAAGATTTAACTGGGTGGTCAACAAAAATGATGTCTCCATATTTACTTGCTACACCATGTCTGAACGAAGCCGCCATTATTGGTGTAAG
>JASEVX010000006.1:65534898-65587732 GCA_031761405.1 Serripes groenlandicus
AGGGTTATAATAATAATAATCATAATAATCATTATAATAATAATTAATAATGATACAAATAAAACTTTTACCTTTACCACATAAGGTATTTTTGAGACGTGCTTCTGAAAAGCCAAACTAATTCATCGACGACAGATGAAGGACTTAGATTAACCTGGCGCCGAAACTATAGAAAGAAAATACCATGGGCTCTAAACGTGTACACAAGTATCTGATTGGTTCTAAGCAAATACATTCAAACGCACCGACATGCATACAAGCAAGCGTTGATGTGTATTTTTTTTATAAAAGTTTTATGACGTGTATGCATTTTTAAATGAACAATTGCATTATTCGTTTAATTTAAAATTATTTATTTAACTTCGATTGCGAAACAAACTTTCAGCTTAGATTTATCACCATCGATGTGTGCTTCCATGAAGCCTTATCGGTATCGGCGCAGTATGTGGGGTACACAAATGACAGACAGAACCCGCTCATTATAGGATTCGAACCCGTGACCTTAAGACGAGAAGTCGACATTCTACCATTGTCTTCCACATTGTATGGGATTATTTTATAAATTTTTATATAAATGTATCTCTGGCCAAACAAAACAGAATTGAGTTTAAATTTATGATATATCTATCCTATCTGGTTGTGCAGCTAAATGTTTTAAAAACGTGGTTGTCAATCAACTTCCTTAAAATGTTATCTTCTAACGTTTTTACACTATATGTGATCTCTTAATGGTTTCGACTGTTCGTGCCCATTAATTATTCTAACGAAAAACGAATTAATAATGGGAAACTACAACAGACAGGTAAGTTGTGGTATGGATTGGAAAATGGTATATATATTGTTCCTACAATGTTTTCTAGAGTTGTATACATTCAAATTCGTCAAATTTCACTTCTTACAGGAAAAATGCTTAAATCTCTAAAGACCAACACCTCTACGGCATGGTTGTGTTTCTTTGCCTCCTCCAGATGTCGCGCGGGAGAGGTTGTACTACAATGGAAACTGATTTAATAACATACATAATGTAAACTTTCATTGTCGGCCTTCATGGAAGGTTGTACTGCAATGAAAACTGACCAAATAACAACCATAATGTACGTAACATTTCCATTGTCGGCCTTCGAGTGAGGTTGTACTGTAATTGAACCTGATTAGATAATATACATAATGTACGTAACAATTTATTTGTCTGCCTTCATAGTAGGTTGTTCTGCAAACGGAAACTGATTTAATAACACACATAATGTACGTAACATTTCCATTGTCTGCCTTCATTAGAGGTTGTACTGCAATGTAATCTGATGTAATAACATACATACATGTACGTACAACTTTCATTGTCGGCTTTCGTGAGAGGTTTAACTGCAATGGAAGCTGATTTAATAGCATACATAATTAACGTAACACGTTATTTGTCGGCCTTCATAGTAGATTGTACTGCAACGGAAACTGATTTAATAACATACATTATGTACGTGACATTTCCATTGTCGGCCTTCAACTGAGGTTGTACTGCAATGGAAACTAATTTAATAACAACATAATGTACGTTTCATTGCCATTGTCGGCCTTCGTGGGAGATTATACTCCATTGGAAACTGATTTAATAAGTTATGTTATGTATGTAACATTTCCGTTGGAGCTTGCGTGATGATTGTGTGTTTGGGAACAATGTTAATCCTTAAAAGACTGCGAAAGACGCCGGTTGATCTGAAACACGTTTAACTATTTCACTGCCGATTTTCACTTGGGTTCGATTCCTGCTCGAGTTATCTCGGGATTGGGTAATCAGGTTTCGTTTCCTGAGCGGGTCTTGCAAAATACTTTAAAAATGGTATTAGTAGCTTCCCTCCTGTCCTCTGGTGTCCAAGTTGACTCTTTCTCTGTCGAATCTTACAAAGTTGACTTTTCCGTGTTGAAAATTGGATCACGCCTTTTCTCGTCCAACAGGAAGTTTGTTAGAAAATAATGTCTAAGGGTCGAACAAGATAGACCCGGCAAACAATTCAAATTTCAGGAGAGACAGCTGGCTACGATCTCTTTCACCCGAATCTTCATTGTTTGCAAACGCTTTTAATTCCTTTGGCAGCAAGAGTTTATACTCTGTGATAGGGCTACGTGTCGGATAGATTATAACTATAGAGCCACGTGGAATTTGTTGTCCGAATTCGGATAGATAATATATTCTAACTACATCTAATAAAACGGTCGTACAATTTAATGTTTAAATTGCTATATGACTGTATATATTGGTCTCATAAAATGTGTTATTTGTCTTTTTGAGGACCAATTCTATTCGGACCGTTTTTTGAGAAAAGGAGAGCCGATGTGCATTCAAAATGTCAATCAAGATCAGCTACCGTATTTTAGACACGTCGTACAATCTTGGTCTTCAATGTTTCGTGAAGAAGGAAACTTCATTGTGGCATTATGCCTGATGTCTGTACAATCTGTTACCCCTTTCCCACCATGCAATCGCATGCTGACGTATCTGCAGTAGACGACTTTTGAAAACGTTGTGATAAAAAAGAGAAATTGCTCATCATGAGCGATTTATACTTTTGTCAAAATGGTTTCATGTCTTTTCAATAGTTATACGTATAATTTATTCCATATTTTTGTTACGATACTTCCGAAGTCGTCTGATGCAGATTTGATGCACGTGTGAATGGGTTAAGGTCATGTCTACAATGCAGCAGAGTCCCTTTTTCCTACGTAACTGATCGATTTACTTTGCCTATAAACTACAAAGGGTTTCTTTTTACAATTCTAAATTATTCCCCACTATAATTGCAGCATAATTTGCCATAATTTACAAATAGTGTCCCAGCCCCATATAAACATAAATTGTTTTAACGCGCTCTAAACTTTGAACCGACGGGTGGTTAGAACAATTTATTATAACTTAATAAAGCAATAGACGGTTGGAATTATTGCTTTACAATCACTAAATAAAATAATGCTGTATAAAAGCACAGAGTAGTAAAATCATATTTTAGTTTCTCAAAACGTTTTGTGTCGTTTCATGGATTTGATGGATTTTCTTATTGTTTTCTTAATCTTATATATGGCATGGGATATTATTGCATATATGTGTATAAAATGGTTATTGGATCTAATGACAGTGAACTTATTTCCCCCTTTTCATAGACAAATATAGGATTATTCTGTAAAGCTTTTAACGAATTGAAGACCTCGAAATCTTTAGATGTTGAACAATTCGAAATGAACGAATTCACCTTTCCAACTTGTTCAAGTATATATCAAACGAGTATACTTCCTTTATACAGATAAAATTGTTTCTGTTGTCAGATATGTAACAATCAGACGATTCGTTTGATCCTTTCCCACATTTAGGCACAAATTGTCGCATTTTTTTTTTCAGACGACTTTAAAGCACACTGTGATCAAACTAGAAAGTGCCGATTATGTGCAATGTTTCCATTTTCCTGAATGTTTTCTACTCTTTTCTCTAACCATATGAGCTGTTCCGCGAGAAAACTAACAGTGTGGACTCTGCGTAAAGTATCGATCCGGATCAGCCTAAGCATGCCGCGCAGACTAACCCGGACAGACACCTTTTCGCTTCCAGTGGATTTTCTGTTTCAGGAATCTATACCTCTATCCCCCGAGACGGAACGTGTCTGCCCGGATTAGGCTGCATGGACTTAGCAGGCTCATCTGGGTCGATACAATACGCAGAGACCATAATGTTAGTTTTCTCGTGGAACGGCTCATATTTTTATTTATTGAAAATGTTTACAACTTTTACAGAACTTTTTCAAAGTTGTCCGTTGCAATATTGTTATATACGGGACAGGGAGGGTTAAGATAGTATTGCATTCATTAATGATTGCCAACGCACTATATCTAAATTGTATCTCATTTTCATCATAAGAACCAATCGAAAAAGGTGTGCCATATCCATTTCCTTAGAAGAATTGTACTCTAATAAGACAACTTTTATCGTAAGCCCAAAACCACTTTTTGTTTGTGGAATTTAGCATTAAGAATTAGTGTGCATATATACATTTTTTTGTACATTCATTAAAGTACACGAAAAACGTTGGTCGATCAGATTTTTTTTATTATCACGATCTTTGTATATAAAATTGTTCTCCATTCTAATATGTATTTGTTAACAGCGACATCCCTAGAGCTTGATCCGAGTCGAATATACAGTGTTCGCCTTTATGCCAATGAGGAGGTCAAGACACTTCAGAAAGTAGTATCCAATTACATACTTAAGCATGGCTACGCGGGCAGAGTTTTTTATCTACACGTGTAACAATTACATCCTTAAGTACGGCTACGCGGGCAGAGTTTTATCTACATGTGTAACACTTACATACTTAAGTACGGCTACGCGGGCAGAGTTTTATCTACATGTGTAACAATTACATACTTAAGTACGGCTACGCGGGCAGAGTTTTATCTACATGTGTAACACTTACATACTTAAGTACGGCTACGCGGGCAGAGTTTTATCTACATGTGTAACACTTACATACTTAAGTACGGCTACGCGGGCAGAGTTTTATCTACATGTGTAACAATTACATCCTTAAGTACGGCTACGCGGGCAGAGTTTTATCTACATGTGTAACAATTACATACTTAAGCATGGCTACGCGGGCAGAGTTTTATCTACATGTGTAACAGTTACATCCTTAAGTACGGCTACGCGGGCAGAGTTTTATCTACATGTGTAACAATTACATACTTAAGCATGGCTACGCGGGCAGTTGTATCTACATGTGTAACACTTACATACTTAAGCATGGCTACACGGGCAGAGTTTTATCTACATGTGTAACAATTACATACTTAAGTACGGCTACGCGGGCAGAGTTTTATCTACACGTGTAACAATTACATCCTTAAGTACGGCTACGCGGGCAGAGTTTTATCTACATGTGTAACAATTACATACTTAAGCATGGCTACGCGGGCAGAGTTTTATCTACATGTGTAATAATTACATCCTTAAGTACGGCTACGCGGGCAGTTTTATCTACATGTGTAACAATTACATACTTAAGTACGGCTACACGGGCAGAGTTTTATCTACACGTGTAACAAGTACATCCTTTAGTACGGCTACACGCTCAGAGTTTTATCTACACGTGTAACAATTACATCCTTAAGTACGGCTACGCGGGCATAGTTTTATTTACATGTGTGATAATTACATCAGTACTTAAGCATGGCTACGCGGGCAGAGTTTTATCTACACGTGTAACAATTACATCCTTAAGTACGGCTACGCGGGCAGAGTTTTATTTACATGTGTGATAGTTACATACTTAAGCATGGCTACGCGGGCAGAGTTTTATCTACACGTGTAACAATTACATCCTTAAGTACGGCTACGCGGGCTGTGTTTTATCTACACGTGTAACAATTACATACTTAAGCATGGCTACGCGGGCAGAGTTGTATCTACATGTGTAACAATTACATACTTAAGCATGGCTACACGGGCAGAGTTTTATCTTCACGTGTAACAATTACATACTTAAGCATGGCTACGCGGGCAGTTTTATCTACATGTGTAACAATTACATACTTAAGCGTGGCTACACGCTCAGAGTTTTATCTACACGTGTAACAATTACATCCTTTGGCATGACTACGCGGGCAGAGTTTTATTTACATGTGTAATAATTACATACGTACGCATGGCTACACAGGCATAGTTTTATCTACACGTGTAACAATTACATACTTAAGCATGGCTACGCGGGCAGAGTTTTATCTACATGTGTAACAATTACATACTTAAGCATGGCTACACGGGCAGAGTTTTATCTACACGTGTAACAATTACATCCTTTAGCATGGCTACGCGGTCAGAGTTTTATTTACATGTGTAATAATTACATACTTAAGCATGGCTACGCGGGCAGAGTTTTATCTACACGTGTAACAATTACATCCTTAAGTACGGCTACGCGGGCTGTGTTTTATCTACACGTGTAACAATTACATACTTAAGCATGGCTACGCGGGCAGAGTTGTATCTACATGTGTAACAATTACATACTGAAGCATGGCTACACGGGCAGAGTTTTATCTTCACGTGTAACAATTACATACTTAAGCATGGCTACGCGGGCAGTTTTATCTACATGTGTAACAATTACATACTTAAGCGTGGCTACACGCTCAGAGTTTTATCTACACGTGTAACAATTACATCCTTTGGCATGGCTACGCGGGCAGAGTTTTATTTACATGTGTAATCATTACATACGTACGCATGGCTACACAGGCATAGTTTTATCTACACGTGTAACAATTACATACTTAAGCATGGCTACGCGGGCAGAGTTTTATCTACACGTGTAACAATTACATACTTAAGCATGGCTACACGGGCAGAGTTTTATCTACACGGGTAACAATTACATCCTTTAGCATGGCTACGCGGTCAGAGTTTTATTTACACGTGTAACAATTACATACTTAAGCATGGCTACGCGGGCAGAGTTTTATCTACATGTGTAGCAATTACATCCTTTAGTACGGCTACGCGGGCAGAGTTTTATCTACAGGTGTAACAATTACATACTTAAGCATAGCTACGCGGGCAGAGTTTTATCTACCGGTGTAACAATTACATACGTAAGCATGGCTACGCGGGCAGAGTTTTATCTACCGTTGTAACAATTACATACGTAAGCATGGCTACGCGGGCAGAGTTTTAAAAACAATTACATCCTTTAGTACGGCTACGCGGGCAGAGTTGTATCTACATGTGTAACAATTACATACTTAAGCATGGCTACGCGGGCAGAGTTTTATTTACACGTGTAACAATTACATCATTTAGTATGGCTACGCGGGCAGAGTTTTATCTAAACGTGAAACAATTACGCTTAGGTTGGTTTTCACACAGCACCGCTAAATTAGCGTTAACTAATGGCGTCGCGTGCTCAATGTGATATCAATGTACACAAAAAAAAAGATACGTAAATGATATGGAACTTTCTCATTTATCATTTGGCTGAAAGGATATTCTTTGAAATGAGAATGACATCATACACGACATCAACGGAGTCATCCAGACAGCATTGTTAAAAAAAAAAGCTTTGGTGGGTTTTTTTGTCATCGCCTTTTTGTCTTTAAAGAAAATCAAATGCAAAACAGAACATTATAAAACCGAATAACAAAATCATTAAATGTCTGGCAAGATGTCCAATAATAATCTGACTACTGGTTACGATCATGAGGTGAAAGCTCGTAAAGAGATCGTATATATACAATTGAATCTCTCTGCGTTGAAGCCGAGCCCCGGTAGATCAGTCGGTAGCGATGCGGGCTGTCAATCCAGGGGTTGTGAGTTCGAATCCCGGCTCGGCCAACTTTCTTTCCGACGATTGACAACAGTCAATGCGACATGCGTCACTCGTCTTCCACAAATGGGCCCCAATCAATCAATCAACTCTCTGCGTTGAGCAGCCATACGTCGAAATTCTCTATAGTTGTTTTTTACAACAACGCTTTTATACGGTATAGCCATACGTCGAAAGTTTCTATAGTTGTTTTTTTGCAACAGCGCTTTTATACGGTATAGTCATAAGTCGAAATTATTTTAACCTTACAGCGGCATTTGTTCACATGTTAACCAGAACAGCCCATACCTTCCATTACTCGAACATTCTATATGTCGAAATGTTTTCAGTAGTTCCTCGAATTTCTAGGTACATACATTTAGTTTAGAAAACATGGAAAAACTTAGGACTTACCAATGTAAATTCATACCAATCTGTGCATGATCATGCTCTGAACGTATTGCCAATAAATCTAAGAAGGTTTCAAAGAACTTCTGACAAACAGTGGGTTTTCGATCAGAGTACATGTATCCACATGTATAACTTAATAAGTCGATTATTTTGTTTTCCTGTACACTATTCAGATGGTATGATTTGAGCCTCACTGTCGAATCTGCAAGAATTGCTTAAAGATAGTTTATGTTACTTCTGCAAAAGAAAATGCTTTGTTTATTGTAAAATGATCTGTTTGTTTTTCTGTACACTATTCAGACGGTATGATTTGACCCTCACTATCGAATCTGTAAGAATTGCTTATGGTAATTTGAGATTATTTCTGCAAAAGAAAATGCCTTGTATATTGTTAAGCAATCCAATTTAATAAGAATTGATATTCACCTTTGGTCTAACATGGAACAGAATTGTATACAACTGAAAGTCCGCGTCGTATCGAACTGGTAATAATTGTCCATGATTAATTAATGTAAGGGTTTATTTTTTGTAAAATATTTCCTTGTTTGTTGTAAAATAGTTTAGGTAAATTAGGTTTAATAGTCACCTTTTTGCGATTGATTGATTGGTTGGGGTTTAACGCCGTTTTTAACAATTTCTCAGTTATATCACGGCGGCCAGTTCACCTATTCATGCATTTCCTGGTTTTCTCACACCACTACTCCACATAACAATCTTCCCAAGCAACTGGCTGCTTTTCCACATAGACTTAGCCCATTGGTGGAAGAGGAATGACGCATGTCGCATTGACTTTTGTCAATCCTCGGACAGAAAGTTGGCCGAGCCGGGATTCGAACTCACAACCCCTGGATTGACAGCCCGCGTCGCTATTGACTGAGCTATCGGGGTTCGGCACCTTTTTGCGAACACGGAGAAGTGTTGTATAACGTTGACAGAATTGATTTTGGATTATAATTACCGCGGCGGGGTCGTTAGCGCGAGGTATTTTGAACCTGGCATCTCGGGTTCAATTCCTACTCGTAACGTTCATGGTGGAGTACCCTTGGGGCTAGGCACATCCCTAGAAAAGTACTGGTGTGTCTTCTTACTCGTAGGGATCACGAATAAGTGTAAATGAGATCATCTTTAAAACGACACAAACACATAATTAATCGAACAATAATTAGTTATCTATAAAAAGAAAAATCCATATGTCTGCTGCATATTTGTTGAATTTAGGAAGGGGGTTACATTTACGACATGGTAGTTCTTTTATTACTTTTAATAAAATGTTCTTATATTAAGTATTTAATCAATTGACACATTCATTTCCACCCAAAGCAAATATCAGAGAAGATGTCATTGTAGGAAGAGAACGGATCGCTATGTTCTTCCTGTATTGGTGTGAGATTATAATATTAAATAGTTAATCATGATTAATCGTTATTACTCTAGAAAATAATCAAATATGAGACATCATCTCCTCCAAAACCACAGGACCAATTTCAACTAAACTTCAAAGGAATGTTTCTTCATTCAAAATTGTTCAAAGATTTAAATTCCGTGGCGAACTTTAACTTTAAAATTCTTCTCCTCTGAATCTTCTTGACAGATTCCAATATAATTAAGTAGAAATGGTCCTTGGGAGATCCTCTACGCAAATTGATCAATCCATATTGATTGGTTGAAAAAACATGGCAACCAGGCCGCATCAGAAAAGGAGAAAAATGTTAAACCGTTAATAATCCATCCTTATGAAAGTGCTTGATTGATTTCAAGATAATGTTGTAGAAATTTTCTTTCATTGATTCTCTACATACTTTGTCAAGCCATATTGATTAGTTGAAAAACATAGAAAACAAGCGGCATCAGAAATGAAAACTACATGGTAATATTCCTTTGGTGGTCCTCTTTCAAAATGTTCAAAGGTTTGAATTTTAGTTGCTGTGGCATCAGAAAGGGGGGAAATGCCTCCTATTCTCCTTTGAATTTGCTCATCGTATGTTAAGATAATTAAGTAGAACTGATACTAATAAGCTGTTTCATAAGTGACTGGTCCATTCCCTGCCGTTTCCATTCCCATGCTTTATCAAATTTTCCCTGAAATTGGCATCCACATTTGCTACTATGCCATCACTCAGGTGATTGATTTAGGGCCATCTTGGCCCTCTTGTTGGTCTTGTTTTCAGGAATGCTTTCAATATTTCATTCATTGTTCTTAATGCCAAGTTTTCAATTTGGAAAACAACAACATGGCATAGCAGGCAATGGGTCGATCCTATACCTGATACACACGATCTGTGTCACTCACCCAGTAAAACGAATCGCATTTGAAGGAGAAAAAACTATTTTCTTTTCACGGTGTGTTCTAAACTACGAACTAAAAATATCCTTCGTAAACTTCCGGATGGTAACAATTATGTTTTCTTCGTATAGTTCAAGGAAGACGTCACTGAAATGCCATGTATCATATTCTGGGTTATCCATTATCCTCATAAAACAACTCTGTTCTGGACGAATTCGAAAACATCTAGGAAAAATCAAGGAATATCTCTATCAGAGAAAGTTTAACTATTGAAAAGAGTTGAAAACATTGTGACATAAGGAGAAATTGCTCATAATGAGCAATTTCTCCTTATGTCACAAGTTTTCAAAAGTCGTCTGCTGCAGATGCGTCTGTATGTGAGAAAGGTTTAAGTGGGCCCCATACAACAGCGGGTACGCTCGTTGTACTAAGCCTTATCCGTTCCAATGTTTATGAAGCCCTCAGCGCTTCATCTTGTGCCAACATTCGGCGCTCTTTAAAAGGCCATAAACCATATCTCGGGCAAGATTAAAAGCGGACTCATGAATCATAAAAGGGCCCATAAATTGTCTACGTTAACTGCTTATACCCGCCACATCCGACTCTAATGTCAATATAGTCTTGTTTGTGTTAAAATGAACAGGACTGGGCATAAACACTAACAGTTTTCAGGCGATCTTGGAAAGTCTTTTTCAATATAGTATATAGGTCCATTTTGATACATCTATAGTAGACGACTTTTGAAATCATTGTTGCAAAATGAGAAGTTGCTCCTAATGAACTATTTAAATGTTTGCCTCGATGTTTTTAACTGCATGCAATAATCTTATTACGGGATGACAGAAATACTATTTTACATGCAATAATCTTATTATTTTAGTTAACTAATCCCCTCTACGGGATGACAGAAATACTATTTTACATGCAATAATCTTATTATTTTAGTTAACTAATCCCCTCTTCGGGATGACAGAAATACTATTTTACATGCAATAATCTTATTATTTTAGTTAACTAATCCCCTCTTCGGGATGACAGAAATACTATTTTACATGCAATAATCTTATTATTTTAGTTAACTAATCCCCTCTAAGGGATGACAGAAATACTATTTTACATGCAATACTCTTATTATTTTAGTTATATAATCCCCTCTTCGGGATGACAGAAATACTATTTTACATGCAATACTCTTATTATTTTAGTTATATAATCCTCTCTTCGGGATGACAGAAATACTATTTTACATGCAATACTCTTATTATTTTAGTTATATAATCCTCTCTACGGGATGACAGAAATACTATTTTACATGCAATACTCTTATTATTTTAGTTATATAATCCTCTCTACGGGATGACAGAAATACTATTTTACATGCAATACTCTTATTATTTTAGTTATATAATCCTCTCTACGGGCTGACAGAAATACTATTTTACATGCAATACTCTTATTATTTTAGTTATATAATCCTCTCTACGGGCTGACAGAAATACTATTTTACATGCAATACTCTTATTATTTTAGTTATATAATCCTCTCTACGGGCTGACAGAAATACTATTTTACATGCAATACTCTTATTATTTTAGTTATATAATCCTCTCTACGGGCTGACAGAAATACTATTTTACATGACAATAAATTATTAGATGTCTATGATTCAAAGTGTACTTATTCAAAATAAGAGCAAATAGCTCATTATCAGCCATTTCCCTTTTGCCACAATGATAGTAAAGACGTCTGGTGAAAATGGTACTGTGGCACACTGCCGCTTGGACATCAGAGGTAATCACAGGGCGAGGACATCGGACTATATGGGCTAAATTTCTAACTTTTTTGTCATATATATAAATTAAAAGCTTTATGTCAAATAATGTTATTAAATTCCTTCTTTGTTCCATGTAAATCAACCAATTTTAACCCTCAATTATCAAACTTACTTCATTGTTTACTGGTAGGACAACCTATAACATTGACAAAAGTAACCTCTCAGCTAAAATTGTGAGGACTTTTACATTGTTGTACTAAGAAGACTAGTGACAATACAGTTGAAGTCAATGTAAAGAAATGGTGAAATCAAACAGTTCAAATGTATCCTATATATATTTACACTGAAATAATGCTGAAAACGGCGTAAAACCCCAATAAAACAAACAAACATCTACATATTTACACCGAGTATCAATGTCATATATTCAATGCAGTCTAGTGAAGGTATACTCTCATTTCTAGGCAAACACAGGTTTGTTTTTCAGGGACTATTTGGCTGTAGATCAGCATGTCCGTAGTTGTATTTGGTATACTTTGACATGTTATCATTTCCAAACTTGCAGACGCATTCTGGCGCCTCTACAGCAGTTGACTTTTGAAAACATGTTGGCAAAAGTAGAAATTGCTAATTTTTTAATATAATATCGAATATTTATATCCTCGTACATGTGCATTTTTGATATTTTTGCCTGGATGTTTTCAAAGTCGTATGCTGCAGATTTGTTGTATGTGGAAAAGGATGAATAAATGAGTGTAGGTTCCGATGATGTTGTGTAGTAGTAGTAGTAGTAGTAGTTGTGTATATGGACCTAATAACAGGTTTTCGTACATTTTATAACACCGTGTGTCGCTTATTGAGGCTTGCAAATTAAATCTGACATATTGAGTTGATTTTAATTATCTCTACGAAGACTGGTTTTATGTTTGTTTGATGTGCTCTTTCCTTCTAAGAAGGTATGTCTATGGAGTTTAATTATGTTGACGTATTGTGACGCCACTTATGCAGGTGACATTAAGGGAGTGCTATTGACTCTAATGGAATTGATAAGAGTTCAAAAATGAGCCATAGCCATGCTCCATTAAACACCATTTCCCACATATAGACGCTTTCTGACGACGCTGTAGAAGAAAACTTATGAACATATTGTGGCAAAAGGAGAAATTGATCATAACTGTATTCAACAATTGTTTTTTAACTATAGATAGTTTCTATATTTTGGGCTAAGTCTTCTGCTGCAGATTTATCGTCTGTGACAAAGGGATAAACCAACCGTATGACTTTTCCGACGATATATATCCAGAATTACAACTTAATTGTCTGACTGTGGTTTTACGTCGTTTTCAACGATATACCAGGTATATCACGATGTTGCCTGGATAATTTACCAGAACTACTGGTAGTATGTATCTTGACACCGATGTTTCAGTCGCAATGCAAGCCTGATGGGCAAGGCGGGTCATTGCTTCCATTTTAAAGTCCTTTACACCCGACCGAGAAACCGAACCCTGGTCTCCCGTTCCCAATGTGGATGCTCTAACCACTACAACACGAAAATGGTTCACGAATGTGAACGTTGAACTCCCAAGGAATGTATAGTTTACACGTTTCCGCATACACCAACTCTGCAGCTCGCAGAACTTTTATTTAACGTCTATGTTATATCATGGAAAATATCTATAAATGAATAAATATTGTGGCAAAAGGAGAACTAACTCTTAATATGCGATTTCACATTTTGCCAAAATGTAATCAAATGTCGACAGCTGCAACAGCATCATAATGGGTCTGGTCTGCATATCGGAAAGGGCAAATGAGCTTTGTTGACGGAAACGTGCAAACGGTAATAACATATATGTAGAGTGAACATTGACATTGCTACCAGGATATAGCTCATGTCACATCACATAACGTAAGGGGGATATACATTAAAAAATGACAAATAATAAATTGATCATTTTCGTGTTTTATTTTCATCCTTTTTTGATGAAATATGTGCCGATATATTTACAACAATTTACACTAGTTTACACCAATCACAGAAACAATTACAATTTTAACATGTAAATATAACAAACAAAAAA
This sequence comes from Serripes groenlandicus, assembly GCA_031761405.1. NCBI lineage: Eukaryota > Metazoa > Mollusca > Bivalvia > Cardiida > Cardiidae > Serripes > Serripes groenlandicus. The sequence continues at coordinate 65,548,789 of JASEVX010000006.1, forward strand.
TAATTAAAAGTTGCTTTAGAAAAAACAGTTACACATAAATATTTATATGTCTCTGGAAAAACCAACATTACCACCCGTGTATAATTAGGTGATTACATGTATGAGTGTAACTTAATCTGGCTTAGCAATGTTACCAAAAAGTCACGGAAGCCATCAAGAAACGTCTGAACAACAGTGTATATTTTGGATCACATTGCATAGAACTGTTCTACGATCTTTATTGTCACAAAAACGCTTAAGTTGGGTTTCCTGGATCATTGCTTAGAGAAAAAAGAAGTCGATGTTGTGATTGTAATGTAGAACATCTAGCGGACCTCCATTAATAAGACTACAGCAGCTCTGGTCAACTTTTGTAACTAGATATGCGTTTTGGGGCAGGCGAAAAGCGGGACATGGACCCCTAATCACCAAAAATTTTAAATTTCATTCTTATTCTCTTTTTTAAATTTAAATTAAAATGATATGGTTCGACGAATCATATATTGAGTTATGTTGTGAATTTAAAATTGTAATTAAAATAGTAATCTATGATAATAATAATAATTGTGTTGTGTTTTGCCACAAATTACATCTAATGTATTTTCATATATAAGTCGCGTCTAGTTCATATAGGGAATCTTTATGAATCTGCGTACAGTGAAGACTCGGGCGAGTCCGTGTTTAATCAGTCTCATCAGAGCTCCACAGACCGTCTAGATGCAAGTTTTGACAAAAAGAAAACTAGACAAATAGCCCTACTAATTTAACGCCGATGTATCGGTGTACAGTGAAGACTCAGGCGACAGTCTAACCCGAGGCATCAGTCTGCATATATGTGATATAATATCAGTTCATATTCTGACAAACATGGAAGTGTAGCCCCTGTAGTTGAACGCCAAAGTGACGTTAAATGATAGCAAAGCGGAGTATCATTTTAAAAGACCTCAAATCGCCGGACGTGTAATTGAGTTATATTCGGATAGTTAACCATTTCCCACATATAGACGCATCTGCAGCAGACGACTTTTGAAATTATATTGTTAAGTGGAGAAATTGCTCATAATGAAATTTCACCATTTGTCACTATGATTTCAACTGTATTCAATAATCATACTATCATTTACAGAGATTTTCTATATTTGTAACTTGATAATTTTAAAGTCGTCTGCTGCAGATTTATTGTATGTGGGAAAGGGTTCAAACTCTGATGAGGCGTATACATATGTTCGCCCTTAACCACACTTTAACCCTTTCCCTCATACGACAAGTCTGCAGCAGACGACTTATTTTGCCAAAAAATCAAAAATCTCTATAATTGAATGGATATCCTATGACTAAAAGTGGAAAACATTGTGTCAAAAGGAGAAATTGCTCGTTTTGATCAATTTCTTCTTTTGATACTATGTTTTCAAAAAGCCGTCTGCTGCAGAGTGGTCAAAAAGCGTCTATATGAGGGAAAGGGTTAAGTCTGTTGCAAAGTATGTACATGTAGTTACATTAAATAAAACAGTAAAGATTGAAGGCAAGAATTATGCAAGCTGTTCTTGTAGGTTTATATATACATGTATAAGAATTTACAAATATTGAAATAATTGGGAAAGAACATTGGTTATAATTTATATGAAACAATAATAAGTGTTTCCATTTGTGAAACACAATCTTTTACCAGCAAAAATGGACCCGTTCTGAAAATAACACTTATTTCCATATATACAAGGAATAACAATAATGTTGGTGAATATTTACAAATTAAAGATAGCGGTTACTTTAATGATTAGAAATACAGTGAGTCAGTGATGTGTGTTGGCCCTTTCTCACATACAATAATATGCAGCAGACACACTTGAAAATATAGTGGCAAAACTATTGAAAATCTCTAGGTATGAGAGTTCAGTTAGTTTTAAAACCCGAAAACATTGGGACAATGTTGTCAAAAGACGTCTGTTTGAAATGCGGGTCGCTATCATTTCTTACTTTTAATGTTGTATTAGGTAGATATATTTGTGCATAATAATAACGATAATCAAAATAATAATAATATTTCTTATAATAATGATTATTATAATAATAATGATAATAATGAAGCTGAAAAAGAGGATTTTAGTGTGACTTTCATATAGGACACAGCGATACAATAGACACTTCATTAACTAAATGTACGAGGAAATAAGATATATATTGGACACTTAAAAGATGAAAATACCAAGCGCCATGCTTCAACTGCCATTGTGAAACATTTGCTTCTTGTATAAACAATATGAAAATTGTTGAACAAGAACAACAAATATTTAATTTTGTGAACATGAAAGGGAATAAAAAATAATATAGGAACTGAGATGCCAAATATTAAATGCATCCGTTGAAACCACTATCCCAAGACTGCACCCTTTCATTTTTAGAAAGGAAAAGACAAAAGCTTAAGGATCACTGCTGTCAGCATAACAGAAAATGGCCTTATTAGACGTATAACGGGCTACTCAGATAATAATATTCATGGAATTGATCAGAAAGTACGAAAATTATATTTGCAATCATCGAAAATTTAAAAAAAAAAGTGTCCAACTTCAAATGAAAATATCTTATTTCCTCTCGAAAGCGAAATGTACATTTAATTTGCCCTTTTTCTAAAAATATCTTTATTATTATCATCATCATTATCACCATCATCATCAGCATCATCATTATTATTATCATCATCATTATCACCATCATCATCATATCATCATTGTTATTATTAGCATTATGTAACAGACGTTGTGTCTTGCTGTTGATACAACATAAAAATCCACAGCTTGATGTTTTTGTTTTAGCTTTGCCTGCAGGACGGACGTAAATTTAAATTATCCAGAATAAAATATGGATATTAACATAAATACTGAATAACTCCATTATTTTTCCCACTTCCAGCACACGATTCGCGTTGCCTTTATCAATGTTATCATAAATGTTCGCTCACGTTTGTTCTTTATGTATGTACATGTATTTCTAAACACAAAATTAAACACTAACATCAAAAACGATTAAACTGTAATATTCTTAGTTAATCTCTATGACGACAGAGCGTCGTTGGCATCAATGTCTGTTTTTATATTCACTGGTGACACTGGACAAGTATTTGGCGAGATCGAACCGTGACCGGGCATTGGTGAGATCGGGTGTTGCATGTGGGTGTTCGTCTGGTATTGTCCGTGCATGGCCATGTGACCTTGAGGTGAAAGGTTAGACTGAGCCTGCTGCATCCCGTGCTGCATGTGGTGTTCCTGTCCGTACGGTGAGTATCCCGGATGTTGAGCGTGGATATGTGGTGACGAGGGTGACTGACACGGAATCTGGTGTTGCGCATGCGCAGGCATCTGCATACTCATATGTTGTTGTACATTGTGTTTGGTTTCCTCCTGGAAGTCCGTCATGTCGGTTGGAATTTTCATCACGGAAGGGTCTTCTCGCTTTTTGTTTATCTTTCTTTCCTTGGCGCGTCGGTTCTGGAACCAGATTTTGACCTGAAATAAAAATAAACTTGTTATTTACACAGTGTCTGGGTGCCAGGAAATGAATGTAAACTTGTTATTTACACTGTGTCTAGGTGTCTGGAAATTAATATAAACTTGTTATTTACACTGTGTCTAGGTGTCTGGAAATGAATATAAACTTGTTATTTACACAGTTTATGGGTGCCTGGAAAGGCCCTTTGCCGGAATAGAATCGACGAAGAACTGTGTAGCTGTGTTATACTGTTTGCCATATTCAGATATATTTTGACATATCTGTAGCAGACTACTTTTTAAACCTTTAAGCAATGGCAAAGCGCTTTCAACTCATATACATATACTATCGTTTAAAGAGATGTGTTATCGTTAGCTTAGAGGTTATCTTGCTTGGATTGTTTTTTAAGTCGTCTGCTGCAGATGTATGTGGGAAAGAGATAAATATCATTTTTATAAATTGCTCATCAACATGACTGGAAATTGTTTGGGTTTAAATTAAAATTTTGATATCGATGATTTGATTTTAAAAGATATAAATCTTTAAGGAAATAAACCGTTTCGTCTACTGAGATTAACCATTTCCACGAAAGAAGAACGTTTAAGAAACATTACTAGCTAGTTCTCTTTATTAGCATCTCCCAACAATGGTACAAATAACGAAACACATTTAACACCTGATTGAAAATTGCATCTTTCCCTGAAAAACAGATGAATCACTGTGTTTGAGTTTGTTACCTTGGTTTCGTATTATTTTCTACATTAATTATAAAATGATCTGTCAACGCTTTTCCTGAGACATAATGCATATATGTAAGTGTGTTTACGAAACCCCACTACGTTTCGCTATCTAATAGCTCAGGTATTTTAGCGTTTCAAGACCATCCCCCCACCCCCCACCCTCCCCCTCCTCCCAAAAAAAGAAAATCAGATTCATACCTGTCTTTCGGATAGAGCAAGAGCCTGTGCGAGTTCAGCTTTACGTCTGATGGTGATGTATCGGCTGTAGTGGAATTCTTTCTCAAGTTCAAGTCTCTGGTGGTCACTGTACACTACTCGGTATTTATCTTTGGTTCTAGTCTTGCCTTGAAATAAGAAGAAGCGAAATATTAAATTGTGTAAATTAAGAAATGTATGATGCTAAATTTAAACCCATATACATTGATCTACCAACAGGTTTTCTTAAGTGCGTTTTCTGGGAGAAATAATGTTGTGATTTAATTATTTTCTTGGTTATTTCACACATAAATTATTCGCCACAATCCCAAATTGTGTTAGTATTACTTAACCGTAATAATTACACTTCATTTTTATGACCTCACTGGGCAATTATCATCAAGGTTACAATTGGTGTAACCAGTCTAGTAAAAGTGTAATAAAACACAAAACCCGTCAATTTCATTAAATGAATTATGTCAACCATCATAAACACCAGACTCGAATCATAATTATAACTAATGCCTGAGACCCTCACAGTCAGCACATTGTTGAGTTAACCAGATTTTGACGCATCTGCAAAAGACGACTTTTGAAAAATTGTTGCAAAGTATGAAATTGCTTATGATGAGCGATTTCTCCTGTTGCAACTATTCATAATTAAAAATTTTCCATACGTTTTTCTTAAGGATCATATTACTTTAGAAGCACGTCAACGTCGCTTAATGGCAGAACGAGAGAGAGTTAAGTTTTAAATTTCTATTTTTGCAGAGTTAATTAATTTCAAATTAAAATGAGATAATTAGCTCTGACCGTTTTGGTCGGGATGGGCGGATCAAAGCTCCAGCGGTATTTTGTGGTTGACCGTATAATCAAGGTGCGACAGTCCTTTTTGGGTGGTCAAGAAAAAATGTATCTTATATATTATTAAGTCAATCACGTAACTCTCATTTCGTCAATTTATTCGGTACAAAGCATTGAGAGAAACAAACCGACTCCATTCAATCTTCCCCACCAGTAGGAGCAACAGACGACTTATGAAAAGATGAAAGGGACAACATGATAATTTCTTCTAAGCCAAAATCTTGTCAATCCTGTTCAATAAACAATAATTTATGTAGATTTGCCATTTTATTGTCCAATGTGTTCAAAGTCATCTGCTGCAGGTATTGCGGCCGGTGCATAAAACGGAATAAATGCATGTGTGCATTATCATGAGTACGGTCGAAGATAAATACTCGCTCCCCTTTTACAGGTATGACTTAGAACGCATTACAAATAGGAAGAAACCCATCACACACAATTAATGTCTAACTTTATATGAATGCCGAATATGAATTAACCCTTTCCCACATACAATAAATCTGCAGCAGACTTTGAAAACAATCACGAAAACAAATGGAAACTCCCTTTAAGTGAAAATACAATAGTGGAATAGAGTTAAAAACATGGTGACAAAAGGATAAATGGCTCTTCTTAGCTATTTCTTCTTTTGTTAACATGTTTTCAATAAGCCGTCTACTACATAGGCGTCAGAAAGGGTCTATATGAGGGAAAGGGTTAACAAGCATCTACGTTTTGTAAGCAAAGAAGATCTAAGTATATATTTGTTTGTTTTCTCGGTCACAAGTCAATACAATATTCGCGTAATTGTTTAACCCTATTCCATACGCGGCGTATGTTGGCGCAACTGCAGCAATCTCATTTATACCAGACCTAAACTTTGCAGCAGACGACCTGTATAAACATTATGTTTCAAAAGAAGAAATGTCTCCTATTGTCTCAACGTAATGAACTCAAAACAACTATGCTTTCTTTGATTGGGAAATTTCGTTATATTTGACGAAATGTTTCCAGGATCGAATGCTGCAGATTTGTCGTATGCGGGAACTGGTTGAAAAACAACGGTTTTGAATTAAGAAATCGTCTAATACAAGGGAAACAATGGATTAATCCGAAAAGAACTGTTAATCCAACCGAAACCAACGAGCCATTTCATACGAGATAATTTCCCTGTCTTTTCGCCAACGTGTCAACTCATCTTATTACAGACCTCAAAGGACTAGCGTTCCAGTAATTACGTCATTGTGACGAAGGTGCTAATGAAAATAGGCCCGGCATTGTGCCCGACTTTTGTAGGTTAATTACGGGACTGTATTACGTCATAGGTATCTGTTATTATTGTACAAGAAATTCCTTGTTCTTTTATTTGTCAATAGAAACTAGGTTCGATCTAATGGTTACGAATATTTGAACGGAAACGGGGATTTTCCTGATTTTTAAAAAAATAATTAATGTAGGCTATTTTAGTTTGGAAATTGTGTGGCGTAAAAGTCACACCATGTAAACAAGATGGAAATAGAGGGGCAGCTTTTCTAGGTGGTTTTTTTTTCAATCTACGGTGATATCCTATATCATGTCACCTGTTCGCATACACCGACATGCAGTCAGCTCGGTACCTATTGTGTGTATATCAGAACTTCAACACGGTCAAACTGCTTTTGTATTGAAAAGAAGGTATGTCGAAACAGATTAGAAAGAAGAAGTAGAAAAAGAAGAAGAAATAATATCTAAGCGAAAGTAAAAATTCACAAGTCCCTCCCCCTGTCAATCATTGACTTGGTTTATTTACATACACGAAAAGTCTTTAGAATCAAAGGTTAATTTTCTTTGAAGCAACAATGATTAACTATTCTTCTATTATTTAGGGTTCTTTTCTGCTTTGTCAGTCCGGCGTAGGGGATTGTCTCTCTACATCTTTCATCTACCTCGGAAATCATTGACTTTAGACCGTGCCGTTACGTCATGACCGGAAATTAATTATTCGGATGTTCCGTTACGGTAGTGGCGGAGCGTAGAATAAATCAAGAATTCTGGTTACATAGTTTGTGATAAGACGAATATATTGAGACGAATTAGATCGTTTCATTTATGTACTTCCTCTAAACTAAGCCCAATTATATTAAATCAGCGAAACAAATTATGCATGTTCGTTTTATGTTGCTGAATGATTTATGATGAAATAGAAAGTTTCGTATTTGTTTACAAATTGTTTGTCATTATGAAAGTAAACTTTATAGTTGAGATGAGACAATTAAACCTTTCCCCCACACGACAATTCTGCAGCAGACGACTTTAAACGTATTTTGTCAAAAGATAGAAAATCTCCATAATTAAATGGATAACCTATGACAAAAAGTGGAAAACATTGTGGCAAAAGAAGAAATTGCACGTTTTGTGCAATTTCTTCTTTTGTCACTATGTTTTCAAAAAGCCGTCTGCTGCTGAGGCGTCAGACATGAGGGAAGGGGTTAAGCAATTTAACTCTTTCCGATATGCAGAAATATTTTGAAAAGAATGTGACAAAAAGAATAAATGTCAACGATGGGCGAAAATGCTTTCGACGGTCTTCAATTCTAGCTTATTTTTACCCAGATTATTTCCCACTTCAAAGTCGTCCTGTACAGAAGTTTAGTGTTAGTAGGAAAATGTTCATTTAAAATAACTTGGTCATATTTATACATTGAAATACATGTATGTTGTTAAAAAGGGTGTCTTTATGGCTAATATGCATATCAAAAACCTTATCTATGTGTGCAAGTTGTGAATAAATACAAACTAACGAGGCAATATCATTCTATAAACTTAGCAACCGCTTCGTTTCTAGGCTACGTTTTGAAGCTATGTCAATAAATGGCCGCCATTTCAAATACAGAATTGATCCTAATTTGCTATTAAAGCGATGTTCCACGATTGCCTACCAATAAAAAGAGATAACTTGATTTCGATACAGCGTTAAATAGATCACATATAACATTGTCACAATTTATACACAAATACGTGTTAAATTACCCCCCAAAGTAAATTTGTGACAGAGGTTGTTTTTAAGACCAACCTGACCCTAGATAGTATTTAACATATACATTCTAATAAGGTTTTGTAAACATTTTCATGTGTCTAGATAGTAATTTGGAGAATTAAATCTAGCGAGTAAGTTAACTAGTTACTAAGTCATCTATCTAGAAAAACGAAATTTGCATGATTTTCATTCAGCAAAATAGGTGGACAGGCAGGGAATGTTTTTCCGAATTATGTTGTAATATGAAAGCAAGTAGAATATGCACCAACACGGGATAGGAATGTTGAGGTGAGCAGCCAAAATTATAGAGCCAGACCGCCTCTGTGTTGAAGTGGTAGAACGTCCGTCTCGGATACGGGATATCGCAGTTCGATTCCCGACCGAGTCATACGAAAAACTTCAAAAAAGGTAGAAATATCTGCCATTATTGATGCTCAGTGTTGCAGGGTTAACATTACGAGTGACCGACTGATGTCAGAATATATAGACCAGTAGTACTGGTAACTTAACCGGGAAACGCCGTGATTTAACTGGGGAAATATTGAAAGCGGCCAAACTTACCAAACAATCTTTAAGGATTAGAGCCTACGGGCCCGACTGGCTAGATAGATCCTGCTAGCACAAGCGTCACGAAGTAGTTTTCAGCAGTCTTTTGGTTAAAATCTTACATTGAAATTTAAACTGTGTGAACTATTAATAAGAAGGGTTGATTGATTTAATTTTCTGTTGGAAACCTTTGAAGGGTTTTACCTAAGATATCCTTTAAGATAGCATTAAGCCTTCATTTGGAGTAAAACGCCTAAATTGAGATATCAAAATGCAATCAGAAAATACCAAATTGCTTTAACATGGTAGTTATTTTAAGATAGAAGTGATAATTGTGGAAATGAATTTTGAAAAAGTTCTAATATAATTTTGCTGAATTTCCTGATACAACATTTTCTTTATTTTTTATTCAATCAACATAGGCTATCTAGCCCTCGGTATTTCTGATGTGTGTTATTAGATTTACGTCATATACACGTTTATCAATTCAGAAGTAGAAGGTCGTTTGGGTTTTTTTCACTTAAAAAGGGAAATTTTAACTGTTGGAACGGGGACATTGTTCTGAGCCTTTATTGCTAAGAGATTAAAAAACGAATAACAATATACCGATACATCATATAATATTGTAAAGCGTCGTCTGTATTAAAGCTAACCCATGAAAGATACAGATGTGTTAAAATGTCGTCTATTGCGCAGGCTTCAATAGCGGTTTACTGTTGAACAGTTTCTTAAATGATCCAAATAAAAAGCTTTCATAAGTAGTAAAATGGACTTGGTAAAATAATATACACGCGTTTTATTCCAAAATAGAATCAAGAGTACACGATGTGAAAAAAGTAACTAAACTTTAAACTTCTCTTTGCATCTTACTTTTACCCTAAATGAGTTTGCAATGCAGGTGCCAAAAGTCAAATTATTTTAATCCTTTCCTACATACAACAAATATGCAGCAGACGACTTTGAAAACAGTTATGCAAACATAATGATATGGACAAATCCTCTGAATGAAAGGATAATGATTGAATCAAGTTGAAAACTTTGTTGCAAGGGGAGAAATTGCTAGTTTTGATCATTTTCTCCTTTTGCCACTATGTTTTCAAAACGTCGTCTGCTGCAGCTGTCAGAAAGCGTCTATATGAAGAATAGGCTTAACCGAGCGGTAATGTATTCAAATGAACAAATGTTGATGGTTTTAATTCATCACTTAGAAGTAAGTACCGTACTAACTCGAGTCAGACTCGAGTGTAAACATCAATCCCACCGACCCAAGGACGGTATTGTACCGTAACTTACCTCGAATTAATACACAGGCTGGTAATGAGACTATAATGATATTGTCGGATAGAGTGCCGCTTTGAAGCACCGCCATGCTAACTTATTCATAATATGGCTGGACCACATGGCAGAAAAGTACTGTTAATTTGACCCATAGAACCCCCCTCCATGGCACCGTTAGTGTTACCGGTATTCCGTAATTAGTACAGGTGGTCTCATTAAGTACGGGAACCACCTGCATTGCATTGCATTTTTCAATGAGACCGACGACATTTCGTGCAATTGCAGCAGATATTTCTTTAAAGCATAACAGGGAAGTATAGATCTTCTCTTTTTCAAACCATCTTTTCAACAAGCTTTAAATACAATAAATTCTTCACTGATACCCCCCGGTCACAATCGAATGTCCAGTACACATATATCGGACAAAAAGTCTTGATTTTGGAGTTCATCCCTATTTTCATCCAGAATATAATTTGATACTCATATATAATGCATGATTTCTGAATTAGGACTAGACAACGGCGCAGAACGTTGGTTAGTTTTGATTGCTTATTCCTGAATGTTTTATTACATATGCCAATTAATATACAGGTCGCACGTGCAGGACTTATGGCCAGGATTTTCATTAGCAAACTATAGAATATCCGTTGGTCACTGAAGTTTTGATGGTTTATTTTCAATATTGCATATACCTGCTATAATGGAATATTTTACTTAACACTACATGTATTTATATCGTTAAGGCGAACAGTGCAGAACATGATTAGACTGCACATATGGTATATACTTAGCTAGATTACACTTATTTGCCTGAAGGTTGCTTTTCACCAAACATCGCTATATAAAGTTAAATTTTGAAGTATTAAAGAATTTGGAAAAGCAAGATTCATTTCATTCATATACACGTATAGTATTATTGACTTATTCTTATATATTTATATACTGCTTCTATATGGGCCCGAGGGCGAAATACTTGATTCAACAATTGAATTAAATTGAATTTAAATACATAAACAATTGTTTTTCCCACGTTGTTTTCAAAATTCTTTGGCCGTTATTGTTTACAACATAAAGAAATTTAAAGAAAGAACCTTTTGACGTATTCATCAAGCGGAGGATCGACGTGCCAAGATTTACTAAAAGAAATTAAACTTCGGGATTGACAAGTTTTTAAACACCGGAGTGTGTCGATTGCATTTAAAGGCATTAAACTATTAAGCTATTGTCCATTAGGTAAATTGAAATCGTCCTTTCACCTCCGTGTTAGTTCGACCCCTATCAATGAATACCTACGTTACGCAACGTTTCTTTCTAATTTTCTATGGTATGGATAGAATACATTGACAAAATCGAATAGAAAAAAATCTCAATTATTTTCTGGATCGAATCTAGACGGTCAACATATGGGGTCAATTTCGACCAATTTCGGTCATTCTTTAAAAGGTGATAGATCTATTTATGATAGGGGTGATATTTCACGGCGATTTGGTTTAACTTTCGTGACTGTCCCTTATCGCGATATAGGCAGATTTTTGTCATGTTTTTATCAATGACGTTCTGACATGCTAGAACCCATGTAGAACAAGCACATTCTTCTTTTTAGTCATATTTCATCTGTGTCTTAACCAATTTCCTATGTACAGCAACTCTGCAGTAGGCAGCATTAAAACATCTGAGCAAACATATGGAAAACCTCTAGAATATTAATGTTATATCATTGAATACAATTGAAAGCAATGTGGCAAAAGGAGAAATTGCCCGTTTTGAGCAATTTCTGCTTTTGTCGCAGTGTTTTCAAAAGACGTCTGCTGCAGATGCGTCAAGTGCGTCTATATATGGGAAAGGGTTGACCATTTTCTCTAAAAACAGACAACTTTTGACTAATGCCGAGAACACAGTAGGAGGTAACGGTCAAATTAATGTTTCCCCCATTACGTTTCCACCTGGTCCCAAAAAGGGAAGCACCAAATTTCCAACATTTTACTCATATCTTTTCCAAGCAGAAACGCTTTCATTGTTTCTATATCGACCGATAATTATTTCCCCACATTCAACCTTTTTATAATGGTATAGCCTAATATAAATTAATGATTGTACTGTTTGTATCAAATGACTTTCTAATGAATATAAGCAATGCGGAAAATGTTGTCATAACTTCAAATGGAAACATTTTCCCCTTAATTTTAAAACATTTGTGACATGATCTGTAAAAAGAAGGAAAACTCTTGTGGGACTATCACTTCCCCACATGCAGACATTTGCCCCGAAATCCTGTTGAAAATATTATGACAATTATGAGCATTTTCTTTTTTTTTGTCAAAGTAATTTCAACCTACCAATACTCATATTCGTTAAAAGATTCAATATTTTCCATATATCTTTTTGTTGTTTGCTGAAGATTTGTTGTATGTAGAAAAGAGTTATATTATTCCAGCACGAAGGGAAAAGTATAACCATTTACCTTGGATGACATTTTTAAGAGACATTTTAGGGTCCATAAAACTTTAACAGAATTTAACTTTAAATTAATGGTTTTTCTGATATGCGAAAACATCGAAAGAAATGGAAATATTGCTATTTATGCGCACGTTTTCGTTTTCCTTCCAAGGAAATCGAAAGTCATCTGCTGCGATGGCGTAAATAACGTCTGTATCAAGGAAAGGATCGAATTTTAATACACGTAACAAGTAAACTAAAGACCCCAAATAGACAATTGTAGTTTGGGGTTTTAGAAAACGTAGATAGGAAAATTAATTACGTTTTTTGTTGAGCGTGTGTGTGACGTTTGATTAACTTTTGATCTTTGACAGTCCATGGCTAAGCTTGCGTAACCCCCTTGAAGGTGTAGGGTCGGCCTCATTTCCTGACTATAGTGCATGGTCAGTTTAGCCTGAAAGTCGGCCTCATTTCATGTCGCCAGTTGTGCAGTCTTGCCTAAGAGTGAAAACCTTTCTGATGTATTCATCATCTAGCATATGTTCACTTCAAATTGTATTTCCTCAGTAATTGTTTCTTCCCCGTTTTTATCCAAAACAAATAGCAAAAATGTTAATATTCTTCCTTTTCTATTTGATTAACCCTTTTCCTGAAGCGGAGGTTTTTAACGGATTTGTGGGTGAAGACTTTTTTGGGGAAAACTATCAATTTCTCCTTTTCTCATCCTAATGTTTTCAAATATGTATCTGTATTTATTTGAAATTGTTAAGTAAAAAACACTTGAAGTGACATTCGTCAACCTTGGTGGGGTTTATCTTAGCTGACATCTTTTGAAATAGAAGTATCATTATTACAGTCTATATAAGCTCGTGAAATAAAATATTGCTTGCAAAAAAGGATAATCTGCTTTTCAACAACAAGATGTAGATAGGCTATTGCAGAATGTCATATTTGGTGGAAAATCATTTCAAAATTATATTATAGCGCCACGAAAAACGAAAACCGACCTTCGCAGGATTATAATCAAATTGCATACATGCTAGATGACGAAACCGTAGATATCAAGATCAGATTATCCGGAGAAGGCGGTCTAATCTTGATACATGTGGGTTACTAAAACTTGAGAGTCGGTTTACCTATGACGGCACCCATATGGTACCGATGTTAAAACAGAGGCCCACAAAAGATCAAAAAGAAAGTTAACCCTTTCCAACATATACTACGACTTCTGCCATCAAGGCAAAACTGTAGAATATTGGCGTAAAATGATAAGAGATGATAACATTGTGACTTAATGCGAACAATAATCTTTTGAGCCAGTTCTCCGTTTGGTTATTTTTAAATATCGTCTGGTTAAATCTTGTCAAAATCCGTTTCCATGTCGGAAAGGGTTAAATGTACGAGAAGCTCTAATTGCTCATTTCTCTGATTTATTTTATTGAACCCGCTGCATTTCTACATTTGATATTTCCATTTCAAACTCGACCTATGTTTGCCCATATCAAGACAAAAGCTCATGGGGATTTTTATCGCTCGGTTTTATTAATTTCATCAAAGAGAACACAAGACTGCGTAGATCTTACGACGACCTGGCTTTCCATTTGTTGGAGATACAAGAAGTGTTATATTTGTGTTGCCTTTTGTATTTTAGCCCTTCCACAACTGGAACTGATTGTGTTAACTCTTTCCAGCATACGACAAATCTGCAGCAAACGACTAGATTAACTACAGACAATCTCTACAAATGAAAGTTTGGTAATTGGATAAGAGTGGAAAACATCGTGACAAAAGGAGACATTTCTCATCATTAGTTATTTCTTCTTTTGCAACAATGTTTTGGAAAATTGTCTGCTGCAGAGAACGTGTGTATGTGGAAAAGGGCTATGCCTTAACCAACAGTGTAGAGCCAAGCCCGCGGACGTTCCCGCGCCGTCTGACTAGGCTATATACTATCAGTTGCTAAAACCAAAATCTTGATTTGCTATTAACACTTCAAAAGGCAAAGTTTGACAAGTCCATTTTAAAAATTCAGCGTTGAAAGGGATTAACTGATCATTAACATAAAATCTTTTTCAAAAAAGTATATTTTCACATTTTTGTTTGGCATCTTTTTTATCCCATTTTTTAACAAACAGTTTCTCCTTTTGTCCTCACTGTTTTCAATTCAGTAAAATAAGAGAGATATAACATTACCTAAGAACTAAATTGCTTTCACTGCTTTTAAAAAATCGTCTTCTTTAATTAAATCAGGACGCATTTCCAATGCATGATGAGATTTTGAATTTATATTGGACAGTCTACTATATTGAAACGTTGTTGGAAAGGGAGTAATTGCTGAGAACAGACATTTTCTCCATTTTCAAACAACGTTTTGCACTTCCTCACATACCCATATTTTAACCATCTTGATGTTTGTACTCAGATACTATCAAAGAGTTTTAACCCTTTCCCTCATATAGACGCTTTCTGACGCCTCTGCAGCAGACGGCTTTTTGAAAACATAGTGACAAAAGAAGAAATTGCTCAAAACGAGCAATTTCTCCTTTTGCCACAATGTTTTCCACTCTTAGTCATAGGTTATCCACTCAATAAGAGAGATTTTCTATTTTTTTACAAAATATGTTCAAAGTCTGCTGCAGAATTGTCGTATGAGAGAAAGGGTTAAAACAGAATATGTATAACCGTATTCTTGATGCAGATGGCTTCTGAGGCATACGACTCAGACAAACAATGTGAAGAACGGAGACACCAGACAATGCACGTTTACCCATACCCCACACGCAGATGCAGTTTAACTGGTTTAAAACCTTTGCAATGCTGCAAGTCTGTAGTACGGAGAAAGAGTTAACCCTTTCCCTCATACGACAATTCTGCAGCAGACGACTTTGAACGTAGTTTGTCAAAAAACTAGAAAATCTCTATAATTGAATGGATAACCTAACACTAAAAGTGGAAAACATTGTGTCAAAAGGAGAAATTGCTCGATTTGAGCAATTTCTTCTTTTGTCACTATGTTTTCAAAAAGCCGTCTGGTGTAGAGGCACCAGAAAGCGTCTATATGAGGGAAAGGGTTAAAGTTGTCGGCAGCAAGCATATGAATATCTCATAATCCTTTCCACCATATAGACGCTTTCTGACGCCTCTGCAGCAGACCACTTCTGAAAACATTCTGGCAAATGGAGAAATCGCTCTTGATGAGAAATTTCTCCATTTGCCAGAATTTTATTAACTCTATTTTAACATTATTCTTTCATTTTAAGAATGTTTCCATATTTTTGCGGGCATGTTTTCAACGTCGTCTGTTGCATATTTATTGTATTTGGGAAAAGGGTGAAAGAATGATTAGAAAAGAATGGATAGTTTCCTACCTGATACTGGCGCCGACTGGTAGGCCGCCTTCTTCATCCAGTCATACGGAGGTCGTAGCTGTTTGTTGGTTGGAGATCCGGACGTAGAACTGGCCGAGCTAGAATCCCCGGGCGAGTCCGAGGATGGCATGGGGCCTGGATTGTGGCTGTAGTCTAAACCCGCATTGGCCGGACGATAGCTGTATGTACCCATGGCTGTTGGAGTGGAAGTCAGGGCTGAAGTAGCTGTGGGTGCACCATAGCCCCAGTCGTCTGTTCGAGCCCCGTACATAGCATTGTACCAGGCTTGATGAACCGTCGGGTCTGAAACTGTTGAGAACTGCTGGTAGTCCTGTGGGTGCTGTGTACCAGGGGTCCCGTATCCGAACCCATTGAAAGCGGTAGGATAGTTGACTGGCGGTGACGGATATCTCTGGAAGACAGCGGCTGACGGCGCATTCTCCGGACACATAACCATAGCACACATGTTGAACAGTATTGTATCACGTAGCACAAAGTTAATAAAGTTTACAAGAAAAACACAAATGTAATCACTTGCTGTAAATTTAACTTCTGTTGATTTCAATAAAAACAAATATCGTCACAAAAAACACATGTATAATTGTCCCACTAATAAATATCTTTATATATTGTGAAATATTGCTTCGTTTGATATCACAGTATATTAAACCATAAAACAGTTTATATTAGTGAACTAATTTGTCAACACTGAAGAATTGTGGAAATATCCGGGCTTTATTACCCTCTCGTTCTACGAGATAATAGTAGGCGTGGCGTAGAAATATCGACAATAGCTATCTCATTAATATTCATGAGTCGGGTACAGGCGAAGTCGCGTGATTTGACAAGATAAGATAGATAAACAAAAGGACGCTCCTGATTGGTTAACCTTTTTGACATCCATTTTTGTAGTGTACTTGTGTATACGGATGGTGCTGTATTGTGACGACCCCCTCCCCTGGTTTCTGTTAGTTTACCCTTTTGGTGACATACTGGCACGTCCGCTATATACATGTATATCATGGAAGCATGTATCAAAACATATATTCACATGTAATGTGTCAAAAAACTCCTTTGGGTCTTAGTAAAAGATCCATTTTATTTTTGCTCATTTTTTAATATAGGTTTCTTATGAATAAGAACAGTAGCTGCAACAGAAAATCCTATCCCAGAATATTCTTTCCCACATGCAACCGTCTCTGAAATGTCCTTTTATAAAATATATATAACTATGAAACATGAAAGTTTCATAATGGAATAGTCAAAGGAGAAAGAGCTTACGATGTGAAAATTATCTGTTTGACACAGTGGTTTTCAAAACGTCGTCTGCTGCAGATGCGTCAAAATGTGTTAAAGTTTGGCAATGGGTTCAAATGCCATATATGAAATATTTGCAACAAATGCAAAGACCTACTTTTTAGATAAGTTAATGCTAATTTAAACATTTGTAAAATGCTTCCGATCAGTGTCTAAGTGTTTATGAAACATGTATGTGTAGTTCCCTAGGTAAATGGTTTTGCCGGGTAATTGTTTACAGTTAATTAATGCTACATTAAAATGTTCCATGGCACAACCCCACTAAACCTTACATAGTGCTAAATAAAACTCAAACACTTAAAAGCATATTTTATCTTTTACATTTCCCTAATATTTTGTAATATAATGAATGGTGGTATGAAATTAAGTAAAGGACTTAGTTGACATAAATAGTTACCTTGCTGGCTAACAAAACTTGTTAACCCTTTCCCTCATTTAGACGCTTTCTGACGCCTCTGCAGCAGACGACTTTTTGAAAACATAGTGACAAAAGAAGAAATTGCTCAAAACGAGCAATTTCTCCTTTTGCCACAATGTTTTCCACTTTTAGTCATAGATTATCCATTCAATTATAGATATTTTATATTTTAAACAAAATATGTTCGAAGTCGTCTGCTGCAGAATTGTTGTATGAGGGAAAGGGTTAAGTAATGAAATATATTGGCATTTTTATAAAGGAAACAAAAATTATGAAATTTGCTTTTAAGAATTACAGTAATACTTGGCGCTAAGTAAGGTTGTTGGAATTGAAGCCAGGCTTGAACATATTCTAGAATGTTGTCTGTTATGACAAACAAAAACACATGGATAGTCTTTACCGACGTAGTGCCAACATTATATTATTTTTACGATATGTATGCGGCTTATGAGCGCTAAAATATGAATATATATTTTTTTGTCTATATTGTTCTCTCATAATTTATCATCTATATATACATATATTTTATTCAATATTGTTCTCTCATAATTTATCATCTATATATATTTGTTTAAATAGAACTTAGAACTCAGAAAGAAAACAAGGACAGAAAGTATTCATCATAAGCAGTGTAGCCTTTTTCCAAAAATACGAATCAACGTGAGTTAACCCTTTCCCACCTGCAGATGCATTTTGATGCAATAGCAGCAGTTGACTTTTAAAAACATTGTGGCCAAAGAAGAAATTGCTCATCATGAGCAATTTCTCCTTTGGCCACAATGTTTTCAACTTTATTTAACACTAAAGCTATCTTTTTGGAGATTTTTCAGTGTTTTTTCACTATGCTTTAAAGTAGCCTGCTGTAGATTTGTTGTATGTTAGAAAGGGTTAAATGCAGAACAACGTAATTTAGCCCATTTGACCGCTGGAACCGATTTGTGTATGAACAGAACAGAACTATTATTCGAAAATCTCATGTTACAAAAACAACAACTTGTACATACATGTTCAACCTATTTTCCTTAAGTTAATTCAATTAGTTTCATTCATGTATGATTCTCCAACCGAAGAAGCATCTCTCTTTATCACGTTTAACATTTGTAATTACCTATGCAGGTATGAAAGTATACGTGATATTTTCTTAGTCTCTTATAATTCTGTTTGTTTTTTTAAAGAATGGCTTTGTACAATTAATTATAAACTGTATTGGTGGTTTTTGTTTTAGATTATGTAACATGTACACAGATGAGACTTTAATAAAGAATGTATATATATACTTGCTACAGAAACGGCATGCAATTTTATAACACAAATTTATAAAATAAAATTATGATTACACTTTGAATAGATTTTAAGACTATTTTTGTCCTTGGTTCTTTGTATTTATATATTTTAAATGCATAGGTTTGTTGGTTTTTTTGGCAACATTGGGCCATATCATTAATATAATACTCAATACTGATTGAATGATAATCTGTCTTTCATGGTTATGACCATTTACTTCAACTTCTATACAGACCAGTTGATGTTGATCGCATTTATTTTAGTGTCCGTCAAAATTCCCTCGCTCATAATCCCCTCGTTCCAAATATGGCATAGTGCTCAAAATATCTTCGATTGATTAAACAGGGTATCTAAAATCCCCTCGGCAAAAATGCTAAGGTATTCAGTATCCACTGAAGCCTAAGATCATACATACTCTTAAAAAGTTAAAAGTAAATTGAATTATAGTACATCATTTATCATAAATTCATTATTAAATATTATTTATATTACTTCTGTTAGAACCCATGCACTTTTCTGATAATCCGTAATTGATGGGTTATCATTCCGCGATATTTATATGCACGGATGGAGAAATCCAGTGAACACATGTCGTATGTCGGGGTATGATTTATGATTACTGAATCTGTATTCCTAAAATAAACGTTCTTTATTATACCCTAATAAATTCTCTTTAATAACATAAATACTACGTATTAACACAAATACGAATGAAATTGTTTTAAACAATCGAGCAGTGTATGACAACCAACGTTAAAGGTGCTGAATTCCAGACCGAGATCAAAATCTTGAAATGATGAAACATCTGCAAATATTGCTAATAATGACAACAAAGTAAGTAGTAAGTAGTTCAAAACTATTTTGGCAGTAAATGTTAAAAAACAGTCGATTGAGAGTCATGAAAATGTACAAATTTGGCTAACTGGGTATATCTACCCAGTAAAAACGAAGCATAAACGATCAATATTTACATGCTTATGGTACTGGAAAGGAAAATTATAAATCTAGTGTTATCCCAGTATTATGATTCTAATATTTCATGACAACTTTTGAACAGTTTTGAAACTTTGACTTTAATTTCTATTTTCTTGAGTTCTACTATCTAATTTACTGATTTTCAAGGAACACTTTTAAGAGTAATTGGCAATCAATATAGCACGAGATCGGACTGCGCTGGCTTATCTGGTTCCAAACTTGTAAAACATGCCTTACAGTTGGTTGTCGCGGAGCGCCGCTCATTTCATGAATTAGTATATATTCTGGAGAAGAATGTTACATGAACAAACAAGGAGACATTATAAATTTCCCTCTTGTGTATTAGTTCGATTTGATGAGTTTACTTTAGCATAATTATACAACATGTACTTAATTGTTTTTACATTGATAATTGCTACAATGTTTAAAATAAAAAGTTTGTTTACTTATTTTCTTGTTTAATGTTACAATGTTTTAGAGGCTATGTATTAGTACAATGTTTATATTTTCTTTATTCATTAAATAAAGTGTTAGTCAAAACAAACATGGTATTCTGATAAGTATTTACGAATTATAATACTGTTTATCCATAACAGCCTGATAGGGGATATCTACGAGAAAATATGGACTCTGCGTTAAGTATCTTGCTAGATCAGCCTGCGCAATCCATGCTGGCCAATCCGGGCCGACGCATTCCGTCTCAGGGGGATAGAGTTATAGATAAATGATATCCACTGGAGGCGAACAGTGTATGTCCGGGTTAACCTGCGCGGCATGCTTATGCTGATCCGGATCGATACTTTACGCATATAGATTCTGATCTCTAAGTTAAATGTCCAAAACCCGCTAGAGACGGTTCTATATTTGGCGCCTTTTCCGCGATGAACTTCTGGTATCAACCGAAAAACGTCAAAAATGTGAAAATCTGTTCCGATCGGGGCGTGATTCTGTTAAGTTAAATCTTTGATCTTGTTAGAATAATCTTAAATGATGTCACACATTCTGTTATCTTGTCATCGTTTCTCTATACATGTTTATTATTGTTTATATCTGCCTTAGGCAAATTCATTTATCGCAAAAACTGTGTTTCGAGAATTGTTTTCTTAGTTATTTTGTATGTTTGTATGTAATAAAAAAGAAATGTCAAAAATGAGGATTTAATACCACCATATATTTTTTAATGAATCAAGAAATATTTTTTATTCAGTAATGGGCTGTATTATTGAATAATACCATGACGGAATTAAGCAGGACAAGGGTTACTATTTTAATATAACATTGCAAGATAAGGAGTCAATAGTTATTTAATTTATTAGAAAGCCATCCAAATGTTTAAAACATTACTTGGAAATGCACCTGATTACCTAAGGACATCATATACTTATACGTCCAATATTCATGCAACTTCATTCTAGTTGTATACACCAAAACATAACTTGGAAATATATCGAAATACATTTATATTTTCCGGTTGACTGGTTTGGAATTCCCTTCCTTCATATATTCAAAACTCTTGGATCTGTGGCTGTTCTGCGATACAGTAATAGACATATCAATTTTAAGTCCATTTTTATATAATATGTATGTATGTAACATTGAGTTGTTCATATGAACAGAACAGATCAGAACATAACTTTTTTCAAGAATATTGACTTGAACACATATATATGGTTCATCGTCAAAATACAAAATATGTAACACATAATTGTTCATGGTTCATTTCATTTTGTTTATGTGTGAGGCTCTCATGGAAGATTGACTTGCATACATGTACTATGTCAAATGAGTGTCCTTTCTAATTAAAGCCTTTATTATTATTATTATTATTATTATTATTATTATTATTATTTTATTATTATTATTATTATTATTATTATTATTATTATTATTATTATTATTATTATTATTATTTTATTATTATTATTATTATTATCACAAACATTTTCTCAAACATTTTCTGAAAAAAAAATCTCAAACATTTTCTTTTCTCAAACATTTTCTCAAACATTTATGAAAAGACGTTTTTCTGTCGGGACATGAAAGGTGAAAAGAAGTAAAAAGGAAATTTGTTTGCAACCCTCCCTTTCCCACTTTCAAGAAATATGTATCGGGCGACTTCATCTACGCAACACGCAAGGAAATACCCATATGTGAAAAT
This sequence comes from Serripes groenlandicus, assembly GCA_031761405.1. NCBI lineage: Eukaryota > Metazoa > Mollusca > Bivalvia > Cardiida > Cardiidae > Serripes > Serripes groenlandicus. The sequence continues at coordinate 65,570,825 of JASEVX010000006.1, forward strand.
GTGACTTTTTAACCCTTTCCCTCATATAGACGCTTTCTGACGCCTCTGCAGCAGACGTCTTTTTGAAAACATAGTGACAAAAGAAGAAATTGCACAAAACGTGCAATTTCTCCTTTTGACACAATGTTTTCCACTTTTTGTCATAGGTTATCCATTCAATTATGGAGATTTTCTATGTTTTGACAAAATAAGTTCAAAGTCGTCTGCTGCAGAATTGTCGTATGAGGGAAAGGGTTAATTAAGTTTGAACTTTTGTCAATTAAGAAAAGAAAATGTCATCATGATAATTTCTCCTTTGGCCATAATCTGTACACAAGATGTCTGCTGCAAATGCATGAAAATACGTCTGTCGATGAGAAAGGTGTTACAGCATATTGAATTTTAAATTTACAAAGCATTTATCTCTAGTTTAACATTTAAAAAAATAATCTGATTCGGGCCGGAAAAAAAATCGTCTGTTTCACTTGATCGTCTGCGGGCAATATACATATTCCTTTCTATTTCATCTTGGACAATCTCCGACTTGAACATACGACTTCACACGTTTGGTGCGATGCTACTTTGTACCGAGCTGTCAATCGCGATTGTTTTTACCCGATCAGATGGCTAGATAAGGGCACGGTAAGTTTCCCCGATCAGACGGCTAGATAAGAACACGGTAAGTTGGTAATCTTGACATTAAACTCTCTGATTAATGACCGCAGAGACATCTCATTTAATATTAAAACATTTCCCTCATATAGACGCTTTCTGACGCTTCTGAAGCAGCCGTTTTTTAAAACATACTGAAAAAAAGAAGAAATTGCTCAAAACGAGCAATTTCTCCTTTTGCCACAATGTTTTCCACGTTTAGTCATAGGTTATCCATTCAATTATAGAGATATTCTATTTTTTAGCGAAATAAGTTCAAAGTCGTCTGCTGCAGAATTGTCGTATGAGGGAAAGGGTTAAAACATTTCTCGACGCAAGCACCAGACGAAATTAAAACGTTTCTGCAAAACTAAAAGTTGCCAGTCATGATCACTTTCTGGGAATTTTCACTTTTTCAGTTTGAAATAATGTTTTCAATTATATTCACTTTTACTGTATTAATTTCATATTATAATCTTGTTTTTGGAAAGTCGTCTGCTGCAGATTTATATGTATGTGGAAAAGGGAAAATGCAGTCGGTGATTGCAACGAGTGATAAAGAATAAAATTGATTTGAAAAATTCGAAATGAATTTACGACCGTTTAGATGATTCGATAGATCAAATGTAAATCTCAAGTTTTTAACCCCTATCCTGCTTGATTTCTAAAACTGATATTACAAACCCTGATTATGTCACGACCTTGCATATTCATGAAGTTATTTTTGTTAAAAAATGTAATGTGATAAAAAGCGATTTATGTAAAGCAAGATTAAACTGTAAGTATGTTAAGTCTGATCTGGGTCTATATTGCTTGATACTGATGCTATAAACCCCTCCCCCACACACAACAATACTGCAGCAGGCGAAATGAAAACATATACGCAAATATTTAGAAAACAATAGTATGAGCATTTCCTTCGTATGCCACAATATTTCAAAGGTCGTCTGCTGCAGAGGATTCAGAAAGCGTCTGTATGAGGGAAAGTGTATAGTTATTGCAACTTTATGATAAATAAAAGTTGATTAAAATACATTTAGTAGGACCGTAAAACCTTTCCCATATAGATACAATTTGCAGCAGACGACTCGGAAAATCTCTACAAATGAAAGTATAATTATAAGTGTGGAAGACAGTGGTAGAGCGTCGGCACCTCGTACCAAAGTACCCTCGTTCGAGTACCATGATGAGCGGGTTCAGAATTTTGGATTTCCCCCCACAAACGGTGCGAATACTAGTTAAGTATCCAGGAAGGAGACAGCGAGCGTGATATATATATATATAAGCTGAAAGCCTGTTTCGCAATCAATGTTAGTAGTATAGGGGTCGGTTTGCCTACAAACAAAGATGACGTAATCGGCGGCCATTTTGTTGACCTAGTTACTATTTATAGTATCTCATTTGCATATAAGGATTGACACGAGTGAGGACGCCATTTTGTAGTTATACAATGACTGCGCATGTCCATTTTAGTTCTATATTTAGAATGACATCATGGGTCTATATTTAGAAAGCTTTAACAATGGAGCAAGTGTTTCAGTAGCACCCTTCGGGCGAGACCACCAACGATTTGTCTCTAGCCTTCTACCAATAGATTCTAGCGGGTATGTTGTTGGAACCCTCGAAAATAATGGCGGGGAAATTCGACCTAACCTTTGCTACATTGTTTCGGGAAACCTGACACGAGACATCCATACGACACGATATATCCCTTTAATATGTCGTATAGTCGAGCCGAAGCACGCAGTCAAACATGTATGGTAAAGCAATAAATTTAACGTCTTACCTCTAGAGCGTCCACAGTTCAAATGACAGAGATCCCGCTCTATTTTTAGACTCGGTATTTCACCATATTTTTATAAATAGATTATGTGTCATGTTCTATAAATAGATTATATGTCATTTACTATAAATAGATATTTCTAATAGTTCTATATTTAGAATGACATCATGGGTCTATATTTAGAAAGTGTTGGAGCTGGCGGAGAAATTCGACCTACCCTTTGCTACATTGTTTCGGGAAACTGAAACATCCATACGACACGATATATCCCTTGTATAGTCGGCATATAGTCAAACATGTATGGCAATAAATGTAACGTCTTACCTCTAGAGCGTCCAGAGTTCAAATGACAGAGGTCCCGATATATTTTTAGTTTCGATATTTCACAACCACTATCGAATATTTCATCAGACCAGGTGTACCAACAATAGAGCATTGAAATGACAAAGTTAATCTCATTTAAAGGCGCCATACTGTCTGCGTCTGAACACCTGCAACGAACGTGTTAACACTTGTCTGAGAATAACACTTTACAGTGCGGTTTCAAAAGATTACCCCATATGATGAAAGTTATTATTATGACTATACAAGAACTTGAAAAATGTCAGTGAAGTTATACACGACTTTACCAATTTGATCATATTTCAAATATATTGAGAAAAGAAGCCAATTAAAGTTGTCAAATCGGTTTTTGCTAATTTGTATCACTATTTACGCTTTTTTCTCTTTATACTACTAAATAATAGAAGAACCAAAAAGCTTTCATTTAAACCAAAGTTTGTCGCAATAACAAGTTTTCGAGTTATGTAATATGAGAGATTTTTAAACCCCAAAAATGAACTTGCCCCGATCCTCAAGTTTGATATACCGTTGAAAAGATCTCGTTGAGCCCTTTTCATATATGAAAAAATTATGATCCTAGGACTAATAGTTCTCTAGTTATCGTCGTTTTAAATTATTTCTTAAAAGTGCGTCAAAAGGCTTCTTAATGCGTAAATGCCGATATCTCCTTTATTTCTTGTCCGAATGTAGTCGTGTTTGGACTCGTTGAAAAGGATTTCGGATTTTCTAACGATTGAGATGATCTAACCGGAAGTGACGTAATTTTTTCTTAAAATGATCATATTTTCAATATTAATTAATTTGATTTTTTTTTTTTTAGGAATTCGTAACGTTGGACTGCACTTATATATTAATAGCTGTTGTCATTTTCAAAACCTGAATATTGATTTAAATTTCAGCCGTTTTCGAGTTATGTAATATGAACAAAATTTAAACCCAAAAAATAAAGATATATCATTCGAAAGATGTTGTCGCGCTCTTTTCAAATCTGAAAAAATGATGGTCCTAGGACTATTCATTCTCTAGTTATCTCAGTTTAATTTTTTATTTCAAAGCGTGACTGATAAGCCAATTTGACCCACACATCTTAAAATGATGATATCTTCCTTATTTCTTGACCGATTGTAGACGTGTTTGGATTCGTTAAAAAGGGCTCCGTAAACTCTATCAATTGAATTGGTCAAACCGGAAGTGACGTTATTAATTAATTTGATAAGTTTTTTAGATACATCGTAACGTATAGAAGGCACTCATATATTGATAACTGTGGGCAAAACCTGAATATTGACAGAGTTTCGAACTCATAACCCTCATCATATTGCTCCCAGGTGTGTTAGCATTAACCCATTATCAGAGTCACCAGATTGTGTTCATTTGGTGACGTAAGTACGGACAAAGACCTTTTGAAATGCTAAACACGATATATCCCTTTTGTATAGCATATAGTCGAGTCGAAGCACGCAGTCAAACATATATGGTAAAGCAATAAATTTAACGTCTTACCTCTAGAACGTCCAGATCTCAAATGACCGATGCGCATGTCCCAATCTATTTTTAAATTCGATATTTCACCATCGCTATCGGATATTTCATCAGAAACTCAACAGGTGTGAGAACAATATAGCATTGAAATGCCAAAGAAAACGTGGACAATGGATGAATAGACTACTTTAAACCAAACGGCGCCACAGTGTCTGTAGAACACCTGCACGTTAACACTTGCCTGAGAATAACCCTTTACACTGCTGTTCAAAAGTTTATCCCTCATGACGAAAGTTTTTATTATGACTATACAAGCACTTGAAAAGTGTCAGTGAAGTTATACACGACTTTACCAATTTGATCATATTTCAAATATAGAGGGAAAAGGAGCCCATTAAAGTTGTCAAATCAGTTTTTGTTAATTTATTTCACTATTTACGCTTTAACTTTTTCTCTTTATGCTACCAAATGATAGAGGACACCAAAACCTTTCATTTAAACCCGGGGTTGTAGAGAAAATATTCAGCCGTTTTCGAGTTATGTAATATGAGAGATTTTTAAACCCCAAAAATGAACTTGCCCCGATCCTCAAGTTTGATATACCGTTGAAAAGATCTCGTTGAGCCCTTTTCATATATGAAACAAATATGATCCTAGGACTAATAGTTCTCTAGTTATCGTCGATTTAAATATTTGTTTCAAAGTGAGTCAAAAGTCTTCTTAATGCGTAAATGCCGATATCTCCTTTATTTCTTGTCCGAATGTAGTCGTGTTTGGATCCATTGAAAAGGATTTCTGATTTTCTATCGATTGATATGATCAAACCGGAAGTGACGTCATTTCTTAAATATTTGTTTGTTTGAAAGTGCGTCAAAAGTATTCTCAATGAGTAAATGCCTATATCTCCTTTATTTCTGGTCAGTTTTCTGATATTATTATTTTTTTTTTATTTAGAAATATTGTTATTGATAGTTGTTGACCCGAATATTGACAGAGTTATAAACGTCATTGTAATGCTCGAAGTCGCATGTATTCGGGTGTAGAGGCTTGAAGATCAATAACGAGATGTCCATATGGCTTTTCTGTGGCGTTTCGATATACATTCATGAAACTGTGACTACTGGTAGGGTAGATCCGTCGTGCCAGTACAGAAATTTGATGTCTATCAACTGGGTTGTTAAACACAATTAAATATTTTGTATTAAGGCTGATATCTCGGCACGCTTTTCCTTGAGGAAAAACGTTCTGTGTCAAGAAAATGACCGTCAAGTTTCTATGATGAGATCCTTTAGTAAAAAGATTAGCCACTCTTTCATCCTTCTTCGCCTCTCCCATCAAATCATCTAATATGATGCAGTTCCACACGTTTACGTCTAGATACATATCTTGTTCAAGACAGTCTGGAATACCCCTCACAAATTCAACGTTAGACAATTCTGTCTTGATTTCGTCGTATAATGGTTGATTTTGACTATAACACCAGATGATCCTCTGAGGTGGTGGTTGGATTGTATCTTGGCACAATATCATCTTAGTCAATACCGATTTACCACTTCCACTCGGCCCTGACAAAACGAGTGTACACGGATGTTTAAACTTAAATACGGGCGCTCCGGGCGCTCCCAAATGCGCTCCGGGAGCTCCCAAATGCGCTCCGGGCGCTCCCAAATGCGCTCCGGGCGCTCCGAGATGCGCTCCGAGATGCGCTCCGGGAGCTCCCAAATGCGCTCCGGGCGCTCCCAAATGCGCCCCGGGCGCTCCCAAATGCGCTCCGGGCGCTCCCTCATATTGTTGTACTCCTGGTGATATATTCCAGTATCTTTGGTCTGTATGTGAAGATGGTTCTTCAAAGTGTTTGTTTCTCTCAGGTCTCATTAGATTGTATCTACTACAGAACGTCTGATCACACGTTGTACAGAAAGTTGTACTCATCTTTTCAAAGTCGTGTGTTGCAGTTTATTGTGAATATCTTTCCCCTTATAAACTTACAGAGCGCTCGGAGCGCTCCGGGAGACCGGGCTCCGAGCGCCTTGTTAGTTTATAGGGGGAAAGATATCCACAATAAACTGCAACACACGACTTTGAAAAGATGAGTACAACTTTCTGTACAACGTGTGATCAGACGTTCTGTAGTAGATACAATCTAATGAGACCTGAGAGAAACAAACACTTTGAAGAACCATCTTCACATACAGACCAAAGATACTGGAATATATCACCAGGAGTACAACAATATGAGGGAGCGCCCGGAGCGCATTTGGGAGCGCCCGGGGCGCATTTGGGAGCGCCCGGAGCGCATTTGGGAGCTCCCGGAGCGCATCTCGGAGCGCATCTCGGAGCGCCCGGAGCGCATTTGGGAGCGCCCGGAGCGCATTTGGGAGCTCCCGGAGCGCATTTGGGAGCTCCCGGAGCGCATTTGGGAGCGCCCGGAGCGCCCGTATTTAAGTTTAAACATCCGTGTACACTCGTTTTGTCAGGGCCGAGTGGAAGTGGTAAATCGGTATTGACTAAGATGATATTGTGCCAAGATACAATCCAACCACCACCTCAGAGGATCATCTGGTGTTATAGTCAAAATCAACCATTATACGACGAAATCAAGACAGAATTGTCTAACGTTGAATTTGTGAGGGGTATTCCAGACTGTCTTGAACAAGATATGTATCTAGACGTAAACGTGTGGAACTGCATCATATTAGATGATTTGATGGGAGAGGCGAAGAAGGATGAAAGAGTGGCTAATCTTTTTACTAAAGGATCTCATCATAGAAACTTGACGGTCATTTTCTTGACACAGAACGTTTTTCCTCAAGGAAAAGCGTGCCGAGATATCAGCCTTAATACAAAATATTTAATTGTGTTTAACAACCCAGTTGATAGACATCAAATTTCTGTACTGGCACGACGGATCTACCCTACCAGTAGTCACAGTTTCATGAATGTATATCGAAACGCCACAGAAAAGCCATATGGACATCTCGTTATTGATCTTCAAGCCTCTACACCCGAATACATGCGACTTCGAGCATTACAATGACGTTTATAACTCTGTCAATATTCGGGTCAACAACTATCAATAACAATATTTCTAAATAAAAAAAAAATAATAATATCAGAAAACTGACCAGAAATAAAGGAGATATAGGCATTTACTCATTGAGAATACTTTTGACGCACTTTCAAACAAACAAATATTTAAGAAATGACGTCACTTCCGGTTTGATCATATCAATCGATAGAAAATCAGAAATCCTTTTCAATGGATCCAAACACGACTACATTCGGACAAGAAATAAAGGAGATATCGGCATTTACGCATTAAGAAGACTTTTGACTCACTTTGAAACAAATATTTAAATCGACGATAACTAGAGAACTATTAGTCCTAGGATCATATTTGTTTCATATATGAAAAGGGCTCAACGAGATCTTTTCAACGGTATATCAAACTTGAGGATCGGGGCAAGTTCATTTTTGGGGTTTAAAAATCTCTCATATTACATAACTCGAAAACGGCTGAATATTTTCTCTACAACCCCGGGTTTAAATGAAAGGTTTTGGTGTCCTCTATCATTTGGTAGCATAAAGAGAAAAAGTTAAAGCGTAAATAGTGAAATAAATTAACAAAAACTGATTTGACAACTTTAATGGGCTCCTTTTCCCTCTATATTTGAAATATGATCAAATTGGTAAAGTCGTGTATAACTTCACTGACACTTTTCAAGTGCTTGTATAGTCATAATAAAAACTTTCGTCATGAGGGATAAACTTTTGAACAGCAGTGTAAAGGGTTATTCTCAGGCAAGTGTTAACGTGCAGGTGTTCTACAGACACTGTGGCGCCGTTTGGTTTAAAGTAGTCTATTCATCCATTGTCCACGTTTTCTTTGGCATTTCAATGCTATATTGTTCTCACACCTGTTGAGTTTCTGATGAAATATCCGATAGCGATGGTGAAATATCGAATTTAAAAATAGATTGGGACATGCGCATCGGTCATTTGAGATCTGGACGTTCTAGAGGTAAGACGTTAAATTTATTGCTTTACCATATATGTTTGACTGCGTGCTTCGACTCGACTATATGCTATACAAAAGGGATATATCGTGTTTAGCATTTCAAAAGGTCTTTGTCCGTACTTACGTCACCAAATGAACACAATCTGGTGACTCTGATAATGGGTTAATGCTAACACACCTGGGAGCAATATGATGAGGGTTATGAGTTCGAAACTCTGTCAATATTCAGGTTTTGCCCACAGTTATCAATATATGAGTGCCTTCTATACGTTACGATGTATCTAAAAAACTTATCAAATTAATTAATAACGTCACTTCCGGTTTGACCAATTCAATTGATAGAGTTTACGGAGCCCTTTTTAACGAATCCAAACACGTCTACAATCGGTCAAGAAATAAGGAAGATATCATCATTTTAAGATGTGTGGGTCAAATTGGCTTATCAGTCACGCTTTGAAATAAAAAATTAAACTGAGATAACTAGAGAATGAATAGTCCTAGGACCATCATTTTTTCAGATTTGAAAAGAGCGCGACAACATCTTTCGAATGATATATCTTTATTTTTTGGGTTTAAATTTTGTTCATATTACATAACTCGAAAACGGCTGAAATTTAAATCAATATTCAGGTTTTGAAAATGACAACAGCTATTAATATATAAGTGCAGTCCAACGTTACGAATTCCTAAAAAAAAAAAAATCAAATTAATTAATATTGAAAATATGATCATTTTAAGAAAAAATTACGTCACTTCCGGTTAGATCATCTCAATCGTTAGAAAATCCGAAATCCTTTTCAACGAGTCCAAACACGACTACATTCGGACAAGAAATAAAGGAGATATCGGCATTTACGCATTAAGAAGCCTTTTGACGCACTTTTAAGAAATAATTTAAAACGACGATAACTAGAGAACTATTAGTCCTAGGATCATAATTTTTTCATATATGAAAAGGGCTCAACGAGATCTTTTCAACGGTATATCAAACTTGAGGATCGGGGCAAGTTCATTTTTGGGGTTTAAAAATCTCTCATATTACATAACTCGAAAACTTGTTATTGCGACAAACTTTGGTTTAAATGAAAGCTTTTTGGTTCTTCTATTATTTAGTAGTATAAAGAGAAAAAAGCGTAAATAGTGATACAAATTAGCAAAAACCGATTTGACAACTTTAATTGGCTTCTTTTCTCAATATATTTGAAATATGATCAAATTGGTAAAGTCGTGTATAACTTCACTGACATTTTTCAAGTTCTTGTATAGTCATAATAATAACTTTCATCATATGGGGTAATCTTTTGAAACCGCACTGTAAAGTGTTATTCTCAGACAAGTGTTAACACGTTCGTTGCAGGTGTTCAGACGCAGACAGTATGGCGCCTTTAAATGAGATTAACTTTGTCATTTCAATGCTCTATTGTTGGTACACCTGGTCTGATGAAATATTCGATAGTGGTTGTGAAATATCGAAACTAAAAATATATCGGGACCTCTGTCATTTGAACTCTGGACGCTCTAGAGGTAAGACGTTACATTTATTGCCATACATGTTTGACTATATGCCGACTATACAAGGGATATATCGTGTCGTATGGATGTTTCAGTTTCCCGAAACAATGTAGCAAAGGGTAGGTCGAATTTCTCCGCCAGCTCCAACACTTTCTAAATATAGACCCATGATGTCATTCTAAATATAGAACTATTAGAAATATCTATTTATAGTAAATGACATATAATCTATTTATAGAACATGACACATAATCTATTTATAAAAATATGGTGAAATACCGAGTCTAAAAATAGAGCGGGATCTCTGTCATTTGAACTGTGGACGCTCTAGAGGTAAGACGTTAAATTTATTGCTCTACCATACATGTTTGACTGCGTGCTTCGGCTCGACTATACGACATATTAAAGGGATATATCGTGTCGTATGGATGTCTCGTGTCAGGTTTCCCGAAACAATGTAGCAAAGGTTAGGTCGAATTTCCCCGCCATTATTTTCGAGGGTTCCAACAACATACCCGCTAGAATCTATTGGTAGAAGGCTAGAGACAAATCGTTGGTGGTCTCGCCCGAAGGGTGCTACCGAAACACTTGCTCCATTGTTAAAGCTTTCTAAATATAGACCCATGATGTCATTCTAAATATAGAACTAAAATGGACATGCGCAGTCATTGTATAACTACAAAATGGCGTCCTCACTCGTGTCAATCCTTATATGCAAATGAGATACTATAAATAGTAACTAGGTCAACAAAATGGCCGCCGATTACGTCATCTTTGTTTGTAGGCAAACCGACGCCTATACTACTAATCTCTATAATTAAATGGATAACCTATGACTAAAAGTGAAAAACATTGTGGCAAAAGGAGAAATTGCTGGTTTTGAGCAATTTCTTCTTTTGTCACTATGTTTTCAAAAGGCCGTCCGCTGCAGAGGCGTCAGAAAGCGTCTATATGAGGGCAAGGGTTAAAGGGACGAAAACGATCAAGTTATTAAGAATCACTATCATCTGTCCATGTATAATTCTGCTTTTATAAAAGTGTATGTAAATGACAAAATGCATGTACAGGTATCTGTGTAAGTCAAATGAAATATATATATATCATGAATGGATTGTGCATGTGCTCATTTAATGGTATTTCAATTTGTCCTTTTCAGATTCACGAGCAGTGATATTACGTAGCCGATCTTGTGATGGATATATCATCAAATTCGACAAATACTACGAGCGACTATGTGGATTGGAAGGTAGGCTGTTTATGCTGAACTATTTCACCTTCTTTACATGAAAACCGTCAATAAGTAGCCTTGACCCTATTCTACATACGACAAATCTGCAGCAGCTGACTGTTGATGCAAATTGACAAATTTAACGAATATCTCTATGAAGAAAGTTGAAAATGTTGTGAGAACAGGAGAATTTATTTTCTTCAAATGCAAGTTGTCATTGTTTCCACAAAGTTTTACGTATAAGTAAGTAAGTAAATAAGTAAGTAAGTCAGTAAGTAAGTAAGTAAGTAAATATTTTATTATAGTGGCATGTGTATAACAAAACAAATGTATAACAAAATATGATAATGGGGAAACACTCGGCCCCATGGGACTATATGTCACTGTTCAGAAAAAAAAATATTTAGTAAATTATTTACACATTGAGAACATTTCATTTACAAAAGGGGAAGGATGATCTGGACTCCCTACGCAATTTAGGTCACATGTTTTAGAAGGGCACACTTTTTCAAATACTTAAACTTTATTTAAAGTCAAGACGAAAGCAAAGACAACTCCGATTGTAATTCAGTTAAGTATTAGTATTAATTTGGATAGTTCAGTTATGGCTCCATTTTAAAAAAGTGCAGACAACTTCAAAATATGTTGGCCTAAATTGTTAATCATGAGCAATGTCCACCTTTGCCACAATATGTTCATTAGTCGTCTTATGTAGAAGCGTTAAAATGCGTTAACATGTGGACAAGAATATACAGGGACTAGGTTTACACTATTTAACGTGGAGTTGAGAATTGATGAAACAGATACTGAGACTTCGCGTATGTACAAGCTGTTTTGTGATTTCACTTGTTGCGAAATGATCCAAGGTTGATCTATCCTATGCCGTTACTAAATGCATAAAACTGTATTGTTCAAATAATTATAGCGATGATGAGAACTCGAATATTTGCCAAGCATGACTTACATCAGTTATTCTGGAAGGTTTAGATAAATTTTCCTGCTTTTCCTCGCGTCTATTGTCCAAACCAAAAAAAAAAACAATACTATGTTGTATGTCATCTTGTGTATTATTTATATGGCAATAAAATATGTTTAAACTATAAAACTGTCGGAATAAGATTACGAGTGGACTATTGTGTTTTTATATAAACCAGAAATCGAATTTCTGGAAAATGAAATTGTAAAACGATATGCCATTTCCGCTAGGACTTACATGTATGAACGCGTATTGCCAGCCAATGTTCACAATTTAATCTCAAATAATTAGAGATATGCATACACTCATGCATGCATCTGGCGAGAACAGGACACAAGACTTCCATCCCTAGTCTGATCATACCAAATGGCAATACTACGTATATAACGTTTGTATGTTGTGTATGGTGTCTTGTTTCTTTGGTTATATCTGCTCACTATTATAATTTGTTTTGGCATTTTGTCGAAAAAATTGTATTCAATTGAATTGAAAATAACCTGGTGCAATACCAATTCAATTGCATTCAATCATTTATTAACATGTCTATAAGGGTATTTTAAAAATAATTAGTTGGTATTGTGTTTAAAATATTAATGCAGTTGTGTTGTGTTTCAAATATTTAAAAATCATCTGTAAACAATGTTTAAAATATGACAACAATAAATGCGTATGAATAAGCAAACCACAAAACAATCACAATTTCAATAGACTCTAACTGTTAAAGAATGGTATATAATGATTTGAGACCGTCCACGGGAAAATGTTCAGATCAGCGTTTGTGTACATTGCAGATCCAAATCAGCCTGTGCAACCACATGTTCTTATCAATATCTAGACGTCTGATATTGTTCGTATAAGAGCTTTACTTAAGTTACCGTCAACTTCAGGGACGTAGCTCCCTTTAGGCACTGTACGCACGCGCCTACTTTTTTTTCTCAAAATGCAGCGGCGGCGATAGACATCTGCGTAATGTATCGATCAGATCAGCCTGCGCTGTCCACGCAGACTGATCCGGTCGACACATTCTGTCTTAGGGGGATAGATGTATAGAGTAGTGATTCGTGAAACAGAAAATCCACAGGAGGCTAAAAGTGTCTATCCGGGTAGGCCTGTGTTGCATGCTTAGGCTGATCCGGGTCGATACTATACGCAGAGTCCACAATGTTGATTTTCTCACGAGACGGCCTACACATTGATTATTGCAAAGCTACGCCCCTGAACTTATGCAGGTGTACAGCCTAATCTAGACCTGTACTGGTCGGAAATGAACGTGTACCTTTTCACATGTACCGGTTTATTTAACGTTGAATATGAAAATGGTTTAGACGTCAAAATATGAAATTGATTATAAAAGGTTTATGACCGTGGTTCTCTGGCAGGCAGAACGGAGCTTCACCATAGTCTGGCAAACAATGTCTGTCTATAGAATCCCGTTATGTCAGCCCGTGAGAATAAAACTGTACGGTTGTCAACATAGATTGGACAGAATCACCCCCCTGCTATCGGTTGTGTTGTTTCTAAAAACGTCCAAGTAAATGATATCTAGAGAAAGGAACAAATGAATCCTAGTCTGAGAGATGAATAAATTCTTAAATGGTGGGTCTGGCGGCTTCGGACACCCTGAACAATTGAGCCGAACTACAGGATACGAGAATGATGATGACGTTTGCGACAAGTTTAGATCGGGCTATACATTCACACAATCTGGTCAAAAGCTGCAACGTGGTACAAACAAGGTTCCGAAGACAAACAAACGTCAAGTTACGTACGCGGTTTTTAATGAGCCCGTTCATGTGACTATATACAAGTTGACATTTCTGAACAGTGTTCTGCCCGGCATAGCTCTATATAAGAAGAGTATTTCACATCCCCAAATCTCTTTTTATTCTTAAAAACTTGGTAATTACCAGTCCGACTCCCTCGGTGGTATGTTGGTAGGGCTTCCGCCTCAGATGCGTGAGGTGGCGGGTTCAATCGCCGGCCGGGTCATATGAAAGACAGAGTATAGTAACAGCGTTTCATCCTTGGCTATCAGGCTATCAGTGATTAGCATTGCGTCGGACCCGATTGTTTCTGGATAAATTGACCAGTAGTACTGGAAATAATTTCACCCAGGAAACGCCGTTTTATAATGAAACATTGTTGAAACAACAAACAGACACTATCCAGTCAGTCAAAATGTATGTTAGATCAGAGATGATGGGATGTGTTTCGTCAGAGACAGACTTATTGTGTACAGTAAATGTCGTCTCATTGCAATCGTATTGACCATTGACCACCGAGACTTGAGCTAGACTTATTATTCCCATTGGGCATATTGCGCGAGATAAACTTCGGTAATTCGTCGAGAATATTGTTTACTGAAATACCCTTTAATAAAACTCCGATTTTTACGTAATATTTTCAATGACTGATTTAGATTGGGGTTTAACGCCGTTTCTAACCATTTCTCAGTTATATCACGGCGGCAAGTTCACCTACTCATGCATTTCCTGGTTTTCTCACACCAGTACTCCACACAACAATATTCCCAAGCAACTGGCTGCTTTTCCACATAGACTTAGCCCATTGCTGGAAGACGAATGACGCATGTCGCATTGACTTTTGTCAATCGTCGGAAAGAAAAATCGGTCGAGCCGGGATTCAAACTCACAACCCCTGGATTGCAGCCCGCGTCGCTACCGACTGAGCTACTGGGGCTCGGCAACATGTTCAATGACTTCAAATAATTATTCATTTTTTGAGCACCATCGCGAACTAAGTCACTGAACGATTAAATTCACCTTTACTGAAGTTAATTTTATTACTGATCTTGAAACATGAACAGGCGACATTAGGCGACATTAACCAGCACGAATGTCAAACAATAGACATTTATTAACCCTTCCCCTCATACGTCAATTCTGCAGCAGACGACTTTGAACGTATTTTGTCAAAACATAGAAAATCTCCATAATTGAATGGATAACCTATGACTAAAAGTGGTAAACATTGTGACAAAAGGAGAAATTTCTTCTTCTGTCACTATGTTTTTAAAAAGCCGTCTGCTGCAGAGGCGTCCGAAAGCGTTTATGAGGCAAAGGGTTAAAACAGCAATGTCTCATTTTGTCAAAAAGTGTTCAACTGTGTATTAACTTTTATTTTCATTTGTTAACAAGTTGCATGCTTGCTAAAAAATATGCTTTTAAAGCAGACAAAAAAAACATCTATTTAATCAAAAATAAATCATAGCAGCAATGCTTAGTTCCTTTGTATGAATTGTCTTGTATGCCGTTTCAACAGTATTTCAGTAAAATTTCGGCGTTTCTGGATACGTTTCAGTTCTGCTGGTAAACCTATACTGAGAAAAGCGCATACACGCGATGTTAACCCGGCAAACATGGGAAGTCCAAAGCTGGGAAGACACAACGTTACGTTTTATAGTGTTTGGTGTTACTCGCCTATGGACCAAGGATTGAGCTCCACGATTATGCATTAACCATTACTACACCGATGCGGTTATGCCTGTAAGATACATCTTTACCAACTCAACTCAACTCAACTCAACTGTATTAGCAATCGGCATTAAAACATCCCGTTGGTCATTTACAAACAACTTTAATTGAGATATGCAAAGACACACAGTAAAATACATATATGTACACGGCGATCAATATGCTAAACCACTAAGAAATGGAACATGCGCATATTATTTGAATTGATATCAGAAAGGTTCTATGTGTTTACCAAAGGCTAATCGGCCAACTCCATCCAGCTTCAGTTTCTATAAATGAATTATCAAGGCCGAGAACAAGCCACATGACTGGAGATTACGCGAGGCTCCCAAGAGGTGTATAAGTTTCAATTGACGATAAATAACTGAAAATTTATTATATTTCAAACATGATTAATATTTTGCTCTTAACTATTTATATTTCATACGTTTTTCACTGATTTATTTCACTGAATTTTATTCTTAAGGAAATAATTTATAGTTAGTATGCAGAACATTTCATTTAAACCTTTATCTTATTAGTGCCTCTCGTAGGATCGCCAACTTAACTATGAACCAATCAAAACGTTTCATTTCCTTTATTTATTCGACATATTCATTCAATACAACATTTGATCGGTCTACAATCTAGATCATTTGTTTAACATCTAGGTCAAAACTGAGGTTAAACAGCTATCGCCGAAGAAAAGAAAGTAGTCAATACATATTATAACTAGCAAACTAATGTGTTTAAGCATTAATGAAGTATTCTACTTTATTTTGTTAAGTGTAACACCGTTGTCTAAGATAGTTTCTCTTATCTGCGTCAGAGTTTAAATTCTTTATTATCATTGGAAAGAGCATATAAAATACCTAATGAGGGGGAATATCCATCTAGGGAGTGTAAGAGACGTTAGTGTGGAGATTCTATAGCATTAGAGTCGACACGATTTGACACTTGTTTCGATTTTATCTTTTCGTTTTGCACGTTAATTGTAACCTTTCTAATACCAAGTGGCTCCTTACAGAGACGGTTGTTGGCGCCTTTGTAGCAGGCGACTTTTTGAGATAATGTTGAAAAGAACCATAACATTACTTTGCAACATACGACTTTGAGACATTGGTAGAACAAAGAGAAATAGTGTCATTATGATTCATTTCTTATTTTACTACGATGTTCTTTAACTCTATTCAATATTCCTACTTGTATTAAATTCATTTTCCAGATTTTGACGGGTATTTTTTAAAAGTCCGTCTGCTGTAGATTTTTTGAAAAGGGTTTATGGTATAATTTCCTTCCAATAAATATAATTGTTTTTTATAGAACACTGGTCTTTTTAAAAGTATAATACCAGGTAAATGCTGATAAGATGACTTCTCTTCCATATGAGTTTCACGATTCAAAATAGATAGATCCTCCAGTTTTCGTTTTCGAATTATTCTTTGTCAATCGAGTAATCGATCA